>JABMCL010002073.1:507500-637500 GCA_018857735.1 Alviniconcha marisindica
CCAGATTGCCAAACTCCAAGCACTGGTTTACGACATCAAGGTGCCGGAAAAATAAAAAGCAAAGCTTGATGAGTCCAAAGATTATAGATACATCTTTGTATTAATAATCTTTGATGAGTCTTAGCATGTACCACACTCCAGGTCTCGCTTTCTGGCACCTTCCTGGTAGCAAGGATGTTATGTCGTAAACTAGTACTTGCAGTTTGAGCATGTGCAACTGAACACAAGGTCCCTTATGCAGAATGGGTCCAGCTGCACAGGCTACGGTCACCAAAGGGACTGTACTTGGGTCCATCCCTCTTTCGGAGCGGTTACTCGTTTTTTCGTCTTGATGTTGAAATGATTACGTACGCTGCTTCATCCAGTAGCCTAGTCTGGCTTAGTGCAGCGGAGTAGGGACTTCTTCCGTTCCCCACCCCCACCTCGTCGCAATGTGTCGTAAAAGATCGTATGTATACATAGATGTTTGGCCATGATGCAAGCCCATGGCTTTAGGTGTCGTCGAGTAGGGCGACATCTGTGTTCGGGACAAGCTGTTGCCACCACTGATTCATGTTGTGAACAAACCATGCGGTGATGTGGCTGCCACTTTTCTGCTAAGTTCACACACATGTATGTGTATGCATTCAATTTGTATATCTGATTTTTCCAGCCGTTAATTAAACTGTTGTGCTCCAGCCACAAGGAGGCTTTTAGTCAAGCCCGGAATATGCGTTGAAAATGAAATACGGACGTGAATCTGCATCGACCACCGAAGTGATGCTCGCTGCTGTTGTGTGGGTGCTGGTAGCCGCGCTTGTAAACGCAAATGTTGAAGACGACGAAGGTAAGCTCATGCTTTTTTTGTCGTTTTTAGAGGTGTGAAATGTATAAGTGTAATAATGTAACGACCAGTTCCCCAGTGATCGAGTAATTAACACAGCAGCTTCTTCGTCTTTGAATGCCTTCCTAAGCACAGTGGGGATTCCTGTAGTAAGGGCCAAAATCTACAGTGGATGGTGCAAAAATCTCTTCAATTTTTTCTGCATTTTTATTTTTTTATTTTTTTAAATGGTGTATGACTTGGTTTTAGGTCAAGCTAGGTCATTGGCTATCATTAATCAGTTTAATGATTAACCATAGTCCTGAGGTGACCCTAGGTCAGTAAGTGGATGATGGGGCGTTAAACATCCAAAAACTAGGTAACTAAGTTACTAAGTTACTAACCATAGTGGTCCCAAGGGCAAGACCCTGACTGGTGTAGCCCAAGTTTTCTAGTTGATGAAGTGATGCTTAATGTCCTCGGATGTCGGCTGACATATTAGGGACAAGCTGAGACCAATGCTGAAGCATGGTTCAATAAATCTTTACGTCTGGACACAGCTTGTTAGGATGGACAGCCCAGGATGGCCACCTCGAGTCTCACACAGCTCCTGAACTATGTAGTTTTCTAGTTCTACAACCCCACTTTTTAAACTAGTGTGATCCTGTCCATAAGATTATGAAAGCTAATGTCAAGTTAAAAAATGGGTAAGACTAAGAGGTTCATTAATTGTAGTAATTCTACAACCCCATTTTTATTAATTTGAAAAGTAGTGTGATCCAGTCCATAAGATAAGATTAAGAAAGCTAATGCCAGACCTAAAAAGTGGGTAAGACTAAGATTTTTGGATTTAAAATAAATGGCATCAGAATGTGTGAATCAATAAATTATTAAACAGGTATCAAGATCCAAACACAAAAAAGTTCAAACAAACACTTGCTTATTTTACACGGACAGCAGTCGTTCTGTTTCAGATTTTTAATTAAACAGGTAGTCTATAGAGCTTTTAACGTAAGACCTGTTTTCTTTCTTTCTGCAGCGCTGTGCACTCCACAGCATGTTCACACTGCTTATGGAGACTCTCTGGATGAGATTGTCATTGTCTGGGCAACGCTAGGCAAGTGCAGCACTCGGATAGAGTTTGGCACTTCAGAGTGGGGTCTGGACCAACACATCAATGGCACCAGTGCAGAATTCTGGGAACAGAATTTTCGTGGCTTGCACAACCTTCATCGTGTAAAATTGGCAGTAAGTGTGTCAGTCAATCAGTGAATCAGAATGGTGTTTGTATGGCGCAAATTGATATAATATGTTCTAAGCACCTCACGTAATGCATATAATATATAAACGTAATACTGAAATACTATAAAGTATAATACAATATAAATATAAAGGTAACACAGCAACATTATGCCCTTCAGATAATATACAATTATACATAATGTTTAACAATACTAACTATACAACACACACTGCACGTACACACACATGCTGCACGTACATAATTATACATTATATGCACACACATACATGTGCACATGCACACACGTGCAGAAGTAGCTACAGGAAGATTATTCTCAGAAAACGTTGCGATTGTTAGGATTGTTAATCAGTGAAGTGGATGGTGAAAAGGTAGGATTGAAGTTTGGATTTGAAGGTGTTTAGGGTTTTCATATATGTGTACACATTGATTTAAAAGTAAGTGCGCTTTTGCACTTCTGGCCTTTATACTTTTTAGAACATATTTGTGCATAATGGCTTTTAATTGAAAATCGTACTTGTGGAATGGCCATACTTTCGTACAGTTCTGCCAGTTTGAATCTTTGGTACAGACTTCCTGACTCAGTGACTGTGTCTGAAAACGTGCATTCTGTGGCCACAGGACTTTTACTAAATCTTAGTTTCCTTTTAGTTTACACAGCATCACACAATATCAGCCAACTGAGGATTTAGGAGAGAGAGAAAATTACCAAGTGTGGTGAACCATGAAGTGACATATAGATCGCTGCTTTTGAAACTAGCTGAAACACATGCTGCAGAGAGCTGTAATGTTTTTGATCCAGCCAAGTGAAAGAAAGTCAATGCCCAGAGCAGCTGTTCATGAATCATTGTGACACACCTTTTGGGGGCGATGTGTTCGCTCTCAATCTCATTCAAACACAGTGGAACCCGCTTTAAAACGAAGTGGCTGAAAACACCAAAATGTTGACTTTTGAACAAAATGTGAAAAACTCACGCTAAGATGAGAAGTGAAATTGCAAGGAAAGTGTATGGCTGTAATTTTGAAACCACTTTGACCTTGACCTTAACCTGACTCCGCATCTTCAGTTTATTTTCCTCTTCTTTCTTTTTCTACCTAATGACATCAATGATGAATGCAACATCAATTAAATGGGCAAGACAATAAACTGAACAGTTGAATTATGTATTATGTATGATGCATACAGATAATATATGAATTATATTGATCAGCAAAGCTGTTTCAGTATTCGGCCAACCTTCACTGAGCTTTCTTGTCAATGAAAAACTTTTTTCTTTTTCAAACAGAATTTGCTCCCTTCAACAACCTATTTCTACCGTCCGCTGAGCAACAATATTGGAAGCGGGCCTTTCTACTTCAAAACTCCACGCACAGACCTGGTGAGAGAGATTTGTGTGACTGAACAGATTAAATACTGATTGAACCGGTTCGCTTTTTCCATGTCAATCAGGGGATAGTGATGTAAAATGTGTTCAGGGCTATCAGTGTATAGTTCAAAGTGTCTGGATACTTTAAGTCAGCCTGATGTGGATGGCTCAGTCCTCAGTTTGTCTGCTCCCTGGCAACCCACCGGCTGTTGTCAGGTCACTTCAGCTGTTCTGTTCCATGTGTTTTGGTGATGTTTTCTTTGGGCATTACGTGCAAGGCTTAATGCATTCTGTGCCCTATTGTCTTTGTGCTTTCTTTTCAGTATTGAGTAACTGATAACACAGCAGGCTGGGGTCATTACTGACTGGGGCCATAGCCTTAGGACAGAGTGCATACATTTGCTGATTAAAGATATTTAACAATATTTTTTGTATAATAATAATAAAATATATTTCAGTGATTCCTCTAGATATTTTTCAAACCAATGTGACATCTATGCGGAGGTGAAAGTGGTTCACACATGCACACACACAACACACAACACACACACACACACACACATATGACTGGTGCTCCAAAAGTCACACACACACACACACAAAACACACACACACACAACACACACTTACACACACACACACACACACACACACACACACACACCACACACACACACACACACCAACACTCACTATCTGTGCTGCGTTGTTGTGTGGTGTGTTTGTTGGGGGTTTGGTATGTGTGTGTTCAGGTGTGTGTGTGCATGTGTGTCTGTGATTTTTGGAGCACCAGTCATACGAAATAACAGCTGATACGTCTGACCTTTGGCAAATATTTTTTCCATTATATCCTGATCTTAACTGGTAAAATATCAGAACATACCAGTTAATATGCACCCAGTATTTCATTATAACATATCTCCAGGGCCTTTTGGTGATGGTGATGCATGTGTAGGTGTGATCCCACCCACCCACACCCACTACCCCCTACCCCTCCCTGGGTCATGTTTGATTCGTTTCTTCAGACCTGTTTCTGTGTCTTTCACTTTCAGGATTGGTCTCCTCACTTGCTGGTGTTTGGAGACCTGGGTGTCCACACCCACACCATCCCCTTCCTCGTGGAGGAGGCCCTGAAAGGAGAATACACAGCCCTGCTCCATGTGGGGGATTTCGCTTACAACCTCAAGGATAAAGACGGACTTGTAAGCTGGAGCGGATATGGAGGCGGTTGGTTGGGGAGGGGGGCGGGGGAGCATTTTAAAATTTGTTTGTACGTTAGGATTGGATTTGAAGGGCTTGATTCGTTTCCTGGAATAATGTTTGAATTTTGAATTTTTATGCATGTACTCTTTTATATTGGTTAGCTGAGTTATTTTCATCCCCTTACCCCACTTTGTGTGTGTGTGTGTGTGTGTACATATAATTCTGTATTCATGACTGTATGTTTGTGGGCATAGACATAGTTGTACTCTGTGTGTGTGTGTGTGGTAAGTGTGTATGTATGCATATGTGTGTGTGTGTGTGTGTGTGCGGCTAGTGTGTGTATGCGTGTATGTGTGTGTGTGTGTGGCAAGTGTGTGTGTCCATGTGTGCATGCACGCTCATGTGTGTGTGTGCCTGCCTTTGTCATCTGTGTTTGGGTGGGTGTAGATATTCACAGGATCTTGCTCACACACATACAGCCCATTTGGTGTTCACTTTTGGGCAATGACAACAACAGCTCAGTCGGCTGACATCTTTATTGTTGTTGCCTCAGGTCGGGGATCAGTTCATGCGACTCATTGAGCCTGTTGCTGCCTTTTTGCCCTACATGACGTCTCCTGGAAACCATGGTATTCTGTTTTCCTTTCTTCCAACCTTTTTTTCTTTACTCAGTTTATTTGTTTTATGTAGAGAGAGAGAGAGAGAGAGAGAGAGAGGAGAGAGAGAGAGAGAGAGAGCATCAACATCCACTGATATATTCACAGTATGCAGTTTAGTAATATGGGAGGAAGCAAATATTTATGCTTAAAAGTTGTAGAAGAAATGATATGGAGGAAAAAAGATAAAGAGAAAACACACACACACACACACACACACACACACACACACACACACACACACACTGACACACACACATAAAACAGATGATGCAGACACAGAAAGGCAATGGTTAGCAGCACTGCAAATTTTTAGATCACTGAAAAAACTTTTTGGTCTGTTCATTTCATATCCTTAAGAAAAAGCTAACTGACAACAACAAAGTGCCTGAACACCTCTGTTTCATGTGTCCAACATCTGTCACATAATGCCATTGCAAACTGTGTCAGAAATACTGAACACCAACAAAAGATTTAGTGCATCGAGGCAGAGCAGCAAAACCAGACGTAAAGCACATCATAGTAATAATATGCAGGCTGTTGTGGAACCAGATGTTCAAGGATTAAAAAAAACTGAGTGGTGATTAAATTGTGAAATGGCTTCTTTGTGTTGTGTGGTTTCAGAGATTGACAGCAACACATTCATCCACTACTGACATTGTCAAATGGTTTCTTCGTGTTGTGTGGTTTCAGAGATTGACAGCAACACGTTCACCCACTACTGCTTTTGTCAAATGGTTTCTTTGTGTTGTGTGGTTTCAGAGATTGACAGCGACACATTCACCCACTACTGCCATTGTCAAATGGTTTCTTTGTGTTGTGCGGTTTCAGAGATTGACAGCGACACATTCACCCACTACTGCCATTGTCAAATGGTTTCTTTGTGTTGTGGGTTTCAGAGATTGACAGCGACACATTCACCCACTACTGCCATTGTCAAATGGTTTCTTTGTGTTGTGCGGTTTCAGAGATTGACAGCGACACATTCACCCACAACTGCCATTGTCAAATGGTTTCTTTGTGTTGTGTGGTTTCAGAGATTGACAGCGACACATTCACCCACTACTGCCTTTGTCAAATGGTTTCTTCGTGTTGTGTGGTTTCAGAGATTGACAGCGACACATTCACCCACTACTGCCATTGTCAAATGGTTTCTTTGTGTTGTGTGGTTTCAGAGATTGACAGCGACACATTCACCCACTACTGCCATCGGTTCTCCATGCCCCAGTCCCAGTGGCCAATGAGTGCCAACAAACTGTGGTACAGCTTCAACGTCGGACCAGCCCACTTCATCAGGCAGGTTCACTTACTCTCGGTGTTGTGTGCACAGACCTGTTTACTCGTACGATTGGGGCATATTTTGTACACCTAAATTTTCAGAATATGATAATCTGCAAATTTCCCCAAAAATACGATCACAAATCTTTCTACACTTGTTTTGGAATTCTTTTGTTTTCCAGTCCGGAATATGCCCCAGTTTTGGGTTTTCGGTCACACATGTGTAAGTGTCATGACCTCTCACTGCTGTAGTGTCAGTTTCTGTGTTGCGCTTTTTGTAGTCTTAGCACTGAATTCTCAGGCAAGTCAAATCAAGGCTTGCATTTCTGCTGCCAAATATGAGCATTCACCATTTTTCTGGAAGCCATGTTGAAATTATTTTCAGATCATTTTCACTGAGAACAAATGAAACAGGAAAAATAAATTAAAATATTCTAACTATACTGAGTATACGATTAAAAAAATGTTTAAAATGTACTCATATCTGTATTCGAGTGTAAACAGGTCTGTGTGCATGACTTTAAATTTCATTTTAGCGCTTCGGTATCCCTTGTGGGGAAACTGTGACCTGAGTAAGGCTACAGCAGCCACAAGAACAGCGCTACCCACTCCTGTCAATGTGTGACAGTATTTCCGTGTGTCCAGACGGTGATACGGCAGGCAGTGTTTGGGATGTTTAATGGGCGCGCAGGTGTTGATGCATGCAACTGATTGCCCGTGGGAGCTGCGCAAACACCGTTAGAGAGTCTGCAGTGAAAGTTGACTCTGGGAGAAAAATCCCTTGCCGCACCTCCGAATGGAACCAACGTTGGCGTTGCGCCTGGCATTTGGCTCTCAGGCTCCACCAGCTGAGCTGCCCCAACACCAGTGCATACAGTGTAATGTAATGTAAAAGAGTTTTTGTAAGGCGCTTTCACCTGACGTGAGCCCAAAGTGCACAGGACAAACAAACAAAATTAAAACGGGGGGGAGGACAAAATATATACACGGCCTAGAGCATGATGAACCCTACTAACTACATAAACACACAGCAACACATCATTCAGCATCTTTCTCATCACGTTCAACACACACACGCATGCATGCACTCACACTCACACGCATGTGAGCGCGTGCACGCACGCATTCACTCACTTGTGGAATGAATGGCACATGACTGCACGTAACTGCATGCATGTGGGGTTGCATGATTTACCCTTCATGTTATGCTGTCACAGAATATCGATATGATGGTGCAGTGGAGAGGAACAGCTGGTGGAAGACCACCCTGGTGAGGGACCACTCCTCACTTAAAGGAACTGGCCTTCTCAGTTCCACTTCCAGCAAAAAGACGATTCTGTTGTTGTTTTAATTTCAGTTTTCAGTCACTGTTGTTCTGCAGCATTATATTTTCTCTCTCTCTCTCAAAAGTGTGAAAAGGGGTTGATTTTCAGGGTGGGAAGCTTGTTCTTGTGTACTGTATGCATGTCAACCTTTGTGTGTGTGTGTGTGTGTGTGTGTGCATGTTTGTGTGTGTGTGTGTGTGTGTGTGCGCTTGCCATATGTACATGTGCATGCTTGTGTGTGTTTGCGATATGTGTGTGTGTGCATGTGTGTGTTTGCGATAGGTGTGTGTGTGTGTGCGTGGACGCATTCATGTGTGTGTATGTGTGTGTGCACATGCATGTGTGTGTGTGTGTGTGTGTGTGTGTGCGCGCACATGTGTTTGTGTGCGTGCATGTGTTTGTTTACGATATGTACATATGTGTATGCATGTGTGTGTACATGCATGTGTGTGTTTGCGATACATAGGTGTGTCGGTGTGGATATGTGCATATGTGTGCATGCTTCTCAGCAGTAAAGTTACTTGTTCTTTCCTTCACAGCTACTCCACAGAGGTGTTCTTCACAC
Source organism: Alviniconcha marisindica (assembly GCA_018857735.1). Classification (NCBI taxonomy): domain Eukaryota; kingdom Metazoa; phylum Mollusca; class Gastropoda; family Provannidae; genus Alviniconcha; species Alviniconcha marisindica. Next base: position 515,958 of record JABMCL010002073.1, read on the forward strand.
TGCAGGGGAGTCTGGTACAGAAGCAGCTGGACTGGCTGGTGGATGACCTCAGAAAGGCCAACGCACAGCGAGATGAGCGACCTTGGATCATCGCCTTTGGCCATCGCCCCATGTACTGCTCAACAAATGACGGGGATGACTGCACCAAAAACAGCTCCCTCGTCCGAGCAGGGTAATGCTTCTCTTTCCTTCCTGTCTTCATGTTTGTTTTACTCTGTAATAGATTTTTGTTTACTGGGGGTGGGGAAGGTGGGGGGGGCTTGTATGCTCTTTTTTTTGTCTTTCTCCCATTAACTTTTCATCTGCATCGTTTTCCCTGGCAAGTGCTTTTGTCGTTCAGTTCAGTTCAAGGTGGTATCTGTGCGCTCGGAAAAGCTCTGCTGTAGTCTTACTCAGGTCACTGAAAAGTCCACCCCGTCTCTCAGAAGTTTCCCAAGCCCTGCTGTAGTCTTACTCAGGTCACTGAAAAGTCCACCCCTCTCTCAGAAGTTTCCCAAGCTCTGCTGTAGTCTTACTCAGGTCACTGAAAAGTCCACCCCTCTCTTAGAAGTTTCCCAAGCCCTGCTGTAGTCTTACTCAGGTCACTGAAAAGTCCAGCCCTCTCTCAGAAGTTTCCCAAGGCTGCCTTTGAAACAGTTCCAATGTTCATCTGACTGGCAATGGCCGTCTCGTGTCCTTTCAAGGAAATCATCTAGTGCTTCCGCTTTCCGCACCTCTCTCCTCCAGGCAACCAGTGGTGTGATGTTGAGCTGTTGTAGCTTAAATGTAATCTGCACTGTGCGTAAATCCTCACCAGCCTTCTGCACAGTTTTGGATATTGGTGAGTAAGACTGCTAACAGACTGGTGCAGTTTTGGATATTGTTGAGTAAGACTGCTAACAGATTGGTGCAGTTTTGGATATTGTTGAGTAAGACTGCTAACAGATTGGTGCAGTTTGGGATATTGTTGAGTAAGACTGCTAACAGATTGGTGCAGTTTGGGATATTGTTGAGTAAGACTGCTAACAGACAGGTGCAGTTTGGGATATTGTTGAGTAAGACTGCTAACAGGCTGGTCCAGTTTTGGGTATCGTTGAGTAAGACTGCTAACAGGCTGGTCCAGTTTTGGGTATCGTTGAGTAAGACTGCTAACAGGCTGGTCCAGTTTTGGGTATCGTTGAGTAAGACTGCTAACAGGCTGGTCCAGTTTTGGGTATCATGGAGTAAGACTGCTAACAGGTTGGTCCAGTTTTGGATATCGTTGAGTAAGACTGCTAACAGGTTGGTCCAGTTTTGGATATCGTTGAGTAAGACTGCTAACAGATTGGTCCAGTTTGGGATATCGTTGAGTAAGACTGCTAACAGATTGGTGCAGAGTTTTTGGATATTGTTGAGTAAGCCTGCTAACAGATTGGTCCAGTTTTGGATTTAATTGAGTAAAACTGCTAACAGATTGGTGCAGAGTTTTGGATATTGTTGAGTAACACTGCTAACAGATTGGTGCAGAGTTTTGGATACAGTTGAGTAAGACGGCTAACAGATTGTTTGCTTGCTGCGCGCGTGGTTTTCAGACTGGAGGACGTGTTCTACCACTACGGGGTGGACATCGTCCTGCAGGCCCACGAGCACAACTACGAGCGACTGTACCCCATGTACAGAGGGGTGGTGGTGTCCACCAACTACACCGACCCCCGGGCGCCCGTCCAGATCATCTCTGGGGCTGCAGGCAGCAAGCATGGGGTGGACCTGTTCCAGAGTCCGCCAAAACGTAAAACATCTTTTCATTGTTTTTTTTGTGTGTGTGTGTGATATGGGGGGGGGGGGGGTGGGGCCTTTTTGAGGGTGGGGTGGGGTGGGTTTTCACCTCTCTGCCGTTTACTCCTTATGCAGCAGAGAAAAGTTTTGTAGTACCTTTGACAGGCGTAAAAGTTGTCCTGTGAAAATTGGATGTTTGCGTGTGCAGCTGGGAATGGGAGTAAATGGGTTAGAAATTGCATGCAGCTGCTTTTCCTGCATGATTTTCGTTGGTCCTCAAAAACGAGTGAACCGCTAATAAAAGAGACGGATACAAGAGAGAATGTTGCATTGGATGGAAAGAGAGAATGTTTCATTTGCTGGAAAGAGAATGCTTCGTTGGATGGAAAGAGAGAATGCTTCATTGGATGGAAAGAGAGAATGTTTCACTTGATGGAAAGAGAGAATGCTTCATTGGATGGAAAGAGAGAATGCTTCATTGGATGGAAAGAGAGAATGCTTCATTGGATGGAAAGAGAGAATGTTTCATTTGATGGAAAGAGAGAATGTTCATTGGATGGAGCCAATCTGGCAAACCCCTCTGTGTAAGTGATGTTGCTGATGGGGACTATTTTTATAACCCTTTGCTCAGTGTGGCCACAGCTAATTGCGTAGTGCATGTGACTTTGTCAGTTTACACGGTCATTATCTTGAACTTGTAAAAGTACTCGGAGGTATGGGCCGAGAAATGGCTTTACATTTCTCATGAAAATTACTGGTCCAGCAGACCAGCGGAAGGGAGAGTTCCACTGGTCCAGTGGCCATTTTATTGGCCATACCAGTGGAAGGGAGAGTTCCACTGGTCCAGTGGCCATTTTATTGGCCATACCAGCGGAAGGGAGAGTTCCACTGGTCCAGTGGCCATTTTATTGGCCATGCCAGTGGAAGTCTCCCTTCCACTGGTATGGCCAGTAAAAGAGAGAGTTCCACTGGTCCACTGGCTGGTAAAAGAGAGAGTTCCACTGGTCCACTGGCCATTTTTACTGGCCATGGACCATCAGAGCAGTGGCAATTCCAAACCCTGTAAACAGGTTTCTTTTCATTTTTTATATATATTTTATTCCCTTTTGTTCATTGGGGCAACTGCAATGTGAATAGTTTTTTCTTTTTTTTTTCATGAGAGCAGTGGCAATTTTGAGCCTGGTGAACAGGTTTTTTTTCTTTTTTTTCTTCCCTTTTCCCCCCCATCAGGGCTAGTGGGAATTCCGAGCCCTGTGAACAGCTTTTCTTTTCATTAAAAAGAAATGTATTCTTTTTTTCTCTTCTGTTTTTTTTTTGTACTGTAGCCAGCTGGAGCGCGGTGCGATCAGAGAACATGTCGCTGCACAGTTACGGCCGCCTGCAGATCGTCAATGCCACCCACGCCTACTGGGAACAGCGCTCTGTGGAGCAGAAGACAGTTCTGGACAGCCTGTGGATTGTGCAGCACCGCCATGGCAAGTTCCTGCTGGACAGTCTGCCCGACGACGTCAGCCAGGAAATAGGGGAGGATCTCATCACACACACCATTCTTCCAGGTAAAGTAGCTTGGGATTGAAACTGTTCCTTTATTTATTTTTTTGCTGCTGGCACTGTTGGTTTTTTGTTGAGGTTTTACTTTTGGTTTGTTTGTGTGTTTTGTTTGGTTTGGTTTGCGTGTGTGTGTTTTGTTTGGTTTGGTTTGTGTGTGTGTTTTGTTTGGTTTGGTTTGGTTTGTGTGTGTGTGTTTTGTTTGGTTTGGTTTGTGTGTGTGTGTTTTGTTTGGTTTGGTTTGTGTGTGTGTGTTTTTTTGTGTAAATTTTGCTTGCGCGGGTGTGACAGGGGAGGGGAGAAGGAGTGTCCGATATTCTATTGACCTTCATGTTCCCTATCTTCCACAGGTATTTTGGATAAGGATGATGACCTGAAAAACAAGCAAGAACTTTTGGATGGTGACCGGACTCGGCGCATCATAATCGGTGTCTCCTTTGGAGCGCTTTTCGCCATTCTGGTCACAGTCGCCATAGCGATGAAGGCTTGCCGCCGAAGGCAGTACACGTCCGTGCGTCGCTGGGATCCTATGGACCTGGACTACGGGAAGAAACTGTTCACCTCTGGAAAAGATGAAGACTTGGACTTGGAGCATGATTTCGAAATTGACATGGGTGACATGAATTTGCAGACGAAAAAGTTGTTAAACAACAGCTGAGGTTCACCCGCGGTCAGGGCTGCATGCGACACGAGCGAGCACATCTCCTCGTGTCTCTGACACCACTGTGACTTGAACTTTATGCTCTGTGCTGCTCTTTGCAAATTTACCGAGCTTTGGTCACAGTGTTTGAAACATTCAGAATAGTGGTTACATTTTTTCTTCTTCGTTTTTCTGTTTTCGGCAGACTTATCCACAAACTGCGTCAGATGAAAAATATTTTGTTCCGGAGGGTTACCGACTTGACATTTTCAAGTGGAACCGTTCTTTTGAAACCACCCTAAACATCAAACAGAAGTTGCCTTAAGTTAAAAGAAGGGTGCTACTTGGTGAGGAGTTCACTTGCGTGGCAATCCGAAGGGACCTGTTTCAGGGGGAAAAGTGATCTTGACAGAGTGGTGGTCCTTGCCCATGGATTCATCCATGTGGAAACATCCGAAGGCCAAGGTATCACAAAAAGGTGGTAGTCTTTCATCAGGTGTTTTTCTGTTTGTTTTGTGTGTGTGTGTGTGTGTGTGTGTGTGTGTGTGTGTGTGTGTGTGTGTTGTTGTTGTTGTTGTTGTTGTTATTTGTCTTCCCTCATCTTCCTGAGGGCCAAGGTATCACAAAAGGTGGTTGTCTTTCATCAGGTGTTTTGCTGTTTGTTTTGTGTGTGTGTTTTGTTGTTGTTGTTGTTTGTTGTTTGTCTTCCCTTCCCCTCCTGCCCTCCTGTCCATTGTGTTTTGCTTTAACAGCGCACCGGCCAGCAGAGCTGAAGGTTTGCACACATACGTGTATTGTTAGATTGTTTTATGCTTACATATCACAGCCTGATGATGGAGAACTGTAAACAGAAGGTGTCCCATAATGAAATTATCTCTCTCTCTCTCTCTCTCTGTCTCTGTCTCTCTCTCTTTGTCTGAACCTAAACTACAATCTTTGTAAAATAAAGTGTTTGAGTTCAAGTTCTCTCTCTCTCTGTCTCCCTCCTTCCCTCCCTCCCGCCCCACTCTCTGAATTTGTTTTTGTTTTTTTGGAGCTGTTATATATATATATGTGTGTGTGTGTTTACGTATTTGTAACTATTTCAAGGACAGGTTGCCTGACAGGCATACGTGCATATACCTTTATCCCTGTGTAATTAAAGTTCAGTCAGTCAATCTCTCTCCATCTCTCTCTCTCTCTCTCTCTTCCTCTCTCTCTCTCTCTCTCTCTCTCTCTCTCTCTTCATCTCTCTCTCTCTCTTCCCTCCCCTTTTTCTTTCTGTGATAGTATCCATTACCTGTTGTGCCCTTTATAACAATTAACATTCCATTTTTTCCCTTTACTTTTGGTGCTGTGATGCTGTCCATTCCAGTATCTTACCTTTTTGCTTGGATCAGGTTTAAGTGGGTGATACCGATCGATGTACATTTGTCTGGATAATCAGAACACAGTTATCCCATTTGAAGCCAGTTGCTGGTGGGTTTTCTTTGTTGCTGTACACATCTCCATTGGTGTTCTGATGCAATATGACCTCCGCCTTGTTTATGATTTTGATGTCACAGGTCTTTCACGATTTTGTCTTTGTAGAATGTTGTTGTTGTGTACATGCAAAACTAATGCTTAATGTGCCTTGGCAGTGCCAGTGATTTGCAAGACTTGCAGGTGAGCCTGGTCAGCAAGAGGCTGGCACCGCTCTATCAACCAAACTGCACACACGAGAAGCAGTTCCAGCCAGTCAGCAACCCCGGTGTTAATGAGGCCATACAGCGCCACCAGGAAGCGGCTGTCTTTTCAGACTGTTGTGATTTTGCCACAGACCAAATTTTAACCCTTTTCCTGCCAGAGAATTTGTGCTGCTGATGCAAAACATTCCAGAATGTTTTCCAGACTGGTTCGGTCAAATGGGAAATGTTCAGGTGTTGTTGTTGTTTTTAGAACATTTTTAGAGCATGCATAAACAGTCAGAATTTGAGCCAGGCGCCCCATGGCATCTTTCTGGCCGGTTGAAAACAACTCTTCCCCATTGGCCTGATAAAGGAAGGCCTGTGAAACAATGTTGTAAATCTGATGGTGGGGAGAGGGGTCTGTACAGGGCTGTGAACCAATGTTGTAAATAGCGTAAATCTGATGGTGGGGGTCTGTACAGGTCTGTGAAACAGTGTTGTAAATAGTGTAAGTCTGATGGTGGTGGGGTGGGGTGTCTGTACAGGTCTGTGAAACAGTGTTGTAAATAGTGTAAGTCTGATGGTGGTGGGGGGGTCTGTACAGGTCTGTGAAACAGTGTTGTAAATAGTGTAAATCTGATGGTGGAGGGGGTCTGTACAGGTCTGTGAAACGATGTTGTAAATAGTGTAAGTCTGATGGTGGTGGAAGGGGTTCTGTACAGGCCTGTGAAACGATGTTGTAAATAGTGTAAATCTGATGGTGGTGGAAGGGGTACTGTCAGGTCTGTGAAACGATGTTGTAAATAGTGTAAATCTGGTGGTGGTGGGAAGGGGGATCTGTACAGGTCTGTGAAACGATGCTGTAACTAGCGTAAATCGAATGGTGGGAGTTTGGGGGGGGGTGTCTGTACAGGTCTGTGAAACGATGCTGTAAATAGTGTAACACTGATTGGATGGGGATGTCTGGACAGGTCTTCTGAGGTTGTTGTTTTTGCAAGTTGTGGGCTAGGGCATACAGTCTGTTGTCCCCCATGGCCATTTTGCTTGTGGGTACTTACTGCTTATTTGCATATTTCTAGCGAAAAGCTGGAGAGTAAAAATGGCTTCCTGCTCATCTGGCTAAGTTAGTCTGTGACACGGCATTTGATTTTGTACCCCTCCCCTTTTCTTTATATATTTCAAGTGAAAATCTAATTAGTAAAAATGGCTTCCTGCTCATGTGGTTAAGTTTGTGTGCAATGTGGCATTTGATATTGTCCTCCCCCCACCCACCCACCCCCCAATATTTTTTTTAAAGCATATTTCAAACATAAACCTAGAGAGTAAAAATGGCTCCCTGCTCGGTCAAGTTAGTGTGTGACTCAGTGTTTGATTTTTTTCTCCCCCCATCCTCCCTCCCCCCCCTTTTTTAAAACAACAACAACCCTATTTGAAACGAAAAGCTAGAGAGTAAAAATGGCTCCCTGCTCATTTGGTTAAGTTAGTTTGCAACATGGTGTTCAACCCCCCATTACATATTTCAAACGAAAAGCTAGAGAGTAAAAATGGCTGCCTGCTCATCTGGTTAAGTTAGTGTGTGACATGGTGTTTGATTCCCCCCCCCTCCCCCACCCACCCACCACCCCACCATCCATCCACCTCCCTCCAGTTGTAAATGGTGACTTGTTCATAGTCCTGTGGAAAAATTAGTATAAATAATAATTATATGTTTTTTGTTTTTGTTTTTGTTTAATATCACCTCAATGTGAACAGACATAAAATAAAATATTTATTGATTGATTGATTGACCGATTGAAATGGTGACTTGCTCCAGATCTGAGTTACTCTTCAGCTTTTTAATAAACGAGGAACAAAATGGTGTGTGCTTGTTGCAAAAGGACTTCGTCAACCTCGCTGTCCTTTCCCACCAAAGGGCGGGTAATGTTGAAGGGGCTAAGTCTTTGAAAATTTGTGTTTGATGTTTGTGTCTGTATGTATGGGAGGACCCAGCAATGAAGGGAAGCACTTCTTTGGGGATTTGGGATCCTGGGATTGTTTAGATTTTTTTAAAAACTTGAAATGTGTTGTCTTCACCTGGGCTTCCCTGTTGATTAGTTGTTGTTGTTTTACATCAGCATTTTATCATCTTCACCTTCATCTCGAACTGTGAAATGGACACTGTGAATTCATCTTTGTATTTAAAGAAATCTGTGCTCATTTCGTGTTTCCTCGCACTTTGTGGTTTCTCCACCCTTTAAAGAAGATGCCTTGCACTGAGACTACTCATGGTTGACTGGGTGTTAAAAAGCAATTATTTATGTTCATTACCACCAGCAGTGTAATTATGCACCCCAAGGTCAGGTGTCCACCACTATATGAGATGTCCATTTTTTTTAATGAGCAGGTAATATTGAAGGGGCTAACTCTTTGAAAATTTGTGTTTGATGTTTGTGTCTGTATGTTTTGTTTTATGTGTGTCCATAGGGATTGGTTTTGTGGACTGACTTGAGAAAGGGTGTATATATATAGGAAATGTTTTGAAGTGTGCCAAATGACTTATGACTGAGTTTGATTGATTGAGAGAGAGAGCGAGAGAGAGAGAGAGAGAGAGATCAGAATTGACTTGCAAGGTTTTAATCAGTCGCCAACAATATTTTGCACTTTCAGATTATTACTGTTGCAAATTTTGTTGATAGTAAAGGCAAGACTTGGAACTCCTCTGCAGAGGTCTTTTTCACCAGCTTCAGTGCCTGCTGCTTATTTGCCAAGGTTGACCCACTAGGTACCTGTCCTTATTTTCCATGGTCGTGTAAATCTATTTGTCCAAGTCAATTGAGCCGTCATCCTGCTGGTTTGATCTGGTACCAGTGAATTAGACGGAATGGCCAACAATACCAGCATGTCCGAGTCTTTAGTCTTATGTGCTCTTTTTAACAGGGGTGATATTGAAGGGACTAACTCTTGGAAATTTGTGTCTGATGTTTGTGTATGTACGTTTTGTTTTATGCTTGCCCAGGGACTGGTTTTGTGGATAGACTTGGGAAAAGATTTATATATTTGAGAAGAGTTTTGAAATGTGAGTCTGCTCATGAAAGAGTTTGATTGTCCTGAGGCGACCCTGTGTGGTTGACAGGACGTTAAATCCCAATTACTAACTTTTTTTCCTAACCCAATTACTAATATATTTCAATCCTTACCCTTTACTCCAGTAATTCATTAATTCATATTAGAAGAAGATACCCTGTTTTGCCCCCTGAAGGGAGGCCAGGGATATCTACCCAGTAAACATTCCGGATCTGATCAGGAAGCATTTTGGTTACGGCCAGTTATGGCCGTTACAGCCAGCATGCAGCCAGAATTGGGCCACATCGTATATGCTGGATCCAACTTCCCGCGTCCGTTTCAGCTCCATTTTTCCAAAGAAGGCATAGATCATATTGCGCAGAACCAACCCGGATCCGATCTGGATGGTCTGGTCAGGGTTTGGCCAAACACATCTGGTCTGGAATAAGCTGGCAAGCAGGAATCATCGGACTCGGTTTCTGGCAGGACGCAAGCAGCCCACTAACAGTTTCCCACTTTCAGACTTGGTTCCAGTCTTCCACAGATGTCCCAGATAATACTGTGCAAAACCAGCCCAGATCCAATTTAGTTCTGGCTGACTGTGTCAGGTTTTGGCCAAATGGATCCGGTCCGGAAGCAAGCCAGTGTGCTAGAAACATCCGGCCCGCTTCTGGCCAATGCTTCCCAGCTGATCCGGACCGGATGCGAATCAGATCCCAATTTTTTTCCTCCTGTCTGGAATCTGAGGGCTGTCATTTGATATCCCTGTCCCATCTCCTGTTGTTTTTCTACCTCGTCCTCATGCTTCTTCTTGCCTTGTCTGAGTTGTCGTTTTATTGCTAATGGTCCGGACTTTTTTCCAGAAAATTGTGCAATGTTTTTTATTGACAATTTTCATCAAGATACACTTTTTTTTTGCATGGCTCTTGTTGAGCAGCTAGATACTTGGTAGATGGTACATGCTTCTTGCTCCCTTGTGGAATTGGTATTTACCATTACGTGTTCATGGAATACGCTTTTTTAATTTTGTATTGCTTCTGTCCGTTCCTTTTTCTTAATGCTTTTTTTCTGGTATTGATAAATCAGGTGGAATGGTTGACAGCACCAGCATGTCCAGTCATATGCATTTTTTAGGTAGGTAGGTAGTGTTGCTTAATGTCCTCAGATGTCAGTTGACATATCAGGGACAAGCTGAGACCAATGCCGAAGCATGGTTCAGTATAGCTATACGTCCACGAAAACCAGAAGGCTCGTTAGGACGGACAGCCCAGGACGGACACCTCGACTCTCACACAGCTCCTGAACTATGGTGCATTTTTTAGCAATATTTTAGAGTTTGGTCTTTGTGTATGTTTTGTTTTATATTGGTGTCTGGACTGATTCTGTAGGTTTGAATTGAGAAGGGGTTTACGTATGAGAAGAATTTGGAAATGTCCTTTTGATTGTGGCAGAGTCTGATTGTCCTGAGGTGACCATGCGTGGTTGATGGGACATTAAAATCCAATTATCAACCATTACATGTCAGTTCAGCAGTTCCCATGCAGTTTTAATCTTTGCTCTTTACTCCAGTGACTTCGCACGAGAGGAAGATAAACTCTGTTTATGGTAATCCCCTTTTAATAATTGAACTTTTTTGCAATCTGTACTTATGGTCTTTGACTTGAGGGGTGGAAGAAGAAAAAAAGGAACGGCCAGTGTTGAGATAAAAGGTCAAAGCACACAAAAGGTTAAAAATGAACACCTTTAGTCGGGACATGACAGGATGAGGTGAAACATTTTTTGGTAAAAGGTTGTTTTTAGTTTTTTTATGACAGTAAACACTTTTTTTACATTAAATCTGGGAAAGTAGAAACAACTTTATTTGCTAGCAGCAGCAACGGCAATCGCTGTTGCTTTCAAAAAGGCATATATCTTTGCTGATATAATATAATAATAAAATGTAGTCATGTTGTTGTGTTCCATTAATAAATAAGAATCTTTCTTTCTTTCTTTCTTGGTGCTTTACGTCCACGGAGGCGAGATGGCCTATTAGGGACGGGGACAGATGGGGACGGGGACGACAAAGTGAAGGCTCGACTGCAGAAACCGCCCGAAAAAGACAGGAGAGAAATAATAATTAAAGTATTTATACAGCCCATCCAATGGTGCTCAGACACACAGATTACAGCTCCAACTTCAACAGATCGTGAAGTGGGGTTTACAGAGGAAGAGAAAAAGGCATTTGTTGTGTTTTGATCTGGTCTTTTCTTTATCAGAACCCACAACATTTTTCCTTTGGTGGCAATCTTTTGTTGAGATTTTGCTCATAACAGGAACATTCCAGTCTTTGATGATTTTGGTCCCTGATTCGGTTATTGGGGCAGTAATAATGAAGCACATGCACATTGAAGTATGCTCATCAGGTGTGCCGAGTATGCATACCATAACAGGTGAGCCTCTCTATTTTTGATGTAACATATGGTAGACAAGGGCATGTTTATTTAACCCGTTTGATAACCTGTTGGCTAGATGTACACCCAGTTTATTTTAAGAATAATGCTTTTATTTTCTCTCCGACTTAAAAATAAAATAAAAATGATATATCGTTTCCATGAGATTTTCTTCATTCGGAAGAATAAATTATAATGATCTTTTATCTTTCCTATGATTTTTTTTCTTGTAGTTTGTTCTTTTGTTTTGTTCTTTTGTTTTCTTTCTTAACTATATTTTAATAATACAAGATACAGACCCTGCAACATGAACATAAGTGAAATGCAGTGCTCTTCTTTGTTTCTTCACAAAATGGGGGTCAGCTAAACATAACAAGCTTGTTGATCAGTGAAAAGTTATTCAAATTAGCTTCCTTGCGTGTTGTGTTTGTTGCAATGCTTGTAAGTGTAATATGGAAATAAAACTAGATTAGGTTATTTGGGGACGACTGGCCCTTTTTCTGGGCTTTAAAACAACAACAACTTGGCATCAGTATTAAAGCAATAAACCCAGCAAAGATGTATATTCGTAGTTCAGGAGCTGTGTGAGAGTCGAGGTGGCCGTCCTGGGCTGTCCGTCCTAACGAGCCTTCTGATTTCCGTGGACGTAAAGCTATATTGAACCATGCTTTGGCATTGGTCTCAGCTTGTCCCTAATATGTCAACGTGACATCTGAGGACATTAAGCAATACTACCTACCTACATAAAGATGTATGCACGTAAAACAACTGACATGGTTACATTATAGTTCTGTTACACAATAAACAAGAAATGCCATGCTTTTGTTGTTGTTGACTAAGCACAGAACAGATTAAATTTACATGTGTTCACACACACACACACACACACACACACACACACACACACACACGCATGCAAGTGCACACACACTCACTCTAACACTCGTACATTACTCTTTGAACATCAAACTTTGTAATGAACTCTATAACTTTATGCAGTTTACTAGGCACTTCCAAAAAAAAAATAAAAAAAAAAATAAAGGAAAATGTATTCACAATCACAGGTACCACCCATACTTACAACCTAAATTTATTTCACAACCGTGCAGCATTTCTACCTCTCAACAACTATCACATTTACACCAAGTCCATAATTATTTGTTACAGGTACTACAACACAACACATGTAATAATTAAACCTGCCACATGCAAACTCAACATGGGTGGAATGTACAATACAGCGATATACAACACTGAGGTTTCTATAAGCTATCAAAAGGCTGGTTATCACATTACACATGACGCAGGCCTGCAGACTGGTTCAACTATTCAGTTCCAGCATGCATGGTTCAAATATTCAGTTCCAGCATGCACTTTGCGTTAAACATCCAAGGATATGCACAACTGGGGTCATGCTGAAACTTTGACATAAGAAGACGTTAATTTCCAGCGTTCTTTTCGGTGTGATGATCACACTCCACCAGTTGTGCCTGAAGTACAGATGCTGTACAAAAGAATTATGGCTGGTTCTGGCACTCTGGTACCACAGCAACATCGGCAAAAAGTTGGTGGCAGCACGAGATGGGTTTTCATCAATGCATTCATCTTTTCAGGTGAGGATTTTGAACAGATTGTAAATAAACAAGTAAAACGAAAACAAACAAAAAAAAACAAGTGGTGGCAGTACTAATAAGTTAACAACAATGCCAATGTATCGGTTGTGACTAGAATGTCATAAAACAACATATTCCAAAACAAAACCATTTGTTACACCAACAATCAACAACTTGCTCCCGTGTTAACAAACGGACTACTGCTGATGGTCTAAACCATTGTTTTCCAATCTCAACACGACTGGATTTTCTGTCATCTGTTGGCTTGTTTTGACTTTCAAAGACAAGTAGCCCGAATAAGGGCCCTTCTACCAGTTCCTTTGATGGTCTGACCCTGGTGTCCAAGTCCATCAGGAGTAACAATAACTATTTTATTCCTAACACAGTATAGCGTAGGGGTGTGAGTGTGTCTGGCTGCACGCTGTCATACCCTCTGTCCTGGGCCAGTCTTCCAGTATCTGTCCACGCCTGACATTGTATTCTTGTATCTGTCCAAGCCTGACAGAGTACTTCTGTATCTGTCCAAGCCTGACAGTGTATTTCTGTATCTGTCCAAGCCTGACAGTGTATTCCTGTGCTTGTCCAAGCCTGACATCATATTCCTGTACCTGTCCAAACCTAATATTGTATTCCAGTATCTGTCCAAGCCTGATAATGCATTCCAGTATCTGTCCAAGCCTGATATTGTATTCCTATATTTGTCCAAGCTTGACTTTGTATTCCTGTACCTGTCCAAGCCTGACTTTGTATTCCTGTATCTGTCCAAGCCTGACATTGTATTCCTGTACCTGTCCAAACTGGTGATCTGCAATGCTTTTAATGTAAAACACAATGTTCCAGTATGTGAGCATGGATTACAGACCTTCCAGTATGCAAGCATGGATTGCACCTATTAGGGAACCCAAACAGTGCACATAGGAAGAGGCGTCATCAGCAGTTTAATTAATGCATGATCGTTAAACTAATAAAGCCTCAGGTGTCAAGGGCTCAGCTTCCAGTATTTCTTTTTTTTAAATTTGCCCCAGTAGCATCATGACAGGTAAACTCAACATCATGACAGGTAAACTCTCAATATCATGACAGGTAAACTCTCAGCATCATGATAGGTACATTTTCACCACCATGACAGGTAAACTCTCAACATCAAGACAGGAAAACTCAACATCATGACAAGCAAGCTCTCAACATGACAGGTAAACTCTCAACATTATGATGGGTAAACTCACATCATGACAGGCAAGCTCTCAACATGACAGGTAAACTCTCAAGATCATGATAGGCAAACTCTCTCAACATCATGACAGGTAAACTCTCATCATCCCATGCTGGGTAATGCCACTCTGGCAGCTGATGTAGTCTACCAAGAATCCGATTCAATATGTGCCCAGCCCCCCCCCCCCCTCCCCAAAAAACAACACAAAAAAAACAAACCAAAAACACCCCACCCCCCAATAACAATGGCAGCTGCTGTAGTCTGCCAAGAATGGGATTCAGAATGTGCACCCCCCAAAACAAGCACTCTGCAGTCTGCCAAGAATGGACAGAATGTACACCCCACAAACAATGGCAGCTGCATGTCTGCCAGAATGAAATGGGATTCAGAATGTGCACATCAACCCCCCCCCCCCCCCCCCCCCCCAATAACAGCAGCATGCTGTAGTCTACCAAGAACAGGATTCAGAATGAGTACACAACCCCCCAAGGTCCTCCCCCCCAAAAGGAAGAACAAAAACACACAGCCTACCAAACAAACAACAACAAAAAACCAAAACAATGTTATTTTACTGTTGACCTGTAGATCCGTCATCATCTTGCGCTGCTGCACTTGCTGGATCTGTTCAGCTGTGGCTTGGGAATGACCAGCTCCACGGAGGTTTCGCTTCCATCGTCACGCAGACCATTGACGCCTGCTAGCGACGCTCCCGGCACGTCCGTTTCCACGCTGTTGCCATTGACGACTACCCCGGCGGCGTTGTCTGAGCCTCCGGTTGTGCCGTTGTCCTGCGGGGATTGATGGTCTGCTGGACTGTTCTGCTCCTGTGCAAAACAACAACAACACAGTCACGCTGCTGAGCTGACCGGCATGACAGCAGAGACAGTGGGCACTGACTGGTCTTTGATCCACAAACAGATGGCCATCGAAACAACTGAACAAAACACACAAACAGTTTAAAGGGGAATGGAACCGAAAAAGATTCACAGAAGAAGATGCTGAGCTGACCGGCATGGCAGCAGAGACAGTGGGCACTGACTGCTCTTTGATCCACAAACAGATGACCATAAAGACAACTGAACGATAGTGTAGATCTGAACTGTAATGATCCCGTCTCTTAGTGGACTATTTCAACAGTCAACGATAGTGTAGATCTGAACTGTAATGATCCCATCTCTTAGTGGACTATTTCAACAGTCAACAATAGTGTAGATCTGAACTGTAATGATCCCATCTCTTAGTGGACTATTTCAACAGTCAACAATAGTGTAGATATGAACTGTAAGGATCACATCTCTTGATGGACTATTTTAACAGTCAACAATAGTGTAGATCTGAACTGTAATAATCCCATCTCTTAATGGACTATTTCAACAGTCGACAATAATGTAGATCTGAACTGTAATAATCCTATCTCTTAATGGACTATTTCAACAGTCGACAATAATGTAGATCTGAACTGTAATAATCCCATCTCTTAATGGACTATTTTAACAGTCAACAATAGTGTAGATCTGAACTGTAAGGATCCCATCTCTTGATGGACTATTTCAACAGTCAGAGTTGCTCTTAACTATTATCATCCGGTCTCTTAACGGACCATTTCAACAGTGAGAGATAGTGTAGATTTGTACACAGTACTGGAATGATCCTGTCTCTTTGTGGACTATGTCAACAACAGTGTTCATCTGACTTGTAAGGATCCGGTCAGCGATAGTGTAGATCTGAACTGTAAAGATCCTGTCTCTTTGTGGACTATGTCAACAGTCAACAATCAAGTCAAGTCAGTATCCTTGAATCATCCCTCACAGGGCAATTCAGCTAACTACTCAGGCTCATTAATTTTTTTAAACACAATAGCATGTGACAAGAACAACTGAACAGCGTAGATCTGAACTGTTGAACAGTGTAGATCTGATCTGAACTGCTATAATCCTGTCTCTTAATGGACTATTTCACCAGTAGCATAGATCTAAACTGCAGAATAGTGTAGATCTGATCTGAACTGCTACAATCCTGTCTCTTAATGGACTATTTCACCAACAGTGTAGATCTGAACTGTAGAATAGTGTAGATCTGATCTGAACTGCAACAATCCTGTCTCTTAATGGGCTATTTCACCAATAGTGTAGATCTGAACTGTAGAATAGTGTAGATCTGATCTCAACTGCAACGATCCTGTCTCTTAATGGACTATTTCACCAATAGTGTTTATCGGAACTGCAAGGCTCCTGTCTCTTAGTGGACTATTTAAACAGTAATGTTCATCTGAACTGCAACGATCCTGTCTCTTAATGGACTATTTCAACAGTAGTGTTCATCTGAACTGCAAGGCTCCTGTCTCTTAGTGGACTATTTCAACAGTAGTGTTCATTCTGAACTTTTCCCCAAGGGCTCCTGTCTCTTAGTGGACTATTTCAACAACTGCGTTCACCCTGAACTTTTTTTCCCCCAAGGTCCCCCTCGGGTTTCCCTTCCCCCTTAAGGGGGGACTATTTCCCCCCCAACCAAGGGCCGGGTTTTCGCCCGAACTGCAAGGCTCCTGTCTCTTAGTGGACTATTTCAACAGCGAGCGATAGCATACACCTCAGCTGTAACAAGCCTGTCCCTCCCTCCATACCTCCAGCGTGGCAAAATGCGTCTTGAGGTGCTCGGTGATGTCGGCCCGCTGGGAGAAGGACTGGTTGCATAGCGGACACACCAGCGGGGGTGGCAAGCTCACGTGCGTCTTCATGTGAGCCTTCAGGTTCTCCTCCCCTGCACACACGAATTTCACGGTCGTTGTTTTTGGTTTTCTTCTGTAAACGACTCCCACAGTATCAATAATGAGTCCTGCATCATCAATAATGAGTCCTGCAGTATCAATAATGATTCCTGCAATTCCCACAGTATTAATAATGATTCCAACAGTACAATAATGATTCCCACAATATCAATAATGATTCCCACAACTCCCACAGTATTAATGATTCCCACAGTATCAATAATGATTCCTGCAGTATCAATAATGATTCCTGCAGTATCAATAATGATTCCGCTGATTCCAACAGTATCAATAAGGATTCTCACAGGATCAATTCCTGCAGTATCAATAATGATTCCCACAGTATTAATAATGATTCCTGTGATTCCCACAGCATCAATAATGATTCCTGCGGTATCAATGATGATTCCCACAGTATCAATAATTAGGTAGTCCAAAGTGATTTTGAAAATCAATAGTTGACTATCAGACTTGTGCGGTCGCCTCAGCGGCCATAGCTGACTGTGCGGCTTTGGTAATAAAATCTCTTTGTTATCACGTTTCGGCGGCTGAGTGGCTGAGTGTTGGACGTATGAATAGTTTTGAACTCTTATTTTAGTATAACTTTGAAGAAGAAAGATTGATCTTTCTACTGATATTTTTTATGAGAGTGTCTGTGGTCTAAAAATAGTACAAAATCCATTAAACACATTTCAAACAACTTTATTCAGGACTTCTGCTTGTTGAAGGCAGCCATCATGGATATGGAAAGAAAGCTTAGCAACAGCACTTTTGATTGATATAGATTTCATCATGGCTGGACTAGCGTACATCCAACACTCCGTGTCTGAAAACTGATTACAGCCAGCGTTGTCTGCAACCTATATTTCATCGCTGACAGAAGGCAGCGCTTAGGGGTACCGAGATCGGGGTGAATTTTCACATTCTTTTTCAAAGCGTAATAAACATAACAACACAGTTAGGAAGACGAGACATTAAGCTTTTCTCAACAGTAATTTTGATTGAGATTGGACCAAAACACACAAGAAATCCGTCAATGAAAATTGCTAAAACCAGACCAGCTTAGTTAAGTGGAACACAGCCGACAGCACTTTGGACTACCTACAATAATGATTCCCGCAGTATCAATAATGATTCCCACAGTATCAATCAGTTCCCACAGTATCAATCAGTTTCCTTGTTCAGATGTCACTTAGACTCAGGTCTGTTTTATACACAGCCTACAATCATCTGTATACGAGATCAAATTCACAGACACAACCGAGCGGTGCAGCACCTACCAAACAAAGGCCACAGAAATCACAGTCTACTGACTACACTATTGTGTGACTTAAACCCAGGTCTGTTTTACACACAGCCTACATGTGTATATATCATTATAGGTGTACTCAAATTCACAGACACAACAAAGAGGTGTAGCACCTACCAAACAAAGGCCACGAAAATCACGATCTATTGACTATGCTATTGTGTTGTTCATACCTGTTAACATTCACAATGAACGGCCGCAAAGCCTTCTAATGCTGCAACAGCGCCAGTGGTGTTTGAAAAACAAAAACAGCTGCTCACGTGAAAATCGCTTCTGGCAAATGGTGCAGGGGAAGGGTTTGGTTTCAGTGTGGCAACGAAGATGAAGCGTCAGCAGCTTTGAATGTGAGAATGTCTTGCTGCACACTGGACATAATAAGCTGATGCCTTCTGAAACACAGACACACACTGACCTGTGAAGTCAAACCCGGGCAATGGCATATTCCTGCTGTGTCTAGGTCTTATCACCATCATGCTTTTATGTATCTCAGTCAATGTTTTCCGCCTAACAAAACATTGTAGGTGTGTGTGTGTGTGTGTGTATGTGTGCGTGCATACATGCATGTGTGCATGTTTGAGTCTGTTCCTGTTGAGAGTCTGTCTCACTCTTATAAGGCCCTTTAAATTCTTTCACACATACACACGCACACACACACATGCGCACCAGTACGCATGCACGCACACACACACACACACGCACAAACACACACACACACAAATCTCTCTCTCTATCCCTCTCTCTTCCTCTCTCTCTCTCCCTCTATCTCTCTCAAGTTCAGTCAGTCAATCTCTCTGTCTCTGTCTCTCTCTCTCACTCACACGCACACACCACACACACACACACACACACACACACACACACACACACACACACACACACACACACACACACACACACACACACACTCACACCAAACACACAGATCACTGACCAGACTTGTGGGAAGCATTGACATGAATCTCCAGACTTTCTGCTGTGGAAAACTGCTGCTTACAGTGGGAACAGGTGTGCACCTCTCGGCCACTGGCGCCGTCACCGCCCCCCACATCCACTCCCCCCATGTGGGAGGTGAGGAAATGCTGCTGCATCAGCATAATGCTGGTGAACGTCTGCGTGCACAGCGAGCACTTGAGGGTCGCTTCACGGCGCTCGTGGGTCTTGCGGTGGTTGGCAAGAGCAGTGGCGCTGGCAAATTCTTTGGCGCAGTCACGACATTCATACCTGCAAGGAAAAAGAATGATCGATCAGGGTTTGAAAACTCTTCTCTTTTTCAGAAACTTTCTCTTCAGTCCCATTGCCCTGAGATATAAGAGTGTGCTGTGTGCGCAGTGTTTCTGTTGTCAAAATAAGTATGTTTGAGGAATGTGTAAGTGCTTAGGGCCTGTGCAGGTTAGGCGCTTCAGTAACCATTATTATCATCATTATCGTTAGTTTTTCAGGCCAGAATCCCAAACTGGTGACTTTCCCATTTTGGCATAACATTTTTTAAGGTGCCTTTTCATTACACACGTAACTGCAAGAATATATGTCAACACTTTGAATTTAATCCTACAGAATGATGCTAACATGACAGCGTGAGGAGGCAGTGATTCAAACAATGGGAGAAACCCATTCTTCTTCCTTGAAGATTCATCCCAAGGTCAAGAGATCCACAAAGCCTGCTTACCGAGGAGGAGACTCCGCAGTGTGGAGTGGGGCTGGAGGGTGGTTGTATATCAGCACGTGATTGTCCAGCTCCGCCGAGAAAAAGAAGCGCTGACTGCACTGTCCGCACGTGTGCCTTCGACCTTGAACCCCATGCTCCAAGGCATGAACTTGAATCTCGGCCGCTGAGCCGAACACCTTGCCGCAGACGCTGCACCTGATTTCGCCTTTGTTCTTGTACACGTGCTCTATGAGGTGGCACTGCAGCTTTGCCGGAGACTCGAACACCAGCGTACACAGCTTGCACTCATGGGTGGTGCCTTCCTGAAGCATGTGGTTGGCCACGTGCAGCTGAATCTCGTATTCCGTGCTGAAAGACTCCTGGCACTTGATGCACTGGTAAGTCTGAGGCGTGTTGAGCAGCGAAGCGGATTTGGAGGATGCCGCAGCAGGGGGCGAGCTGTGGGTGGCCATGTGAGCGTCCAGCTGAGCCTTGGAGGCAAACTTCTCGCTGCACTGCGAGCAGGTGTGCAGAGGGGACTCCCCGTGGTAGCAAGGCTTGCACACGTAGTAGGTCCGGCCGCTGGAGTTGAGCTTGGAGACGAGGTTCTCCTTGGAGTCGAAGGTCTTGAGGCAGACGCAGCAGGTGTAGAAGCTGGGTCGCATCTGGTAGTGGTGCTTGCCGTGCATCTGCAGCTCCACCACCGACGCCAGAGTCTGGCGGCACACGATGCACTGCAGCATGGAACCCTGCGCAGCAGGACACAGAATCATTCTTCTGAGCATTGGACACGAAAACAACACAACACAGCTCGACCAAAAACAGGTAAGTGTCTTATCCTCTATTTCCAAGCAGTGGACACGAAACAACACAACACAGCTCGACCAAAAACAGATAAGTGTCTTAGTTCTCTATCTCATTTCCAAGCAGTGGACACGAAAACAACACAACACAGCTCACCAAAACAGGTAAGTGTCTTAGTTCTATCTATTTCCAAGCAGTGGACATGAAAACAACACAACACAGCGACCAAAACAGGTAAGTGTCTTAGTTCCCTATCTCATTTCCAAGCAGTGGACACGAAAACAACACAACACAGCTCAACCAAAAACAGGTAAGTGTCTTAGTTCCCTACCTCATTTCCAAGCATGGACACGAAACAACACAACACAGCTCGACCAAAAACAGGTAAGTGTCTTAGTTCTCTATCTCATTTCCAAGCAGTGGACACGAAAACAACACAACACAGCTCGACCAAAAACAGGTAAGTGTCGTAGCTCTCCATGTCATTTTTCATACTGTTAAGTGTCACTTTGTAGCTTGATAAAGGGGATTACCCTGAAATTTCAAAGGTTGTGTTTTGTCCTAATAAATAGTGTTCTTTTGAACCTTTTATCTGTACAGAACATGAAGGTTTATAAGATACTCAGCGTTTGCATGGTCAGGCCAGAAAGCTACTTTTTTGCTAGCAGGAGTTATAGGAACTAGTCTTCCCAGGCTAAACTTCTTGTGTGCTTGAAGCAGGTTAAAAGAACATGATCCACCAAAAAAAAAAACTGTGATTGAACATGCTGGTGATTTTATATCAATTTATAAGGTGACATTTTTGGGCACCATCACAAACACT
Organism: Alviniconcha marisindica; assembly: GCA_018857735.1. Classification (NCBI taxonomy): domain Eukaryota; kingdom Metazoa; phylum Mollusca; class Gastropoda; family Provannidae; genus Alviniconcha; species Alviniconcha marisindica. The sequence continues at coordinate 537,168 of JABMCL010002073.1, forward strand.
TGTTTCATGAGCACATTACATTTGTGCTCTTTTCCCACACTTAATTTTGATGTCACCAAAATGTCTGGCATCACAGACAGAACACCAGGAAGCTCTCAGTTCTGCATACAGTTCACGGAAGAAATACATGTATGTGGATAGCAATCATTTTTGTCACTGATTCTTTTTATCTCTGTGGAGTGAACTCTTCATGACATATTGCAGCATTCTAGAAAAAATGTAAGTCCACAAGAAAAGGTGCGGTCTACTGGGTTTTACCTCAAATCTATTTTTAACTCATATCAATTAGTAATATTTTGGTAAAATGCACCTCCCCCCCCCCCCCCCCCCAAATGCAAGAAAACAAATCATAACAAAAAATTTAAAAAATCACATTTATAAACACTCGTTTTCTCACCAAATCTGTGAAAGCTAGTTCCTTTAAAAGTATAATAGAGAAGAAGAAAAAATACACAGTAGCCATTATGCCTTCTCTTATGGAAAGGTGGACTTGGGTTCTTTAACGTGTGAAACAATCTTACTGCATGCTGTGCATACAGAGTGCAAGACTGGCACTGACAACTCTGCACAGGTGTTCACTCAGAAGACCCGAAAAAATGTTCCTTCACCCCGTCGCATCCAAGAATCAAACCTCGGCCGCTGGATTTACGGGCCAGCATGCAAACCAACATGTGACCGACTCCCATTAGTTAGTTAGTTAGTCAGTTAGTTAGTTAGCGCGACCAACCTGGTAGCCGTGCTCCTGAGCGTGGGAGTAGTACTGCTCCTCCGTCTTGAGGGACATCTTGCACACAAAGCAGATGTTCCCTTGCTGGACCTTGCAGTGCTGGAGCTTGTGCTCGGCCAGCGTGGACCCCGAGGGGAAGGTCTCGTCGCAGATGTTGCACTTGAGGCTGGTGGAGTTGGCGTGGATCTTCATGTGCTTGTCGCACTCCGTCTGGTTCCGGAACGTCTGGCTGCACAGGGTGCAAGCCATCTGGCTGCTGCTCTGCGTCTCTGCTGATCAAAACAGGCTGAGGTCAGTGAGCAAGTTGTCAGCAATGTTTAGGGCCAATAACTGGCCATGTTTAGGTCAGTGAGCAAGTTGTCAGCAATGTTTAGGGCCAATAACTGGCCATGTTTAGGTCAGTGGGCCAGTAATCAGCAATGTTTAGGGCCAGTAACTGGCCATGTTTAGGTCAGTGAGCAAGTTGTCAGCAATGTTTAGGGCCAATAATTGGCCATGTTTAGGTCAGTGAGCAAGTTGTCAGCAATGTTTAGGGCCAATAACTGGCCATGTTTAGGTCAGTGAGCAAGTTGTCAGCAATGTTTAGGGCCAATAATTGGCCATGTTTAGGTCAGTGAGCAAGTAGTCAGCAATGTTTAGGGCCAATAACTGGCCATGTTTAGGTCAGTGAGGGCCCGTAATCAGCAATGTTTAGGGCCAGTAACTGGCCATGTTTAGGTCAGTGAGCAAGTTGTCAGCAATGTTTAGGGCCAATAACTGGCCATGTTTAGGTCAGTGAGCAAGTAGTCAGCAATGTTTAGGGCCAGTAACTGGCCATGTTTAGGTCAGTGAGCCAAGTAGTCAGCAATGTTTAGGGCCAATAATTGGCCATGTTTAGGTCAGTGAGCCAGTAATCAGCAATGTTTAGGGCCAATAATGGCCATGTTTAGGTCAGTGAGCCAGTAATCAGCAATGTTTAGGGCCAGTAACTGGCCATGTTTAGGTCAGTGAGCCAGTAATCAGCAATGTTTAGGGCCAGTAACTGGCCATGTTTAGGTCAGTGAGCCAGTAATCAGCAATGTTTAGGGCCAATAACTGGCCATGTTTAGGTCAGTGAGCCAAGTAAGTCAGCAATGTTTAGGGCCAATAATGGCCATGTTTAGGTCAGTGAGCCAGTAATCAGCAATGTTTAGGGCCATAATGGCCATGTTTAGGTCAGTGAGCCAGTAATCAGCAATGTTTAGGCTAAATTCATGTTAGGAGGGGCCCGTAATCAGCAATGTTTACAGTCGGTGAGCAGTGACAATGCAGCAATGTTTAGGCCAATAATTCAGCATGTTTAGGTCTGTGAGCATAATCAGCAATGTTAATAAGGCAAGGTAGTGAGCAATAATCAGCAATGTTTACATAATTGAGTGTTCAGTCAGCGAGCCAATAATCAGCAGTGTTCTCAACTATAAATGAGCCAGAATCAAATGTTGAAAAAAAAAGGTCTGAGCAACAAAGGTGTTTGTTAAAATAATCACAGTTTAATTGTATGAGTCATATAACAGCAAGGTTAAAAGCTATTAATATTACATCTCCAACAATAAATGGTGTAAAATGAATTAAAAGAATCAAGTTTGTTGAAGTCATTCTAACACCAAAAGAAAAGCATCCAACCTGGGAAATAATTGAAGTTGTTGAAGTCATTCCAACAGCAAACCGAGTCAAAAGGATCAAAGCTGCTCTGGTCAATCAACTAGTAAATGAGTTAAGAGAATCAAAGTTGTTGAGGTTACTCCGGCAGCAAAGGTGTTAAAATAATCAAAGTTATTGAGGTCACTATAGCAGGCAATGGGTTAAAACTATAAATAAAAAAATAACTGAAAACTCAATTTTACAATGGATTAAAACGACAATAAAAGATTCAATCTTCAGTGAAAGACAGTATCTATATAACACAAAACAGCAACCAACCTGTCAAGACAGACACCAGCGTCTGGTTCTGCTGCAGGAACTTCTCTCTGGAGGACTGTGAGTGCGCTGCGGGTGCTGCAAAGCTCCCCATGGGGCTGACGCTGGCGCTCCTCCCTTTGCCCGACGGGCTCAGAGAGTTACCTCCCATCCCCACAGTCCTCAGCCCATGCTCCTGGGCTTTGTGGATGGCTAGCAAAGCCTGCTGGGTAAAGCGGCTGTCACAAATGTTGCACACGTGCACTGCCTCACTGTTCTTCCACACGGCCGATGACATCGATGTCGCCAACGGCGACGCAGACGGCTGAGGGACGGCTGGGCTGAGGGATTTCCGAGTCTCGCTGCTCTGGGAGGATGGGCGGGGCGACCTCGTCTGAGCGAGGCTGGACAAGACCGAAGTGGAAGAATCTGCCTCCTCTTTGATGCTGACATTGTTCAAGGAACTGGAGGCGGGCGAAAGAAGAGCGGCCACTGCAGCCTTGGTGTCGGCGTCGGCATGCTCGGTCTGCATGTGCTGGTCCAGGAGGTACTCGATGTGGAACGCCTGCTCGCACATGGTGCAGCGGAACGGCTTGCTGTGGGTGGTCAGGTGACACTGCAGCTCCATCTCACTGGTGAAGCTCTCGGCGCAGAACAAGCAGCGGTAGGGCTTGGCCAGGTGAAGGTGGTTCACCCTCACATGCACCTGGAGAACAGGGAAAGGCACCGGAGTTACTGCTAATCCATCACCGCTATTAAAAGGTCATGTCCAACATATATATTTATAGATCACTATAAATACATATCTCAATGAAAAAATCAAGTACGAACAGCCTTTAGCAAACATATATATATCTGCAACCTCGCTGCAGTCAACTGTTTCAAAGAAAAATGTTGAACTAAAAATGAGGTGGAATTACTGCCAATCCATCACTGCTATTAAAAGGTCATCTAATATATATATATATATATATAGAACAATATCTTGTTGAAAAATAAAGTACTAACAGCCTTTAGCATACATATATATATATATATATATATATATATATATATATGCAACCTCGCTACAGTCAACTGTTCTAAAGAAAAGTGTTGAACTAAAAATGGGGTTGTCGACACACCATCCCTAGCAGGTCTTTAAGAGCAGGCTGGACTACATTTGGCACGGCAAGAAATTTCTTCACGGAGTTCTGCCCACCCACACGGTGACCTCAGTGTTGGAAGTTAGGATAGAATAGTTCCTGCTGGAAAAGACCAGACAAAGGCTTTTAGCCTAAGTAAATCTTATCACTATATCTTCTCATATCCTATCAAAAGATATGTTGCATCAGAACAGTCTTCAACGCTGACAATTATAATCCCTCCAGTTCCGAATCAAGAAACTACCATATAAACTGAAGCATTGTGTTTCTGTGTGCATGTATACATATATATACATATCATATCCAGTTCACTCCATCTGCCAAATCCTGTACTATGCTTAGAACAAAAATGAGGATGAGGATGTTCTTCTTGTCCCCTGTATCGCCTAAGGAGGAACTTGGTTCACCTTCCTAGACTTACCTGCCATTCCATTTCAGACCTGAAGATGTTGGAGCACTGTGTGCACTTGAAGAGCTTGCACTCGTTGCTGTGCTTGATGGCAAAGTGCACCTGGATGTTCACCTTGGAGTCAAAGATCTCCTTGCACAGGGCACACCTAGCGGTACACAATGTGCAGTGCAAGCTTGCATTCAGAAAGCATTTGTTTTGATATTGTACACACAAAATGAATCAAATGTGAAACCAAAACAGAACAAATGTGAAACCAAAACAGAACACACACACTCACACACACACACACACACACACACACAACAAAACAACACACACACACATACACAACACACAACACACACACAATTTATCGAAGCAATCACCATTCTACCCCAGATTCATCATTCCTTTCCCCCCACTCTCCCCCCCCCCTTTTTTTTTTTTAAACATACACTTTCACACACATTTCATTGATCCAAACAAAAACCTCAATAACTCGACAACAACAACAAAAAGCACCATAACATAACCTGCTGAGAGCATCAAAAATTCATGAATCATTTTGCAAGGCTCATTGACCACAATCAAAACCCATTTAGCAAGTCAAGTCTGGATCCCAGTTTCCCCCACCTGTACAGGTGATGAGCGTGGATGTCCATCAGGTGCTTCTGCAGCTCGTCGGGCTTGGAGAAGAGCTTCATGCAGCTGGTGCACCCGTACTCGGTGGCCAGGCACAGGTAGTGCAGGGACAGGTGAGCCTCCAGCTGCTCCTGACTGCCCAGCTGCTGTCCGCACTTCTTGCAGGTGAACTTGGCCAGGGCGGCGTCCAGGTGGAGCTTCATGTGCGCCTGGAAGTTGGCCAGCTCGTGGAACGTGGCATTGCACTCGTCGCACGTGATGCTCTCCGGTAGCGCCGGTGTCCTGACTGGGCTGGTCGGCGTGGAAGTGTCCATGGTGGCGGATGACATCGATGACGACGCTGCCTGACGAGGGGCCTTGCTCTTGGAGGAGCTGCTCTGCTTGTTCTCCTTGTTGCCCTTTCCGAGCGATTTCCGGCCTCGCGTCTTGCCAGACTTCTTATCCAGGCTGGCACCGTGGACGGACACCATGTGGTCTTCAAGCTGGCGAGCCGTGGGGAAAGTGAGAGAGCACTGGCTGCAGAAAGCGGAGTCGATGCCGCTGGAATGGCTGCCCTCGTTCCCGTCTTGGTAGCTATGGGAGAGGGATTTGTGCTTGGCCAGGGCCTCTATGCTGGGGAACTGGTTGTTGCAGAGGCTGCAGGGGTACTTGATGCCGATGCCTGGGTGGTTCCTGTGCACGACGTTCATGTGGTCGTGGAGACTGTACAGGTTGGGGTAGGGGGCGTTGCAGTAGTTGCAAGTGTAAATCTCACTGGATTTGACGGAGTGAACACTCTGCATGTGCAGTTCCAGAACCTCCAGGGAGTCAAAGCTGTCACTCAGACAGTATGGGCACACCAGAGCTTGTGGCGTCTTCGACAACCTTGGCCCTCCCGGGGACAGCTCCGCCACTGAGGCGGATCGCTTCGGCGTGTGCGAACGAGACCCGTCCTTGCGTGGGGATGCTTCCAACATGTCCTTCCCACCTCGGACCATCGCAGAAGGGTCAAGGTCAGTGGTCAAGGTCATGCTGGCAGCGGCCGTGTGGCTCATGAGGTGCTGGCAGAGGGAGAGCGTGTCGGAGAAGCTGAGTGGGCACATGGGACACTTGAGCATGAGGGCGGAGGGGTCAACATCCATGGGGTGGGGTCCCCCCCGGCTGTAGTGGCTGTGCTCCACATGGGTGTCCAGGGCATCCTGGCTGGTGAACTGCTGGCTGCACACATCGCACGTCAGCTTCTCCACCTGAGGACAAAGTCAGACAGAGTGCTGTCAAGGAGCTGCACACATCGCACGTCAGCTTCTCCACCTGAGGACAAAGTCAGACAGAGCACTGTCAAGGAGCTGCACACATCGCATGACAGCTTCTCCACCATCTGAGGACAAAGTCAGACAAAGCGCTGTCAAGGAGCTGCACACATCACACAACAGCTTCTCCACCACCTGAGGACAAAGTCAGACAGAACACTGTTAAGGAGCTGCACACATCGCATGACAGCTTCTCCACCTGAGGACAAAGTCAGACAGAGCACTGTCAAGGAGCTGCACACATCGCATGACAGCTTCTCCACCAGCTGAGGACAAAGTCAGACAGAGCGCTGTCAAGGAGCTGCACACATCGCTGACAGCTTCTCCACCTGAAGACAAAGTCAGACAGAGCGCTGTCAAGGAGCTGCACACATCACACGACAGCTTTTCCCCCCCTGAAGACACAGTCAGACAGAGCATTGTCAAGGAGCTGCACACATCACACGACAGCTTTTCCACCTGAAGACACAGTCAGACAGAGCGCTGTCAAGGAGCTGCACACATCGCACGACAGCTTCTCCACCTGAAGAAAACAGTCAGACAGAGCATTGTCAAGGAGCTGCACACATCACACGACAGCTTTTCCACCTGAAGACACAGTCAGACAGAGCGCTGTCAAGGAGCTGCACACATCACACGACAGCTTTTCCACCTGAAGACACAGTCAGACAGAGCGCTGTCAAGGAGCTGCACACATCACACGACAGCTTTTCCACCTGAAGACACAGTCAGACAGAGCATTGTCAAGAGCTGCACACATCACACACAGCTTTTCCACCTGAGGACAAGTCAGACAAAAGCACTGTCAAGGAGCTGCACACATCGCATGACAGCTTCTCCACCTGAAGACACAGTCAGACAGAGCATGGTCAATGAGCTGCACACGTCACACAACAGCTTTTCCACCTGAGGAAAAAGACAGAGCACTGTCAAAGAGCTGCACACATCACATGACAGCTTCTCCACCTGAAGACACAGTCAGACAGAGCACGGTCAAGGAGCTGCACACATCGCTGACAGCTTCTCCACCTGAGGACAAAGACAGAGCACTGTCAAGGAGCTGCACACATCGCACAACAGCTTCTCCACAGTCAGACAGAGCACTGTCACGGAAACACTGTACAGGATGTCACTCTAACCGTCTGGGAGCTTTCCGCTTCAAGTGATGTGTTGTCATTCCAGTGCACGTTTGCCGGCAAAGAGACTTAGTGATATAATTAGATGCCATCAGTGTTCTGGGTGAAAATGCTGCAGTTATGCAATTCTCAGGAGTAATTTCTTTCTGCGCTCTGAATGACCTCATGAATGCGACAAAACAGGCTAAAGTGTGCACCTAAAGTGAAACCGGATATGCACAGCTAAACAGCTCAGAGAAAGGCAGGCTGAGACATTCTTCCAGCCTGACTTACATCTCAGTCTGAACTGAACAGTTCTCTGGCAGGCACAGATCGCCAGTTGTTGTACTCGACAGAGTGAGACTGCAACTGCACTGCCTTCAGACGTCACACAAAATGACCAAATATAACACCATGGGGGTGCAGATATACAAAACCCTGCTCATTTAACCTCATAGTGTGATACAATTAAGGTGGGAGAAAAGTCACGCTATACCAAACAGTGATGCTGCCTACTCTTGTGTACTGCACAAAACAGACCACCCTTCAACCCACCTTGATGGCCACAGAGAGTACCGACATACAGGTACAGCACAGACCACGCTTCAACCCACCTTGATGGCTGCAAAGTGTACTGACACATAGGTACAGCACAAAACTGACCGCCCTTCAACCCATCTTGATGGCCACAAAGTGTACTGACATACAGGTACAGCACAAAATAGACTACCCTTCAACCTGCCTTGATGGCAGCAGAGCGTATTGACAGACAGGTACAGCACAAAATAGACTACCCTTCAACCCACCTTGATGGCTGCAAAGTGTACTGACATACAGGTACAGCACAAAACAGACCACCCTTCCACCCACCTTGATGGCCACAGAGAGTACCAACATACAGGTACAGCACAGACCACCCTTCAACCCACCTTGATGGCCACAAAGTGTACTGACACATAGGTACAGCACAAAACAGACCACCCTTCAACCTGCCTTGATAGCCGCAAAGTGTACTGACACATAGGTACAGCACAAAACAGACCACCCTTCAACCTGCCTTGATGGCTGCAAAGTGTACTGACATACAGGTTCAGCACAAAACAGACCACCCTTCAACCCACCTTGATGGCCACAGAGAGTACTGACATACAGGTACAGCACAGACCACCCTTCAACCCACCTTGATAGCCACAGAGAGTACTGACATACAGGTTCAACACAAAACAGACCACCCTTCCACCCACCTTGATGGCCACAGAGTACTGACGTACAGGTACAGCACAGACCACCCTTCAACCCACCTTGATGGCCACACAGAGTACTGACTTTCAGGTACAGAACGGACCACCCTTCAACCCACCTTGATGGCCAAAGAGTACTGACTTTCCAGTACAGCACAGACCACCCTCCAACCAACCTTGATGGCCACAGAGAGTACTGACGTACAGGTACAGCACAGACCACCCTTCAATCCACCTTCATGGCCACAGAGTACTGACGTACAGGTACAGCACAGACCACCCTTCCACCCACCTTGATGGCCACAGAGAGTACTGACTTTCAGATATAGCACGGACCACCCTTCAACCCACTTTGATGGCCACACAGAGTACTGACTTTCCGGTACAGCACAGACCACCCTTCAACCCACCTTGATGGCCACACAGAGTACTGACAGACAGGTACAGCACAGACCACCCTTCCACCCACCTTGATGGCCACAGCGAGTACCGACTTTCAGGTATAGCACGGACCACCCTTGAACCCACCTTGATGGCCACAGAGAGTACCAACTTTCTGGTACAGCACAGACCACCCTTCAACCCACCTTGATGGCCACAGAGAGTACTGACGTACAGGTATAGCACAGACCACCCTTCAACCCACCTACGTGGCCACAGAGAGTACTGATGTACAGGTACAGCACAGACCACCCTTCAACCCACCTTGATGGCCACAGAGAGTACTGACAGACAGGTACAGCACAGTCCACCCTTCAACCCACCTTGATGGCCACAGAGTACTGACAGACAGGTACAGCACAGACGACCCTTCAACCCACCTTGATGGCCACAGAGAGTACTGACGTACAGGTATAGCACAGACCACCCTTCCACCCACCTTGATGGCCACAGAGAGTACTGACAGACAGGTACAGCACAGTCCACCCTTCAACCCACCTTGATGGCAGCGGAGTGTATTGACAGACAGGTACAGCACAAAACAGACCACCCTTCAACCCACCTTGATGGCAGCGGAGTGTATTGACATGTGTTCCTGCAGCAGCTGTGTGGTTTCAAAACTCTGGCTGCAGTGGATGCATGCTGACAGATCATTGGCTGCTGAAGATGGGGCCGAGGCGCCCTCTAGGTCCTGGTGGGTGATGAGATGGGTGGTCAGCGCGACAGCGGTGGAGTACCCGCAGTGACAGAGAGGACACTGGTACAGCTTGCTGGACTCGTGCGTGTGACGGTGGACCCTCAACTCCTCTTTCCTGCATAGCAAGAAGTCAGTCCATATACATACAACAATGAGAAACTGTACATGCATGAAAAACAAAACAGCGAGTGCATGTATAAGAAATGAAGATCACCCCCATCTTTCAGTAACACTTTCCTTGAAACTTCACGGTTCAGATTGCCCTTCTTTCACTGCCACTTTCCTTGAAACCTCACTTTTCACACCACCCTTCCTGCATTCAATACCACTTTCCTTGAAACTTCACTCTTCAGACCACCCCTCTTTCAATACCACTTTCTCTAAAATCTCATTCTTCACGCCATGTACCCCTCTTTCAACGCCACTTTCCTTGAAACCTCAGTCTTCAGTTCACCCTTCTTCCAATGCCGCTTTCCTTGAAACCCCACTCTTCAGATCACCCTTCTTTCAACTCCACTTTTCTTGAAACCCCACTCTTCAGATCACCCTTCTTCCAATGTCACTTTCCTTGAAACCCCACTCCTTCCTTAGATCACCCTTCTTTCAACTCCACTTTTCTTGAAACCTCACACTTCAGATCACCCTTCTTCCACTGTCACTTTCCTTGAAACCCCACTCCTCAGATCATGCTTCTTCCAAGGTCACTTTCCTTGAAACCCCTCTCTTCAGCTCACCCTTCTTTCAACTCCACTTTTCTTGAAACCTCACTCTTCAGATCACCCTTCTTCCACTGTCACTTTCCTTGAAACCCCACTCCTCAGATCTTGCTTCTCCCAATGTCACTTTCCTTGAAACCTCACTCTTCAGATCACCCTTCTTTCAACTCCACTTTTCTTGAAACCCCACTCTTCATACCACTCTTCTTCCAATGTCACTTTCCTTGAAACCCCACTCCTCAGATCATGTTTCTTCCAATGTCACTTTCCTTGAAACCCCTCTCTTCAGCTCACCCTTCTTTCAACTCCACTTTTCTTGAAACCCCACTCTTCAGATCACCCTTCCAATGTTACTTTCCTTGAAACTCCACTCCTCAGATCATGCTTCTTCCAATGTCACTTTCCTTGAAACCCCTCTCTTCAGCTCACCCTTCTTTCAACTCCACTTTTCTTGAAACCCCACTCTTCATACCACTCTTCTTCCAATGTCACTTTCCTTGAAACCCCACTCTTCGGATCACCCACTTCTTTCAATGCCGCTTTCCTTTCCTTGAAACCTCACTCTTTGTATGCATATATCTCCATGTAAATGAACCTCTTACTAAATACCGCACCTCTGTTCAAGCCATTTTAAAGAGGTTGTTATCGGCATTCATTGAGAAGAGGTTCCACTGTCTCTAACAAAAACACAAAGAAAGACACATCAGAAACCCAGTGTCTGCTGACCTTTTTTCTTTCTTTCTTTTTTTCTTTTTCTTTTTCTACTGTGCATGTATTTACAAAATTATTCATGCAAGCGCATGTAATGCTGGCACCAGTTCACAGAGTGCAAGTAAAACCAGACCATGTCTGTTATCTACACAGGCAAACATAAAAACATGCACCATATGCAACTTGTCAACAGGAAACAAAAGACAACCCCCCCCCCCTCCAAAAAAGGCCAGCATGGGTGGACACAAAATAAAGGATTTAGAAGAGAAGAGAGAGACAAAAAAGGGGGTGGAGGGGAGAGTAATCATGCATCTGGTCTGTGTCATTCAGAATATATATATAATACAATCTGCCATTTGTTTGAAATCTTTCAATTTGTCTTATGTGGTGGTTTAAAATATACTCTTACATGGAAAGATTGTATTCACACTGCCCTCTTAAACTGAAACAATCTTCTCTTCTTCTTCTTTTTTTTTCTTCCGTTTCTTTATTTATTTTTTAATCAATGCAGTGACATCAGCCATTTCTGCCTCTTTTAACTAAGTGACCCTGCATGGTTGACAGGACGTTGAACTTGAATCATAACCTTTAACTCAGACAGCATTCATTCATCATGGGCATTCTGACAGAAATTGGTCCCCCCCCCCCCCCCCACCGAACACCAGAGTAAATACATTACTTAACCTGTGCACTTTAAATAGCGTATAAATTATATACAGGCTGAACCAAATGCATGGATGCACAGGAACATCCTCTGGGCAAAATCCCTGGTGGTATATCACCAGCATTCCTGTGACTTGAACGCCATCTACAGATCCGTAAACCATACGGACCAGTCTCCCAGATCACTCGCAAATGGAAGTTACACTTTGCTCTAGATCTGAAAGTTACCTGATAAACAAAACAATTCTGATTGGGAGTGTTGTTATTTGTTAGTCGTTACTCTGGTATCAATACTGATGTTTACTGACATAATATGAACACGTATTTCAATGTGTATGCTTTCGTTCGTGTATTTTTTAATTACCGTTTTATTAGCTCTCATACGTGTGGCACGCACTCTTTGCGTGCCCCCCCACGACTCCTAACAATTCATCCCTCCACCTACCCTCCTGCCCGATTCAGTGACTGGCATTTTATTATAATCATCCTGGGAACTGTTTGTCACACGTGCTCGGAGTGGAAGTCATTTCAGCTGAAATAATTAACACTGGAATAAAGAATGGCACTCATTCACACTGATTTGAAAGCTGTGCCTTTCATCGTAATTCAAAACACTGGTCGGATCAATAATGGGAAAAGATGAATTCCCCCACTCGCACAATATGAGAATTCATCCATCCCTACCGCACTGCCCACATTTTATTCACCCTCAACTCCCACGGCAGCAAACAGTAGAATATGAAACCAGAGAGCCGATGAATAGAAAAATGATCTTTTTCACAGAAGGACACACACTAAGTGCGCCTGGGGCCATCGACAAATTCTGACCTCGCTGGCTCAACGGGTTTTTGAAATGATGGGCCACAGTAGGAAATAAATCACACACAGGGCAGAGAAGGTTAATGTTTTTGATGATGCATTTTCAGTCCTGCTCAGCCCCCTCACTGTGATTTCCGCTCTCCCAAGGGAGGCAAGCCAGCCAGCCAGCAGCAACTCTGGGGAAATCAGCCGGCAGGAGAGGCAGGATGCAATTACGTTGGCAGGCACGAGAAAGGACGCGGGGGACCAGAGACGGCAGAGAGAGTGGAGACTGCTGAGAGTTATGTCAGATTGTCTAAGACTAAGGATATTCTCCGCAGTTAGCTCCTTTGTGTGTGTGTGTGTGTGTTTGTGTGCACACATGCATGTGTGTGCGCATGTGTGTGTGTGTGTGTGTGTGCACGCGCATGCATGTGTGTGCGCATGTGTGTGTGTGAGTGTGTTGCGTGTGCGCACGTGTTTTTGAGTGTGCTCTTTTCTCTCTCTCTCTCTCTCTCCCTCCCCCCCCCCTCCTCTTTTTACTTTATGATGGTAATAAACTTCCAGCTGAATGAATGTGACTGATTTAATTTCTTTCTTTCACTTGTGTGTGTGGGCATAAACTGTTCAGGTGGAATTTGTGGTGATGAGAGAAATTAAACTTATGCACATATATAGTGATGCATGCAAACAGAAAACAAAATGAAGAGTGTATAAAGCTGGAACAGTAATTCTGCACCACCTAAAGCACATGTTTACTGACATAATAGGAACACGTATTTCAATGTGTATGCTTTCATTCGTGTATTTTTTAATTACCGTTTTATTAGCTCTCATACATGTGGCACGCACTCTTTGCGTGCCCCCCCACCACTCCTAACAATTCATCCCTCCACCTATTCACCCCCAACCCTACCCCCACCCCTACCCCTTACCCCAAACTAACAAACACTGCAACTACTGAAAACAACATCATTTAATAGCAATGAGCACTAGCTGTGTCATGCTCCATGAGCATGAGGAGCAAATAAAGTTAAACGCAGAGAGCCCCTGATATTGATTTGGTAAGAGTCAATAAGTCCGGCTCTCCTTCTACATGCATGAGTCATCAACAGTCTCAGAAATAGCTACTGGCTTGTGTTTATTTTTAGATTAGGAAAGTCCTTCGTTATACCAACAATACAAAGTGTAAGAGGTCAAAAATTCAAAACTGATTGGACACTGCCTGACAACAGACTTGTCAGTTTCAAGTTCAAAGTTCAACCAAAGTTTGCTGCAACTGTAGCTGATGTCAGTGACCCAATGTTCCCATCTCATTCGAAATTTTCCTGTCTCTTCTTCACTGTCTCAGTGTCTGTGTTAATTATGATCTGTCTTGATGCATAAAGCCAAAGTTTCTTGAATAATTTCTGGTCTTCAACGATACGTGGGATAGAGTTGGTCCATACACGTTTTAATTTTCTCCTCAACAGTAGCCTCTGTTGGTAATAGCAGCATCAGAGCCGCCATTTTTATACTGCATTTAGCTAGCATAAACATAGAAAAAATAGTCTATAACTTTAAACGTGTTTAGGTGAGTGGGATAGCCCTATTTGCAACACTAAACAACAGTGACTACACATAAATACAGTGAATGATTAACACATAAGCAACATTAACAAATATATATATAACAAAACAAAACAAAACAAAAACAAATATATATATATATGTGTGTGTGGTGTGTGTGTGTATATACATACCTACACACATATATATCTGTGTGTGTGTGTGTGTGTGTGTGTGTGTGTGTGTGTGTGTGTGTGTGTGTGTGTGTGAATACAGAGGTAAAGAAAACCATGCTGACAACATTAACAGTCACTATACAGTGAAAGTACAAAAACGGCACCACCATTTTCTTTTTTCTTCTTTTCTTTGAAAGTCTGACGGCAACACTCTTTCAGAGTACAAGTATCAGACAATTATAACATACAAGCATAACATACAATAAGAAGGAGCAAAACAGAAGAATGACAACAGATAGGTATAAACACAAGATACAATGAGAGACCGCACAGCAGAAGAACGATATTACACAACAGATACGCACAATCACAAGATAAAACAAAAACATAATCAACAGTATGACAAGTAAACGTACACACACAGAAAGAGAAAAAAAGCGCAATTTACCGACAACAAAAACAACCACAGCCTAAACAGCCAGCGCTACAAACAACGTGAATATTTACTTGGAAAAGGTGGCATCACACTGAGAGCACTTCAGCTTGCGATCACTGGCATGAAGTTTGGCATGCCGGTCACGGTTCCGTTTGTGCCGGAACAGGCGCTGGCAGTGACTACACTTGAACGGCAGCTGGTCACTGTGCACCTAAGCAGGCAAGAAACAAACAAAATGAATTGTGCGTGGATTACAATGCAATGATAACTGACTGCTCATGATGGTCTCAGTGTCACGTCATTTAGCATCAATGCCCTTTCAGGTTTTCGGTGTAGACAGGCGCCTTTGACCAACGGCCACGTTGTAATCGGGATCTGAGTAAAGAGCTGAGCAAGTTGTAGCCATTTGTCACCATTATAATGCTCTTTGCGAACGATCTACATAGTGTTAACACTTGCTGGTTTTAATTTTGATTTTCAAAACAACACGGAAAAAAAATCAAATGAACTTCTATTATTGTTTTTGCTCTTCTTTGCCAGTCGTCACCCTCCTCCCCACCTTCTCTTTCTCCCTCTCTCTCCAGTCAATACAAGTTGCTCTCTTTCTCTTTCTCTAGCCAATACAGGTTGGTACTTTTTAAGTGGTTTCTTTTTGTTGGCCACCCACTGACGGAAACTTTGCATCATTCTCTGCAGACATTACAAAACTCCAATACATGTCAGTGTGTGTGTGTGTGTGAATATATATATGTTAACAATGGTCACTATATAGCAAAGACACACATCACATATTATTGTGTGTGCATATGTGTGTGTGTGTGTGTGTGTGTGTGTGTGTGTGTGTGTGTGTGTGTGTGTGTGTGTGTCAAATGTGTGTGTGTGTGTGTGTGTGTGTGTGTGTGTGTGTTCGTGTGTGTGTGTGTGTGTGTGTGTGTGTGTGTGTGTGTGTGTGTGTGTACAATGTGTGTGTGTGTGTACAATGTGTGTGTGTGTGTGTGTGTGTGTGTGTGTGTGTGTGTGTGTGTGTGTGTGTGAATATATATATTAACAATAGTCACTATATAGCAAACATACACACACATATTATACACAAATATAAACCCACACAATGAATGAACAAGACAGAAGTGCTCCATCTGCCAACAGGGCCCCCTGGGACAAGTGCCAGTGAAAGAGGCAGTCCCCACGGGGCCCCCCCGGCGCAAAACTGGCTCCAAAAGGGGGCGTATTGATCCGACACAGCAGGATTTCTAAAGGCAGCCATTCAACGTTCATTTTCCCCTCACTCTCAAGCAGCTTTTGACCCAGGAGAGGTCAGCTTTTCCATGCTTGCTTCTTCATTTTGTGACTCTCATCAAAACCAAACCCCAAAAAAGAAGCAAGTCTGTCGTGATAAATGTGCACTGTTTGTCCAACCAGCAACCAACATCTTCTTATGAAAGGATTTTTCAAGGAGACTGTTTCACCAAGATCTCTGCAGCGTTGCTTTTTCACGTGTATTGGAGTGGACATCACTGGGAATGCTAGCCTCAGTGACCTGTAAGGTCACGCAGTATATGGAGAGAGAAAATATGGACAGTACGTTAGCAACAAGGGGAACAACTACTCTTACCCCATCCTTTTGTCAGGATTGCCTCCCTTAAATACCTTTTCCATACAATGTGTGCATTACCGTCACTTATCATATTATGTTTGTGCTCAGGTAAGTTTAGGTGTTTTTTTCAAAGGTATTACTAAGTTTCTTCATGTGAGTTGACCCAGCATTTGGGGATCTTGTTTTCAGTTTCTCAGATAACCTTGTCTTCGTGGATTTCCAGAGACATCAGCAGCAAGCAGTTTTTTCAAGTTCCATTTACAGCCCAGTGTTAATGCAGAAACATGCACAGCTGAGGCACTTAACTGGGGCCTGAAGCGCCACACTTCCAACCCTTGCATGATTTACCAAGATGCACTGAAAACTTAGCTAATACAGACACATACACATATTACAAAACCAGACAGTGCGTCAGCTGCACAGGTTGATCAGTGTTCTCTCAGCTTTGTCCCATGCGCACTTGTGTGTGTGTGTGTGTGTGTGTGTTGTGTGTATGTGTGTGTGTGAGTGCGCATGTGTGTGAGCATATGCGCATGTGCATGTATTTGTGAATGCATGTCTGTATTAGTCATCACTGAAGTGTCTGGTACAGCAACAGTTGTGAGTCTTTGAAGTTCCACTGTGACCCTCTGGGATTTCAGCAACCAAGCTTGCACAGCAAGTCCAACACCCTAAGACCTGGAGTTTTTGTATGTGGAACTATTTTCGAACATTTGCACAAACAAAAAGCGCCCCCTGTTATTCAGTCACTATACGTCAACCTCTCATCAACTGAATCTCAAATGTAATAACAACAACAACAACAATAATAACAATAACGGTCATTTAAACAGTGATGTATCCCACCAGGCTTTACAAAATCTACCAAAAATCACACATAAAAACCTTTAAAAAAACAATACATAATCATACTGCATTCCTCACACCACAAACACGCATAAACGCACGCACGCTTGCATGCACACACACACACACGCACATATGCACACACGTGCGCACGCACACACACACACGCACACGCACACACACACAAACACACACACTTACATATATTCAAAGTACCAAGCATCCACGGGACTTACCCTCTCATGCACATGCAGGAAACTGGTTTGGGGGAAGGCCTTCTCACAGTACTGGCAACCGTGCGGGTTGGTTTCGCTGATGCCGATGGCAAAGGGCAGTTGCTCCTCGCTCAGGTGAAGGGGAAGTGGGGATCGAACCCCGTCTTCCAGGTTGGGAGGGAGTGGGGAACTGGAACTGGAATCGGATCCGCTCCATTCCGGTTTGTCCTGTGCAGGCCAAGTTAACCCAGCTTCTGGAGAGAGAGAAAAGGAAGGGGGGGAAAAAAGGGGGGGTTGGAATGTCATTAACTGAGTTATTACCCTTTTTTTTGCCCTTTCTCTTTTTTTGTAGTCTTTCTAATCTCAACCGAGCATGTTTTGTCAGCATGGGATTCTGGTAGCACCATACAAGTGTCATCATCAGTATGTAGGCATGAGAATTAGTTGGTTAGTAATGTTTAGCTAGTAATTAGATTTTAACATCCTGTCAGCGTCGCAGGGTTGCCTCAAGATCAACTGCACAAGGTCACCTCATGACGATATAAAGTGGAATACACAAACGTGCAAACAATTTTGTTAGCATCAATCATTTCCTCATCCATGTAAAACATGCAAAGCTGTGATCTAACCAACCCAAAAACACCCAATATGCCCTCCAAATGACATATTGATTTGTCATTTCTTTCTTCTCTTTTCCACCCAAACACCACCTGTAATGCATCCATGCATGTGAGAGTGTGTGTGTGTGTGTGTGTGTGTGCGCGCGCGCGCACGCGCACACGCACGCATGCATGCACACACACGTGGGCATGAAAGACAGAGACAGAGAGAGAGAGAGAGCTCCAGCACTATCAGTTGTTATTGTCTATCATGACAGCAACTATCTGTTTCCTCTTGTTGCTGCATTTGAAGAAATGAAAAGAAGAACAAATAAAGCAGCTTGCTGTCACTTTTACATTCACTTGACTCTCAGAGTGTTTCACACTGATCTGAAGACCAAACAAATCCCCAGGAAAGTGAAATCAGTAAAACAGTGTTGCCAAAGTGAAATCAGTAATTATAAAACAGTGTTGCTGTTTGCCTGTCCTGATAGATCGCTGCTTTTATCTGTTGAAAACTAGGGCAAGGAGGGAGGACAACTCCAGCACAGCAAGGTGTGGGCACTGCTGTGACTGTAGTCCTTTCTATATGTGTCCATTTTTTTCCATATTCATTATACATCATGGACTAAAATATGTGGCATTCAAAACTGCATAACATACACATAAAACATGTGTTAAAGCAATCCCTGTATTTTATTTATTTATTTATCTACTTATTTATTTATAATTTGGCTTTAAATTTAAGCTCTGCTGGGCGCAGCCATGTTGGTTTGCTCTTTACCAATGAAGAGCAGAAAAAGTTTGGCTCATGACGTAGCAGCATACATTTCTGCCACACATGCCAACCTTTATTCATTAAGGCACACACACAGATTGCCAGACACATGGCTCACAGCTGTGGTTCTGCAACTTTCCAGTGTCGATTCTACGCAGACTAGACCACAAAGCTGCAAGCAGGAGCCAGTTCTAACCTTTGTTCATTAAAGTGTAAGCCTGCCTATAAATAGTGGGCCAGAAAATTTGAAACAAATTCTCTTCAAAGTATGACATGGTCACATTGCTGCTGGTTTATAGCAAATATCTGAAAATCAGACCATCATTTGAATATGACACTCGGCACAGACAAAATTCGCTGTTGATGAAAGTGAATTTTGTCTAATTTCAAGTCTAAAAAGTTTGAAGCGAGGACAATTACAATACAAATGGGCGGGGGCTTATCTCATGACATGGATAGTGCTGTGCTTTCAGCTTTACACACATCAGTCACTTCAGCCATTACTTTCAAACAGTTGCTGAAACTGTGTCTTTCTGTTGACGATTTGTGCGCCTCAAAGCCCCACCCCTTTGCCCAAATTAAGACTGACGCGAGTGCAATGCAGAAATTTTCACAGCCTGAAGGTATACCTTCGGGAACTGAGGCTTTAAGGCACACGCAGACTGCCAGCCACTCAGCCCGCAGTTGTGGTTCTGCAACTTTCAAACGTTGATTCTACACAAACTAGACCGCTAACTGACTCAAAAGCTGCTAGTGGGAGCGTGTTCTTTACCCCTATCCTGTCTACAGGGTCGATGATGCTTCCTCGCTTGATGTCCGCTTTAATACTAAGCCTGCCTAACCCAAGCAAGGGGGATAACTGAGCAATATGTGTCTTTCCATTTGGTGGCAGCTGACATGTTTTCCCTTTTTGGCATACCTGTATACTGATTAGTGATAGTAATAAATGTTCTGGAAATACGATATCAGAGACAGCTGAAATATGGAAATACTGTATCCGAGAGAGCGGAAATATGAAAATATCATGTCAGAGACAGCAGAAAAATATCTAGAGTTTCTGAGCATATCTTCTGGAGTTTCTGGATAAATGCTGTTAGTATGTGGGAGTGGAATTAAACTGACAACTGTGTTTGGGGCTGGGGGGGGGGGGGGGGGGGGTTGAAGGTTGTATATACACACATGTGGGCACATAACACAAGCCTATGTGCTAATGGGAAAGTTGCCTATGTGAAAAAATGTTTTTACAAAAATAAAAAAATAAAAATAAAAGGTTGCCAGTTACAGGATAATGTGAAACACCCTCAGTAACCTGTTTAAACCCTTGCAGGCCATTATAACTGAGCAGGGATGCAAAAACCTGGTGTTTCCCTGGGGATCCTCTTCAAGCTACACTCAGTGTCTTTCGATAAAATAGTCAAATGGAAGTCAAATGAATAATACAGAAGGAATAAATACATTTCAGCTGCTAATAGCTGCCACCAGGGGCTCTCTGCAGTGTCCCCAAAGTGTGAGTCACAAGCTGGAATACATAATGGCGGAATACATCAATTTTAAATTTAAACTTGAAAGCAGCTGGGAATATAGGGTGTGTGTGTGTGTGTGTGTGTGTGTGTGTGTGTGTGTGTGTGGGTGTGCATGTTTGCATCCATGCGTGTGTGCTTGCATGTGTGTGTGCATGCATGTGTGCACACACGCATGCATGTGTGCATGCATGAGTGCGTGCATGCGTGCATGCATGTGTGCATGCATGCATGCATGCGTGTGTGTGTGTGTGTGTGTGTGTGTGTGTGTGTGTGTGTGTGTGTGTGTGTGTTCACAGCAGGTGTATGTTGTGAGTGTGTGTACAAGCTCCCACCCTCAACCAAGACTATTCACAATTCATGCTTCTACTGGAGAAATGAGGCTTGATTCCATCCCGACAACTAACAACTTGATCCCAGAAGATTAACAAATAATGAAAATACCAGCAAACTCTCATCAATCTCCCATTCAACTCCTTTCCATCCAACTATATAAACTGAAAAATTGGCAATCAAAAACAAAGATCCAAATGCATTCACCATGGTGTCCTAAAACAAAAAGCAACACACACACACACACACACACACACACACACACACACACATGAACACACATGCACGCACGCACGCACACACACACACACACACACACATGCACAAACACACACAGCACATGCACACGCACACATCACACACACATACACAAATGCATGCGCACACGCGTAAGCACACACACACACATGTGCATGTAAGCACACACACACACACACACTCAACACACACAAATCAAATATACCCAGTTACAACAAGAATTTCAAATCCAGCACTACCAGCGACGACTGCTGGGGTGGGGGTTGCGGGGGGGCGGGGGGGGGGGGGGGGGGGGGGCAGGACAACGCTGAAGGCTGTTTGGAAAGTTCACCTCATCAAGCATTCAGGTCAGAAAAGGGAGAAGAAAGGCGTGCTCCCCAGGGTGATCCCCCTGCCAACAAAAGCTGCAGCAACAAAGGTCCCACCCACCAGGGGAGTCGTAAGAGCCAGGGAGGGCTGGAGGCTTAGAGAGGGGAGTAGGGAGGATAAATGGAACGGCGGCATCAGAGGACAGTCGGATGTCTGATGTCCCCCAGTCCCCAGGGAGTTGGGCCGGAAGGGGTGGGGCCAGAGGGCGGGGTGCTGGGGCGGGGTGAGCCAGTGTGGTCCCTACAACTAGCTGCACGTGCCCTGTCCTCGCACAGGCCGGAAGATCAAACGAGCTCTATGTAGTATAAAACAAAGGAACTGTGCCGAGTAAATATAGTTGTCCTACTCTGCGTGTGCAGGTTGAAAAAAGGGGAGGGTGGGGGTGGGGGAGGGGTGGGGTGGTGACGGGAGATGGTGGGAATGCTAAGAGATGAGAATAGATTATCCGTCATCAAACTGTTGTAGTGAGT
The DNA here is from genome assembly GCA_018857735.1 of Alviniconcha marisindica. Classification (NCBI taxonomy): domain Eukaryota; kingdom Metazoa; phylum Mollusca; class Gastropoda; family Provannidae; genus Alviniconcha; species Alviniconcha marisindica. Next base: position 558,800 of record JABMCL010002073.1, read on the forward strand.
CACCTTCAGACACACGGGTGGCTTGTCGGAGTCAGTGCACATCAGGGAGGATACGTGTATGGTTAAAAACTGCACGAGGGCCGAGGGGGAGGGCGTGGGGGCTGGAAGGGGTGGGGTGGGGGTGGGGGTGGGGGTGGGGCTGCTCGCGCACGCATGTGGAGCACATCCGTTTTTTAATCACTCCACGGGCGCTGCTGTTTCTGAGCCTACGCATGATCACACTTCACAAGTAATGTGTGTTTCTGTAGGGTGCAGATCAAAATTTGACACAACCTAACAGCAGCATATGTTGCCTCTTCCACCCCCCCCCCCCCCCCCCACCCCCACCTTTTGTTTTCTTCCCCCCACTCCCACCCCCACCCCACTCTCTCTCTCTCTGTGACCTATTTACACCAGAGTCTACACAGACAAGAAGCGAACTGTTCAGCAGGTAGTTCCGACTAAAGACGCCAGGAGAGCTCCAACGTGGACAGCAGAACATCATGGCGGCAGGTTACTGGTGGCCCACCCACCGTGTATTATGACTGCCTCCTATGTACAGACTGTGGCCGCCTTCCCGGACACTGTCAGACACAGCGGCCTGGCGGCTGGCTGTTCAATATTGAATCCCCCGGGTCTCGAAGGAAGTACCCCTGTCCCACCACCACTACCTCAGAACGCCGACCACGTTCCCCTGCCCCTCACCACCCCCATTACCAGCCTCCTGGCTCACTGAATCCCTTGGGTGTCAGCGGAACCATGCCCCACCATCACTACCCCAGAATGCTGACCACGTCACCCCCCTCCTCCCAGCACCACCACCACCACCACCAAACCCCAGAAGCCGACCACGTCCCCCCACCACCACCACCACCCCAGAACGCCAAGTCACCCCCACCACCACCACCACCAACAACAACAACGACCTCACCACCACTACCCCAGAATGCCGAAAAACGTCACCCCCCACTACCACCACCACCAACCGCACCACCACCACCACTACCCCAGAACGCCGACCACGTCACCACCACCACCACCCTCATCACCACCACCACCACCACCCTCATCACCACCACCAATGACCCACCCCCTGGCTCACCGAATCCCTTGGGTGTCAGCGGAACCCTGCCCCACCACCACCCTCATCACCACCACTACCCCAGAATGCCGACCACGTCACCTCCCCCCCCCCCTCCCACCACCACCACCAACAACAACGACGACCTCATCACCACCACCACTCCCCCAGAATGCCGACCACGTCATCCCCACCACCACCACCAACAACCTCACCACCACCACCCCAGAACGCCGACCACGTCACCACCACCACCCTCACCAACATCAGCACCCTCATCACCACCAGCACCCTCATCACCACCAGCACCCTCATCACCACCACCAATACCCACCTCCTGGCTCACTGAATCCCTTGGGTGTCAGCGGAACCCTGCCACCCCCCCCCCCCCCCCCGCAGCAACCTCATCACCACCACATACCCACCTCCCAGCTCAGCACCAAGCTACAGCAACCTCACCGCAGCTACCCCCCACTCCCCCACCCCACCACCACCACCACCACCACGCCCTTACCCCCACCTCCACCCACCCACTTCCTACGTCAGCTCCTGCAGTCGAGCCAGCACGGTCGGCTGCAGAGTTGAGGAGATGGTGGAGGGCGGAGTGGGGGGGGGGTAGGGGGGCTGTGGGGGAGACCGAGTAGAGAGGGGGGGGGGGGGGGACCTGGGGAAGAAGAAGGGAGGTGGGGGGCCTTCCTCCAGAGCCGAGGCGATGCCCCAGGGACCCGTGGCCCTGGAAACGCAGTAATTACCGTCCGAGCGATTCAGCCGGCACCACCTGCCGGGCCCCGAATGAGCGCGCTCCCTCGGGAGGTCGTCCTGCTGAATATGTAATCAGGCTCCACCGGCTGGGAGTCCCGCTGGGAGCTGCCAATAACAGACGGGTCCCAGGCGGGGTGTCCCCGGCCGCAATGGCTTCCCGCGTCCAATCTATCACCATTATGAAGTCCATTTCATGGGCTGTCCCCGCGCCACCGTATCCCCCCTTTGGAGGTTTGCAGGTAGTGCTCGGAGGAAAGTAAACCTGGCTCGGTGAAATTATTTCCGGAAGCCGACAGGGTTCCATTTCGCTCGAGCTGATTGTGGGACAGACTCCCCTGGGGGCGAGGGGATGGCAAGTCGTGAAGCAACCTTTCTCTACCAGTTTTTCTCTCTTCTTTTTTTTTTCTCGTTTTTTTTTCTTTTTCTCTCTCTCTCTCTTTCGCTCGTTTTTTTCTCTTTTTTTTCTTCCAAAGTCAGCGAACTTCAGGGACCGAGAGAGTTTTCTCGGCTCCGTAAAATTAAAGTGCAAATTGCTTGTTAAACATGGTGCGTTTTTTTGGAAGAAACCTTGTTTCACGGGTAGCAAAAATCAATAGCGTGGCTTCAAACTTGTCACGCACATCAATAACTAAAGAAAAGAAGAAGGAGGGAGAAGAAAAAAAAAGAGACGAAAAAAATCGCGGATGAGTTGTTGTTTTTTTGCAACTGTTGAGTGTCACTTCTTTTCCAGTCCGCTCTCCTAGAGATGGGCTCACTGCTTGCTTTTATAGTAAGGGTTGTTTTTATTTTATTTTTATTTTATGTTGTTGTTTTTTAATTGAAAACGCACTTACGGGCAGTCACCAATAGCCGGTGTCATTGCACGTGCTCTGGTTGAAATGATGCACGTGACATACATACATACATACAGAACTTGGCTACGTACAGCCTATCACTAGTCACACGTACACTGGTAAACAAGTCCAGCCCCCCCCCCCCCCCTCCCCCTCCCCCGGGCATACCACGTAATAATGACTTCCGTTTTCTACGTCTTGCTCCGCGCAACACCAAGGGACACTACCGGAGAGTGTTACATCAATACACGCATTACTACCACTGACCGCAACCCGAGGGTCCTCTGAAGACGGCGTGTGGCTGCCCATGTCGCCGAGTAATTATTAAAACAAAAGAAACAAACAAACAAAAACAAAAACAAACAGACTGTCACACACTTTCACTCCCTGGAATGCGCGTGTCAGTGGACAACTGAGTCAATACCGGGCGACCTCCACAGTGTTCACCTCGGAAACGTTACAAGAACAACAACGCAACACGCGGTGGGTACAGCGGACGCAGAAATGACGATCCCCATGATGCAGAGAACCGAGAGCTCGGGGGTAGTCAGAATACAGCCGTGCATTTTTGCCCAGTGCCAGGAATTCTGACTTTGCCTCTGCCCATACCCCCTACAGTATTGTTATACGATCTGCTCTGACTGCAATATCAGTGTCATACGATCTACCAAGCCTGCCAACAGTACTGTCATACGATCTACCATGCCTGCCAATAGTACCGTTATACGATCTACCATGCCTGCCAATAGTACTGTTATACGATCTATCATGCCTGCCAATAGTACTGTTATACGATCTACCATGCCTGCCAACAGTACTGTCATAAGATCTACCACGCCTGCCAATAGTATTGTTATACAATCTACCATGCCTGCCTGTTGGATGTTATACAAGCTACCATGCCCCCATATCCCTGTAGTAGTATTATACAATCTGCCCTGACTGTCAATAGCATTGTAATACGATCTACCACGCCTGCCAATAATATGTTATACGAGCTACCGTGCCCTCATACCCCTTGTAGTAGTATTATACGATCTGCCCTGACTACCAATAGCATTGTAATACGATCTACCAGGCCAACCAACATTAGTGTTACACGATCTATGATACACACCAATAGTATTGTTATACGATTTACATTGCCCGCCAATACTATTGTTATACGACGTACTATGCCCGCCAAAAGTATATTTATACGATGCACAACGCCAGCCAATAGTATTGTTATATGATCTACCATGCCCGCCAGTAGCGTTGTTATACAAACTACTATGCCTGCCAATAGTACTGTTATACGATGTACCCTGTCCGCCATAGTATTGTCATATGTATCTCTGATGGCAAACAATTTCCAAGGTGAATCGTTTGCTTCCTTTATCTTACACGCCGGCAAATCGCTTTGAAAGTCAATATTGCCCGTTACAGTTTAGCTATAGAATCTTTATCAGATCAAGCAAGGCTATCCGACGAGATGAGGTTTCACAAAAAGTGAACGATGCTAAATCCCCCCCCCCCCCCTACACCCCCCCCCCCACACCCACCCCCAACACCACCCCACCACCCGCCAACCCTCTCCTGCTGGCTTAAAAAAAAAAAAAAAATCAATACCTCAACAATTTGTGCAACTAAAGCTGATTGAAGTGCCCATCCCTTTTCAGTCAGCACTTGAGCTTTTTTCTGGTTTTAGGAGTTCAAGAGTGGTTGTGGAGGTTGGGGGTGGGGGGGGGGGGGGGGTAATTTTTTATTATCTCAAATCCTTTACCACTGGAATGGCATGCCCAGGCCACCATGATATGCGGCAAAACAGCATGCTGCCCGCAGATTATGAGCTGTTACAAGAAATTTATTGATTGATTCTGGCTCCATCCCCCCCCCCCCCACCCACCCACCTGTTTCGTCTTTGCAGTCAAAGTTAAGGAGTGTTCACAATACAATACCGCATGCAGTTGTAACTAAAAAAAATAAAAAAAAAAATCAATGAAAAAGGAATCCTTATAGCATTAACTCAGTACCCTTTCCAATACAGAAACAAAGTTTCTACCTCTCACTGTGTGCAGCGCGCGCGTGCATGCGTGCGTGCGTGCGTGCGTGCGTAAGTGTGGGTATGTGAGCGTGCGCGAGCGCTGCTGCTGCATATTTAATGATAAGCAGACCAAACTGTACAACAAGAAAGATTCAGTTAACTCACAGTCACTACACGAAGGCAAACCTCCCGAGATATATTTTTCCGTTTCGTCTGTGTACTCTCCGGAGACCGTGAAAATGGAACAAGTTAGCTCCCCCAAACCGCAGTACGAATAGGTTACCCAAACTCCAAGATGATCATGGGCACCAGCATGCAAAGTCACTCGACAGATCTGATCTCACTTAGACAAAGCCCGAGAAAATGCCCACGTTTAAGTGTTTTGCTTCAATCACCACCGACACATCCCATAATGAAACGCCGATCTTTTCAGTCACCGCAAAACTATACACAGTCTGAACCACAAAACGGACGGTAAATGAACCATTTACTTTCACGAGCTGCAGCCAAATCATACATACTTGTTCTCTCGCCCCCCCCCCACCCCCCCTCCACCACCTCAATCCTTGTCTGTTACGAGAAGCCCCCTCAAACCCCCCCCTCTCTTCCACTTGTATTCTCTAAACCTTTAAAACCACTTAGTTCTCCGGCCTGCAACCCCCACCAGCAAGGGAGATAATTCTGCTCCCTGGTGTGAGGGGACGTAATTGACCCTGGCGCGGTCCCCGCGGGAGTCTGACACACCTGACTCGTCCATAAAGACTCCCCTCCACAGTCACCGCAGGGACGCGACGCCAGGCTACAGCGCGAAATCAAATGCAAGTGGTGGGGGGAAAAAAGTAATAGACTTGAATTACATGTGTGCATACTGTTTTCTGAAATAGCTCTGTAGACCTGTGTAATATATTTCGTTTTCAGAACCGGCCGCGCCGAAGACTGAAGCGCCGAAGTGTGTCCGTGTGGGTGTGTGTGGGTGTGTGAGGGTGGGGGGGTGGGGGTGCTTGTGGGGTGTGGGTGCGTGCGTGCGTGCGTGCGTGTGCGTGCGTGCGTGCGTGTGTGTGCGTGTGTGTGTGCGAAAGATAGAGGGGAGAAAAGAGAGAAGACGGGGGTGGGGGGAGGAGGAGGAGAGTCTCGCCAGCAGAGCTGAATTACACTGATCAGTGATGATCAATTTCTGAAGACATCACATTTTCAAATCAGAAAGATCAGCCGATCAGGCGAGCCGCCCCACCAGCCCCCCCCCCCCCCCCCCCTTTAAACTTTTTTTATTTATTTTTTTAGATTTTATTTCACAGCGGCTGACCGGGTGATAAATATCAATTTCAATGCAAACGTGTGACCAGCAACACTCTAAATGTACCCTTAGAGGCTTGGTTGTTATTGTGCCTATCCCCCACCACCCCCGTGTTGCGGTTGGACATTGGGTTTGTTTTGGGTTGGGGGTGGGGGGGGGGGGCGGGGAAGGGGGAGAGAGGGGGCACAATTTACATTCAAAAAGCAGTTCCGTGTAGCTGGAGCCAACAGACAAAAACAAAAAGCGAAAAATGTTTCACGAACTCACAACCTACATGTGTCTGAGACAGGAGCGGCACAGCAGCCGGATCTTTATTTTCCCTTCACACAAAACACGTACTTTTTTGTTTCTTTTTTCTTTTTTTTCTTTTGAGTTCTCCCTCCCTCGTTTTTTCCTCTGGATATCAGTAAAGTACTCCGAAGAACCCCCCCCCCCCCATCACCTTTTGTTAAAATTTACACACACACCCAAAAAAATCACCTTCAGTAACCGTCTTTCAGTGAGTCTATTTGAACACGGGGTTATTAAAACATTAAAATTCAAGGGCTGAGTCACCATCACGAATGACTTTTCAAAGTGTCAGAGAGAAAGAGAGAGGGAGACAGGTGTGTGTGTGTGGGTGGGTGGGTGGTGGGTGGGGGGGGGGTATGTGTAGCTTGACTTTGCGTGCGTGTGTGTATGTGTGTCAGTGTGCGTGTGTGTGACCCCTCCATCATGACCAGCTCCACGGGTAGCTGCCAGCAACTAAACTGGATCAAGTACTGCATCTTCTTCTTCTTCTTCTTCGAACTTTTTTTCGTTTCTTCTTTTTAATCTCTCTCTCTCTCTCTCTCTCTCTCTCTCTCTCTTCTCTCTCTCACACACACACACACACACACACCAACACACCACACCTCTCTCTCCTCTCTCTCTCTCTCTCTCTCTCTCTCCCCTCTCTCTCTCTCCTCTCACACCACACACACACACACACACACACACACACACACACACACACACACACACACACACACACACACACACACACACACACACACATCAGACATAATGTTTAAGAAAAAGAAGAAAAAAGGTGAAAAAAGTCTGTCCACCAGATCCTCTGCAGAGCCCCACACATCTGTTGGGGGCTAAAGCAGGGAAAGCAGTCAGCGCTACCATGGCAGCCAGGGGGCCTGCTGGGAGGAAGAGAGAGGGAAAGTCATCAGGGGGAACCCCCTGGGGAGGCGGCTCACTGACGTAGGCTGTAATTAAACCAGCTTTTTGGGGCCCCTAAGGGACCCCTCGCTGTTTGTGACTAGCTTCCAGCCCGGGAAACCCTCCCAGGCTGCACCGCGCCGGGGACTCTCGGCTGGCCAGGAAACCGCCATCGACGTGGTGGTCCAGTGGTGCTGCACGCTACAGCTCAAGGCTGGGACTCGGGTTCGAGTCCCACCAGGCCTAGTTGGGGAGAAGACTTTGGAGTCCAACCCCATCAGGCCACATGCGAGACTTGCATTCAAATCCCGATAGTCAATGAAAAAAAAGAAAAAAAACCGTGGGTACCAGTCCCATTAGACTTAATGACAAAGTCTTGGGTTCCTGTCCCTAGAGGCCCTCGTGCAAAAGACGTGTTCTGACCATCAATTTCAGTCACTGGGACCTGTCATCTGGAACTCTTTTCCTCTCTCTATCAGACGTTTTCTCTTCACTCTCTTCTTTTAAGTCAAAACTGAAAACATACCCCTACTCTTCTGCATGCATCGATTGGTCGTTTTTTTCTGTTTTCCACAAAAACCATCACCAGTAATGCATGTGTGTGGGAAGGGGGAGGGGGTATGTATGTGTGCGTGCAATTGTGTCATGTGTGTGTGTGTGTGTGTGTGTGCATGAGCGTGTGCATGCATGTGTGCGTGTGTGTGCTTGCATGTGTGCGTATGTGATGAAATGTGCACATCTGTATACCATTGTAACGGAAGCGCCCTGTGCTCTTACAAGATGCAGCACCATAATCCGGCCAGGCCTATTCACTGCCAACAAAAAAATCTTGGGTTCCAGTCCCATACTGCCAAGTGCAAAAGACTTGTGTTCCAATCCAATCAGATCAGATCAGTCCAATCAGACATGGTCAGTTCAAAACAAAACAAAAACTCTCAAAAAGGGGGATTCCCATCCCACATTACCAAGTGCAAAAGACTTGTGTTCCAGTCCAATCAGATCGGATCAGTCCAATCAGACCTGGTCGGTTCAAAACAAAACAAAAACTCAAAAAGGGGGGTTCCAGTCCCACATTACCAAGTGCAAAAGACTTGGGTTCAAATCCAATTAGAAAAACTGGGGAAAAAATCCACCTTGAGGCATGATTTGTTTCCAATCCCACAAGACCAAGTACAAAAGACAGGATTTTTAAGGCATGGTGCAAAAGACTTGGGTTCTAATCCAATCAGACCTGGTCAGTGCCTAACACATGGGTTCCAGTCCTGTAATGCAAAGCTTTGGCTTAGGACCTGGATACCAATCCAACAGTTCCTAACGGAAAAGATTTATGTTTCCAATCCCACAAGACCAAGTACAAAAGACAGGATTTTTTTCAATATGTTAGAATTTGTGCGCTAGGGTTCAAATCCGCCCAAGTCCTGTGCAAAAGACTTGAATTCCAACCCCTCAGGTCAAGGGCAAAAGACCCAAGTTCCAACTGAACCCCATCAGGTCTTGAATCCAATCCCATTACACTCACCGAAAAATACTTAGGTTCCAATCTGATTAGACCTAATGCTAAGATTTGGATTCCAATCCCACTGGACCATGCATGGCAAACTCCATGAACTGAATAATGTAACATGACAAAGTATTTATGGGGGGGGGGGTATTGCGACAGTGAATCTTTGTTAACATGTAATATTACGCATATGCTGCACAAAATTCTGATGCAAAAAAACTTCTGTGTCAATTCCATTAGGCTTAATTGAATGTTATCAGGTTGCAACAAAATTAAATGCAAGCAATAATCTGATCCTGTTACAGTGTTAGAGTGTCACACAAAATGTGGTAGTGTGACAGGGGTAGTGTTCCATTTCTCTTCAACACTATGGTCATGATTCCATCAAAAATTAGAAACAAGTCATTCAGAATCTAAACTCACAGGGAATTTCATCAGCAGACTTAAAAAGATCAGAAGTCAAGGCATCCAGCACAAAGTATTACATAAAATGAAACACAAAAATAAAGGCTAGAATTAGACTGATTTTGAACTAAAGATGAAGACAAGAGTAATGTTTAAAAGCTTTACCGCAACATTAATTAATTTGAATCCACTCAGTGCAGTTTACACAATTTCTATGATTTATCATTCCTCAGCTTAAACTAGAGAAGTTCATCATGCAGGATAAGGTGAGAAGTTGGCATATATATATGTACATCTGATATGTGAAGCTGTACTGTGCTTGGAGCTCGTTTTTGCAGAACTGGGACAGGCGCATTATAAACAAAATTGATTATTATGTACATGCAACCATTTTTTACTGCAGTGCTATATGCATACTGCCATTCATGTGGCTTCATTCTGTCTTTAAACTACCAATTTCCAATAAAGCGAACAGATGTACATCTGATATGTGAAGCTGTACTGTGCTAGGAGCTTGTTTTCACAGAACTGGGACAGGCACATTAAAAAAAAATTTTTTATTATGTACATGTAACCATTTTTTTACTGCAGTGCCATATGCATACTGCCATTCGTGTGGCTTCATTCTGTCTTTAAACTACCAATTTCCAATAAAGCGAACTGAAAGCCACAGAGGGGTTTTCTTGTTCGCTTGCTTTTGCCCAGTGACCCTTCATGGCCTGTGTGTTACACCAGTGGACTAACCAGTTAATCAATTCACCACTAACAAGTTATGAGACATGATTCCACTCGCAGAAAACTCTTCCTGCTAGGGTCAAACCCCATTTGACTTTTGGTGAAACGTCATTCACTTGGGATGTGCAGATCAAGTTTATTTTAATTTGTAACCTTTGGTCCAATCCTGTTCTGCCACTAGTAAATTAGGTGAAACTCCAATCCACTCATTGCTGATCTCCAGGCTTTGAAAACAAACATTAAACTTTTAAAGGAGGGGCACTTTGCTTGACTCCCAGTGTCAGAAAAATTGGACACCAGGTTGATAATTAAGCTCCCCTTTGTCACGGGTGAATAAGGTCCAATTGCATTTCACTAGCGCACGATCTTCATTCACCCTTTGGAAATAATGGCCCTCCCCAGGATCAGATTTTTGGACCACCTTCCCTCTGCTTGGGGTACGTTCTCTTTTGTAGACTTCCCTTTGTCTGGCTTTGGGGACAAAATATCATGGCCTATATGTATGGTGAGCAAATAAAGGTAAATAGCCCCTAACCCCGATTTGCTAAAGAGTCCATAATTCTGGCTCCCCTCCCACATGCATGGGTACACATGCATGGGTCACCAATAGCTTCAGCAACAGCTACTTGCTTGTATTCACTTTTAGATCAGGTAGGTCCCTTGTTTTACCAACAAAGCAACATGTGATAAGTTGAAAAACAGAAAGTGACTGGACACTACATGACAAGAGCCTTATTAGTTTCAAGTCCAAAGTTTGCTGCAATTGTAGCAGATGTCAGTGACCCAATGACCTCTTCCCATTCAAGATTTCCCCGTCTCCTCTCTGCCAGCTGTGTTGATTATGATCCTTTTTTCCCCTTTCTTTTCTTCTTTCTCTCTCACCAATTTGTGGTCTTCAGTGTACGTGGGATGGCAACAGTCTGTACAAGTCTTACTTTCTTTCCCTTAACAGTAGCCTCTCTTGGTAACGGCAGCATCAGAGCCACCAATTTGATACAGCATTTAGGCAGCTTAAACATAGACAAATGAGTCCATAACTTTAAACACATTCAGGCCAGTTAGACAGCCCTGTCTGCACTTCATTCTTGCCACAAAAAAATCAGTGTGGTCATCATTCAGAAGTCACTGGGGGTTATTTGCTCCTTATACATACATAGGCCCAGATGACTGATGCAAGGGAATGACTGATGCACACAAAAGAATAGAATGCCTCAACTATCAAAATCAAAGGTTTTCAAAAGGCACTCCTATTATTTTTCACTCCCCTTTAAACCAAAAAAGAAATGGGTGCATGCAAATTCAGTGAGTGCAGACAGCAAGTCCTATTGATTAGTCTTCAAAAGACACAATTTAAGAGAAACAGCAGATTCAAACTTTCAGGTTTCAGTCAGAATTAAAAGCAGCAGTGAAATTGAATGAACACAAAGAGAACATTGCTAATAATTAATTCATTGCGTGCAACTACAAGTTCATCCTTATTTTTCTGTTGACATTACAGTTCAACTGCTGATCAATAATCAAGCGAAGGTAAAGTGTTCCCCAAGGACTGGGTATCATGTTTGTTCAATGATTTCTGCTGGCAACTCCTGAGCCGAGGTTTCAACTCGTTAGCTAGTTTCATTTCAAAGGCTGCTGCATTTGCAAATCATTCTTATACCAAACACCACGAACACATCAAGTAATTATGATGCCCAAGACCCTGGTTCTGCCCTACCAATGAGTTTGCTGTACCAATGAAGTACCTTTCCCAAAGCTGCTAAGCCAGAGGCACATGCAGTGAACTACCCCTCATGATTCTGCTGTCATGTTGCTGTGATTGACTGTGTCTGTCTGTATGTCTGTCAACTTCAGATTCAACAGCACCTTTTGGAGAACCAAGTAGCATGGGCAACAAGCACAAAGTACAAGAACTTTATCAATGGAATTGTCTCTGTTCCTGCTGACCGCTGCACTTACAACAAATTACCCTAAGTAGGATAATAATGTCAGGAACATCTGTCCATGACCTCTCCCAATCTATCTCTTGAGCAGTTGCCATGGGGAAAAAGTCCATTTCTTAAGATCTGGACCCTCACCGTGACTTTTACACTGAAGACAGCATTCCGTACATTTCACGCTTTACATCATGATCACGATAAGCAGCATTCCGTACATTTCACACTTTACATCATGATCACGATAAGCAGCATTCCGTACATTTCACACTTTACATCATGATCATGATAAGCAGCAACCCAACCTTTTCATGAGAGATGACCGCTGATGATAATGGACCACCAATACAAAGTTTGGGAACAGATGGTTCTGTGTTTCAGAAGATAGCATCAGACAAAACACATCAGACACGCAAGCAGACAGACAGACAGATGGACTTAGTGATTCCAATACATAACAGTTACAGGGGGAAGGTGGGAGTAAGTACCACTTAATCATTTGCTGGGGGGTGGAGGTGGGGGGTTAACTTTGTTAAACGAAAGGTTATCACAATAAGAGACAGTCATCACTATACCCTAAAATACGTCTAGTCTGAAACAACTGAGCTTCAAGTACAGACTGTCATACATACATGCATGTACATGAATACATGCATGTACACACACACACACACACACACACACACACACACACACACACACACACACAGGGAGGAAAAGGCAGAGCACACAATAAGACAAAGAAGAAAAAGCTGCATTAGCTTCAGTGTCCGGGGACCCTGAACTGAAGAAGCAAGCAAGGCCCCTCCCCAAGGACCTGGCCTGCATGCAGGTACTGTTCCGAGCAAGAGTTCTCCAGGAACCGTCTAGCTTGAAACTGTTTGCATCCTCTTCACACTCACTGTGATATGGTGTGAATACAAACGGTATAATCATTATTTAATGGGCAAACAGGTCACCTGCACCACAGTGCAAACTACAGAGTTTGCGTTAACCTGTGGCGTAACTTCCATTACTTTACCAGTTAGGACCAGTCTGTACCAGAAAAAGAAAAAGAAAATCATGGAATCAGTCAGATGTACCAGCTGTTATTTTATCTGACCAGTTCTCAACAACAAAAATTTAAAAAGCACAGAGAGAGAGAGAGAGACAGAGAGAGAGAGAGAGAGTGTAAGGCGTTTTTGTTTGCTTGTGTGTGTGTGTGTGTGTGTGTGTGTGCATGTGTGTGTGTGTGCGTGTGTGCATGTGTGTGTGTGTGCGTGCGTGTGTGTGTGTGTGTGTGTGTGCATGCATACGTACACGTGCACGTGTATGTGTGTTCTAAATGGGGAAGGAAGCATGGTGGTTGCTAGTACAACTCTATCTGACCGATTACAGTGATACCCGTCCCTGATAAGCCTTACGGTTTCTGTGGACGTTCAGCACCATGTTTACTTACTTACAGTTATCATCTGACCAGTTTCCATGAACCACTTTTGCCACCTAATAGCTGTCACACCAGTTTGAAAAAAGTCTATTGTGATCACTGTATTATATTTCTGTTGTCTGTTGTACACACAGCCTTTCACAACAATGAATGTGAACATGTTATGTTAGTATTCAAGCCCTGTTAACCACTGTTGTTGCCTCACCCAAAACTAACTTTTGTCCTGAGATGACCCTGTGCTGCTGACAGGATATTAAAATGCAGTTACTAACTTAGTCTACTGATTTTGTCATTCAGTCAGCATGTAAAATGTTTACTTTCAAATGTTTTGTGCTGCGTGTACAAATGTAAGTGCCTGTGTTCACAGTTCTGTTTTATGCACAAGAAAAATAGCTTTCAAACCAGTTTCGCTGGGTCTGATGAAATATAAAATAAGATGGCACAGACCATTGAAACTTCCACCCATGCTGACCAGTTATTCAATGTCACTTTTTTTTTATCACTTGTCTCACACACACACACACATACACGCATGCACACACACACGCACGCACGCATGCACGCACGCACACACACACAGTGAAATAATATTGTTGCATAAATTCTGCCATGGACATTTAGATATATATAAGAAATAGTGTTAAATATCATTTTCTTAAAGTAGCAAGCTTGTTTGTTAAGAAAAAGGAAAACAAGACAAGGAATAAAGCACCTATAGGGACCAACCATCAAACTCTACGCAAAACTGGTAAAACTGTAAGTACAATACTGTAACTCTTGTCACTCACCCGTGCCGGTGGTGCAGACAAAATTGCGGTGATCCATGAAGTGGTCCAGGGTGTCAAAGACAGTGCTGCACGTTTCACACCTGAAGACAGGTGAGCTGGTGCCTGCAGCAGCTGTTGACTCTGCAGTGCCCTGATCACCTCCAGCCGTCACCTGGCTTTCTTCTGGAGTATGCACAGGTGTGGCTGATGAAGGACCTGTTGGGTTGTAAATTATGGGATGACTGATCAAATGTGCTCAGGCAGTTGATGACAGTAATTAATAACATTCAACAGTCAACAACAAATAAATCTCCGATAATATTCTATTATGATGACAGGAATTAAACGCATTAAACAGCAAACAACAAACAAATCTCCTATAATAACCTGATATAATTACACGCATCAAATCTTTATAAGTATGTGACTGAAAAGACTGAGCAGTGCGTTTATAAACTAAACTTGGAGTTGCCTTGAACAAAGCACTCAATCAATTTCCAAGCAAAATCATCTTCTGTACAATTTTAATAGAGGGTTCCTCTGTGAGCTGTAAGACACACCTCCCACAGTGACGGTTTCACAAGCTTTCGACCTGATCGCCAGGTATAACTGTGTTGGCTGGTGAAATGCACAACAACTGGAGTCTGATTTCAGCATTCAGATAAATGTAGTTTGCTTTGTCTCATTGCAACAGATACAGATCTCTCAACATCAATGAACATGTGCCACTACTGATTTTGATTTATTTATTTTTTCAGACCCCATTTATTTATCTCTCATTTCTATTATTACGCTACTTTTAGCTAATAGCTGCACAAATCTTGAATTCTCTACCTTCTGCTCTCTATCACAGTCCTTCACTCCCTGTCTTCAAGACAAGTCTTTAAAACTTACCGTCTCAAATCAGTATAGCTTCTTTTTCAATGTCCTTCACAGTCCTTGTCTGCTGTTTATTGGCATTGTGCATGCATGTGTGTGCGGTCATATGTGTGTGCTTGTGTATGATGTGTGTGCATGCAATCATATGTGTGTGTGTGTGTGTGTTGGGGGGGGGGGGGGGGGGGGGGGATGCGCGTGATTCACTTTGCTTGGTATGAATAAGTATGTATATTAACATATTTTTATGTCACTGATCATTTGTGTGTGAGTAATTGTGCATTGCATGTTTTTCTTTAATTAAGTTCTTAAGCACTTTGAGACTCTGAAAATGCTCCATAAATTCCTTTTCTTCTATTTTTTTTTTTGTGTGTGTGTGTGTGTGTGTGTGGCTTAGATTGTGTGCTAAACACGGCAGCTGCTCTTTGGGCTTTTCATGAAAAATATTGTATGTGACGTTTTGATTGGCCAAAATGAGCAGCCAATTACAGAACGTTAGCATAATACCCTGTGTAAAATATCCACCCCTGTTCTCCCTCACCACCCTCTCATAAACAGTTCTGCCAAGCCAAAGCATCAAGTGAGAAATATTGTGGAAAAACAAGTAACTGCAGCTGCTGGATTCAGTCTCAGAGGGGCAGGCAACATTTCAAGTGAAATCTTCCAGTAATTCTAGTACAGACAGTACAGACAGTGCGCATGTAACAGACAAGGGTGTGGCCCCTGGCAATACACAAGTACACTGGAAGAATGAGCTGCACAGTTGTGGGAGTTGCAGTTCAGCCAGTTCATATTTACATATAATCAACTGCACAATTGTTTAGTGATTAAATGTCGAATAAACCATGTTTTCACTGCAGTTCAGCCACTGTGCATGAACTAATCAGCAGTTTACAGGAGTGAGGCATTTAATCCTGTGGTATGAAGTCCTGATCAGACCTTCATGGTTGACTGGGCGTTAAATGCAAACTCACCTTCATTTACGTCACTGTCCCCTGTCCAACCAGACGAGGCCGATGGGGTGGATAAATCATGCAAAGATGGTGGACCAGCCTCCTCCTCCCTTTTGTCCACCATTCCCTCCACTGAAAATAAAAAGACACTTTCAACACTCTGTCAATATATCAATATAAGCTAAGGTGTGTGTGTGTGTGTGTGTGTGTGTGTGTGCGTGCATGCATGCATGTGTGTGTGATGGGAACAGAGCCACTTAAAGCATTTTTTTATTTTTTTAACTGAGCCACTTAAAGCAGTGGGAGGGGGAGAGTAAAACTGAGCCACTTAAAGTAGTGGGGGTGGGGGGGGGGGGGAGGGAGTAAAATGAGCCACTTAGAGCAGTGGGAGGTGGGGGGGGGGGGGGGGGGAGTAAAACTGAGCCATTAGGGGCAGCGGGAGGTGGGGGGGGGGGGGGGGGGGAGTAAAACAGAGCCACTGGCAGTGGGGAGGGGAGGGGGGGGGGGGGGGGGTAATTAAAGCTGGGAGGGGGGACGGCATTAAAGCAGGGGGGGGGGGGGGGGGAGTAAAACTGAGCCACTTAAAGCAGGGGTGGGGGGGGGGGGGGGGAGGGGAAAACTGACCACTTAAGCATGGGGGGGGTGGGGTGTGGGGGGGGGGGGGGGGAGTAAAACGAGCACAGCATGGAGTGGGGGTGGGAGGGGTGGGGGGGGGGGGGGGGGAGTAAAACGAGCCACTTAAAGCAGTGGGAGGTGGGGGGGGGGGGGGGGGGGGGGAGTAAAACTGAGCCACTGTAGAGGAGGGTGGGGGGGGGGGGGGGGGGGAGTAAAACTGAGCCACTTAAAGCAGTGGGAGGTGGGGGGGGGGGGGGGGGGGGGGGGGAGTAAACTGAGCCACTTAAAGCAGTGGGAGGTGGGGGGGGGGGGGGGGGGAAGTAAAACTGAGCATTAAGCAGTGGGGGGGGGGGGAGTAAAACTGAGCCACTTAAAGGTGGGAGGTGGGGGGGGGGGGGGGGGGGGGGGGGGGGGAAGTAAAACTAGCCATTAAGGAGTGGGAGGGGGGTGGGGGGGCGGGGGGGGGGGGGGGGGGAAGCTTACTTTAAAGCAGTGGGAGGGGGGTGGGGAGAGTAAAACAGAGCCACTTAAAGCAGTGGGAGGGGGGTGGGGGTGGGTAAAACTGAGCCGCTTAAGGCAGTGGGGGTGGGGAGAGTAAAGATGAGCAACTTAAAGCAGACTTGACTGACCGACCACTGTACTGACCCAACAGAAGGTAGTTCTTTTTTCCTTTATGTCCATTTTTCCTTTAAAAAAAAAAGAAAAAAAAAAGCCTACTTTTACAGCAACCACAAATAAATTTTCAAATTACACAATTTTGCAAACAGATCAAGTTCACCCAATCAGACCCACTGCTGTAGGTGAGATGACTGGCTTGTGAAGACCTGAGCACCTTTAGCATCACCTAGGCTGCCAGTTACTGCTGCTGTTAACAACCATTACTAATCTGTATAGATCCTGTGTGGCCAAATGTGACACAGAACACTTACTGACAGTAGCAGGAGGAGGAGGAGGAGTGTAATGACCTCAAACCACAATGTACAGGACAGAACCCTACTCAGTCGGTCAGTTCATTCACTTTGTTCATTTACTTTGTGCGTGTGTGACTATTTGCAATTTTACTCCTCTGCTGGTATTTGCTCACATACTATGAACATGAATGCATGCCCATGTGTGTGTGTGTGTGTGCGTGTGTGGTAGAAAAAGAGCTATATTATATAGTTTACAGTTCTGCCTTAGTACTGCTTTACAGATGTCTATTTTCATACAGATTGTGCGTGTGTGTGTGTGTGTATGTGTGCATGCCTGCGTATGTGCACGCAAACGTGTGTGTGTGTGTGTGTGTGTGCATGCGTGTGTCTGTCTGTCTGTCTGTCTGTGCATGCATATGTATGTGCATGCATCCGTGCACACTACTGAAATGGACAAATTAAGAGGACACCAACAACAGAGACAGGGACAGAGCTGGCAAGTATAGACAAACTCGGAGAAAATCAGCAACAAGAAAGAGTCTCACTCACACAGACAAAGGCTGGTCTAATTAGAACAGATGAACCTTGAACAAACAAAAACAGAGAATAATTTCAAAGTGAGCCAGACAGAGTCACAACCAAAGACCATGTTTAAAATGGACACATGTTTATGATGCAATAGCTGTGATCTGGAGAGTGCCATATATTTCTCTTCAGTGTGTATTGCATCATTTTTGTAGTAAAAGTAATATCATTATCATTGTATCTGTATAGCTTAGATGTTAACAAAAAGTAAAGGTCCTGAGTAATATCTCTCTCTCTCTCTCTCTCTCTCTCTCTCTCTCTCTCTCTCTCTCTCTTCTTTTTTGATTTTTGTTTGTTTTGTTTTTGTTGTTTGGTTGGTTTGCTTTGTTTTGTGTAGTTGTTTTGTGTGTGTGTGTGTGTGTGTTGTTTTTTTGTTGTTGTTGTTGTTTTGTGTTGTTGTTGTTGTTGTTTTGGGGGGTTGCTTGTTTTTGTTTTGGTGTTGTTTTGTGTTTGCTTGGGGGGGGGGGGGGGGGGAGCACAAACTTTTTCATGTGCACATTATTAGGGATTCTTGTACAATCTACAGTTCATCTGCTGTACAGGCTAAACTTCAAGCCAGTTCTGTTCTCACTCCCTCCCTCAGCTTCAAACTCTCCAAAAACCTCCACGCAGCCCACCCGCTGCTAGCTTTTGGCCCTGTCTCCAGGCCCGAGACCGCCGAGGCCCATTATCAGGCGGGATTGAGGTCGAATCCCAGCGGGATACCCCCTAGGGTGGCTCTTGTCTGACGGCGGCTGCCCAGGTGAGCCTGCGCGCTTGGCTACCCAGGTACGCCCCCCTCCCACCCCCTGCCTCAGATAAACACGGGCTGCAGTGGGTTGCCATGGGAACGCGGCCCCCATGGGGTCCCGGTGTATAGCAGCAGCGCTGGGTGGCTTGACACATGACAGAAAATTGTGCCGAGCTGCCAGCCGCACTCGTTTCCCTCTGAAGTGGCCGTGGGCACTGGAGGGGTTGTAGTGGCGATTTTGCGGACAGCGGGAGCTTGTATGCAAAGCTTCTGGTGGAGGCTGAGGTATAAGCGGCCCCGGACTCCAAGCCACTGGTTTACAACATCCGTCTTCCAGGATGGTGCCGGAAAGTGATGTTCGGTGCGTATTTAAGCAGAACGGACTAGAAGTGCTGGAAATGAGCAACACTTTTTTTCTTTTTTGTGTCAGTTCCCCTTCCCCCCCACCGTTTTCTTTTGTGTCATAAATGGGCAGATACTGTTGCACTGTTGCGCAAGAGAGAGAGAGAGAGTGTGTGTGTGTGTGTGTGTGTGTGTGTGTGTGTGTGTGTGTGTGCGCGCGCGCACACACCTGGATACACACGCGTGCATACTACTCCTCTCCCGAATTTCGCCCTGATATTGTCCGTCCCTAATAAGCCTTGTGGTTTCAGTCTGTGGACGTTAAGCGGCACCATGTTTACTTACTTTCGCCCTAATATAACCGTACTGGTTGACTGGGCATACAACTGACATCAAGTTACTTACCTCCCCCGAGTAAATCTGTTGCCAACACTAAAAACTACGGGCGACTGAAATCACCTTATAATGATCCGATTCTGCCGAGTTGTAACTAACTGATACTGATAGTACATCACTAACTCAGTACTGGCATTGATTCTAGTCCTGCATAACCATCCACTTGCACCGATCCCGTATCATCAAAACGTGTTGGTGTCAGAAGCCACCTGTCAATCGAGACCACATCATATTATACCCGATTGTTCATTAAAACATAACAACTGACTGAACCATCTTCTGCACAGTTGGCGGCGGGGATGATTCTGGCAGCGTAGAACCACACTGATACATCGATATCAGATTTGCCAAAGTGTGTGTGTGTGTGTGTGTGTGTGTGTGTGTGGGTGTGTGTGTGTGGGTGTGTGTGTGTGTGTGTGTTCGGTTGCTTTACTGTCTCCCCCCTAATGATGGATCTCCCCCCCCCCCCTCCCACCCCACCCACACGTTCTTCACTGTGAAGATTAACTTACTAGTTCACTTTTTTTTTTTAAATTAACGAACATTAAAAAAAAAAAAAAATCCAAGTCGTGAACTTCCCCAATCTTCACTAACTATCGGTGTGATGATCAGCAACCTATGAGTGTGAGGCGAAGGCTTGATCGAGTTCATGCAGTACGTGAGAACACTGACACTGATAGCCCAGTGAATGAAACACGTGTGTGCCGCGTCATGCGCCTGTGGTCCACAGCAGAACGATTATCAAAACAGTTACGACGAAAATCAGTAGCAACCAAACTAAATGCGAAAGTAGTCAATGTCCGAATAAAAACTGGAACCGAAACTACGCCGACCAATATATTTTTCAGGGGTGGGGGGGGGGGGGGGGGGGGGAGAGGGGGGGGGGGGGGAGAGAGAGAGAAGAAGAAAAAAAATCGAGGATTTGCGAGACTCACGTTTGCAAGACTTGGGCCGCGCCTGCTTCCTTCGTGACATCTCTGCAGTTGCTGCGATGAGAATGACGGACGGAAAGAGTGGAACTACTGTGGTGAGCGCCCGCCGCTGCGCACTGGCAACATCGCACAGACTGGGGCTCGCCGCGGAGACCCGGCACAAAGCAACATTTCGCTCGGCATGTGGGATGAGGCTACGTCATGAAATGAATATTGAATTGCCCGAGAGCTAACAACACCCAAGGGGCCTCTCCCCCGGGGCTCAACCTTTCGCACGGACCGCGCCGCGCCTGCGTGATTGAGGCGGGCCATGCGACCCCCTGGGGAAAATAATAGCGGGGTTATTTTTGGTCGTTGGCGGAGGAGCCGTGTTTCAAGATAACACGTGTCACGAATCCCGTGTCCTCGGGGAGTGAAAAAGGCTCCATTCCCCGCTTGTCTGCCGTGCTCGCGATTTCCCAGCAGGGGTTCGCGCGAACATTCATATTGTGGATCTCGCGGATTGCGTCTGCGCGATGGTGTGGTCTGCTATGTCAAGGGAAATCACTCTAAAACCCTTTTTGAAAAGATCGTCTGCAGGTGATGCCAAGGGAGTGCTGACGCATACACTCAAAAAGAGAGTGCGCTTTGGTGAGTCTCAGACTGGAAGAAAAAGAAAGGAGATAAAAACAGAAATCAGGATACTATGGTGTAAATTTATATTATTTTACATCGGATACACAGAAAGTTAACAATTTCCCAATACAATAATTATCAGTGTCCGTCAGCCAGCCAAAACCAACCTTTTCGGTCATGGCGAGGGCACTACTGTAAAACATATAAATGACAAAATGCCATGAACCTGACTTAGCCTTGATTTCATGCAGAATTTGGGTTACGCCGGTTTTGTGTCGATGCACTGATTCACCATTAAAGTGTGCGCGGGTCCCTGTGCACAGTCCGCGCACCATTTACCAACTTTGAACTGACTCGTGAGATGCCGCCGCCTTTGTCACGTCGCGCTAATCCAATGTACAAGTGAACTCCGTGATCGAGCTGTTAATGCAGCTTAGTACTGATCTATACTGTCATCAGCGGATCCAGTTTACGAATTTGGTGTATAGTAATTGTTAACGTGAAGTTTTGAATCTCTTTACTGATTTGAAGATGTTGTTGTTGTTTTGATGGCCCCCCCCCCCCCCCCCCCCCCAAAACAACAACAACATCTTCAAATCAGTAAAGAGATTCAAAACTTCACGGGGGGGAGCAAGAAAAAAGCAGCACTTGATGAGAAAATCAAGTCAACTGCAGAGTGCAAATAGTGCGATTATTGCAACTGAACATCATGACTGATACAAATCAGCGATTTTGTAGCCACCCCCCCACTCCAAAGCCGCCCCCCCCCACCCCCCACCCCACCACCACTACATAATCGGCAAAGGAACACCCGCCGTTTTAGTTTAGTCCCTCTTATAAAACTGACATTGTGTACGGATTGCAAGACAAGAATAATGCAGAGATTTCTCTGCCAAACGAAATGCTATCAATCCGCAGATCAGTTGTGTGTGTTTTTTAACCCCCCCAAAACCCACTAAATCGCCCGTTATTGACCTTGGGGCTGGCAGGGGTCGGGGAGGGTCAACGTACTACTAGAAACGGCACAGGAGTGCCAGTCAAGTGATCAGCGGTTGGCGTAGCCTACTGGAATACTGGTTTAGTAACATCGACCAGTCAATCACGGCTAGACGCTCCGCACTGGGCTGACGACCGGCACGGGTCATCCGTCCCGACCGGCCCATCGGCCTAGTTGTCTATTTTAATAGTCGCTCCGGTGCAGGGTTCACAGAGCTCAGGAGCTGTGTGAACGAGTCGAGGTGGCCGAGGTGGCCGTCCTGGGCTCCCGTCCGTAATAAGCCTACGGTTTCTGTGGACGTAAAGCAACACTCAACCAGGGTTCAGCCGGACACGGAACCACTGGGTCGCCGCTGCGAAGAAAAGACTGAAGACAAACTCCAAGCGGTGGTTTACGACATCCTTCCTCCAAGGTGGAGTCGGGAAGGAAGGTGCCGGAAAGCGATGCTCGGAGTGTGGGTTGAAGAACTTAAGTTTCCCCGACCGGCTGTAAAAATGTTATGCCGGAAACCTGTCTGCCATGATATGCACCCTATGAAAACAACACCGAAGAACTCAGTCATTTTCAAGAATTTTTTTTACTGATCCATCCGTGGACATTCACGCTGTGACTGAAGACAACGAGGACTTGACTCTGCAAATGTTGTAGCCGGTTATGTAACACTGATGTCTCTGTCATGTTAAAATAAGTGCACGGTTGTGTCAATGTTTTATTAAGGTTTTGTCAAAGTTTTATTGAGCTTTTTGCCCCATGTCAGCCGTCAAGCAATACATAAAACGACCAAAGCTTTTCACAGTTCATGAGACTGTAATGCAAAAAAACACCCCCAGAAGACATTTTCTCTTTATCATATTCTAGTGAGGATTGAGAACAAAATCCGCCACTGCGTAGCCCGAAACCGAAATGCGTGTCTAAGCACCTGTTTCGACTGATCATGCCGTACCGCCGTACCGTACCACCGCATTTGTCAGTGGTGCCGGAACTCGGCCCCGGTGCTCCACGTGACGTACACTGCTCCAGTTCAGTCGAGTTACAGTCCTTGCTCAGAACCGGAAGTTCTGACTCGAACGTCACAGAGTCCACAACTGACTGAGCCGGCGATGACGGTCTTGTGGATGGTTTCCCGGCTCAGTAGTACGTTAACGACACGGGGATGACACTCACCTGCCGGAGTCTATTTCAGATCTGCCACGGGGCTAACTTCTTTTACTTCTTTTTCGTTGTTGCTTTACGTCCACAGAGACCGTACGGACAATTAAGGACGGGGGCCCAGGTCGTCGACCTCCTGTTCCACACAGCTACTGCCGAGCCATGGCTATCTCTTCTAAATCACTGGGATGGGAGGGGGTTATAAGAAGTGGTTCAATTTCTACTGGGGTATGCTGACCCAGAAAAGACTGACTCGGAATCAGCGTGTAAAAGAGCACGACCATTTCTTCAACTGATTGCCGGGTATTTTAAGATGGTGGCCAACCTAGACGTGTCAGTGACTGCTGGACACAAAATGGCAGCACTCGCGGTCGTGTTTTTGCGACTTTGACACATCGATTTTTAACAAACAGGACAAGGAATGAGTGAGAAATTGCTGTATTATTTATTTGTTTGATTCGGCTAGGGTTGCTTCTTCGGTTCGCCGTTTGGCCCCTCAGTAAAAGACTCCAAACGCCTCCGGTCAAGAATCATACCCAGATTACGACAGGACGGAGGATAAAACATGCCCACCGGACATACTGAAAGTCCACCGGTAAACTAAAACTCGGATAAATGACCAGTCACATTTCTGAGTGTGTGTGTGTGTGTGTGTGTGTGTGTGTGTGTGTGTGTGTGTGTGTGTGTGTGTGTGTGTGTGTGTGTGTGTGTTTTTTCTTTCTTCTTTTCAAGATGACAGTGTTGGCCTCTCCGTGTCATCATGATACACCGAAGAGACAATGCCAGTTAACCCTCTCTCTTCCCCCCCCCCCCTCTCTCTCTCTCTCTCTCTCTCTTCCCTCCCTAATTCAAGCACAGTGTCGTTAGTTTACTGGTTTTCTTGTTCATATGCATAGCTACAGTATCTGTACTACTGGGTGGTATGTCATCCACCTGCACCCCTTTACGAGGGGCAGTGGCCTAACTTGGAGACGAATAAATCTTTTGTATCCGTATATATCGGTCCCTCCCCCCCCCCTCTCTCTCCCTCCTAATTCAAGTACACTATCGTTAGTTTGTTGTTTTTCTCTTTTATATGCATGATTATAGTATGTACCACTGAGTGCTGTGTCATCCACCTGCACCCCTTCATGCGAGGCAATGGCCTAAAGATGAATCAATCTTCCGTATCAGTATATCTGCCCGCGCCACAACCCCCACCCCACCCCCAATCTGCCCCCACCCCCCTTTGTCTCTAAATGTAATTCCGGTGTTTGTGCATATTTGTAGAAACTCTATGTAGCTGCATTAATCTGTTGTTTATTCGTGCTTATGTATGTGTTTATAGTATAGACGTGCTTATTTGTGGTTGTAGTATAGCAGGGACTGGCTGTTAGATAGGTTCAAATGGACCTAATGCTACTATTGTTGAACAATAAACGTTTTCGAGTTCAAGTTCTCTCTCTCTCTCTCTCTCTCTCTCTCTCTCTCTCTCTCTCTCTCTCTCTCTCTCTCTCTCTCTCTCTCTCTCTCTCTCTCTTCTTCTTCTTCTTCCTGGATCATTCAACTTCATTTCCCCAAAATATCTTCTGACACAAAGCGGCCCGTGCACGCATAACAGTGAATCGAGACTGATAATAGTTTATTAGATCAGTTGTGCTATGACGAGCTGTGTCACTGATGGTGTTTCTCCGGCCTAGGTATGACGTTCACCGATTGAGCCCTGTCAGTCACTATCGAGACGTCTAATACTAATGGATCTGTCTGCTGGTCAGAGCGAAGCAGGCAGTCCAGGGATTCCTGCATTATTTTTCTTCAAGATGAGGACGGCCGTGAGAATAATAGTCAGCGGCACTCGAGTGACACTCCAAGCATCGCTTTCCGGCACCTTCCCGGCTCCAAACTCTGCCAGAATTAGTTACGCTAGGCCTACTGAAGGGGCACCTTTTCATCTCGGCGCAGCTCAGTGTCCACCGGCCGACTCTGTCCGGCAGCGCCTTCCGAAAGGTTTGGGTACTAATAACTTAGATTGTGGTAGCAACATAGCATCCACGCACGCACGTAAACATGAGGCGCGTCCGCCCCGGGCTACTTTAAGAAAAGAGTTCCGGCACGAATCCAACGCGGATTTTGGTTTCAGTTATTTGTGCTGGCGTAAGCAACGTCATAGCCGGATGGTAATAAAACTGAGAAACACCTGACATAATTTCTGTTAATCAGTTTGTCTGTTACAAGCCATTTGAGCACCAACGAAAAACTGTCAGTTAGCTGACAGTGACACTCTCAACACCACCGACAATTATTCTGCGCGGGTTTGGCCAAGCCGGCGCCGGACCGGCGACCCGGTCGTCGACGGTTTGATTCAATCCCCGCCGAGACTGACTTTGGCCCGCTCGGCTCTTGCGGATCTCTTCAGATGTTGTGAGTTGTCGGATACCGTCTTGTGACTTATCCCCGGCCTCACTGACAATTGATGAAACATTAGAACGGGCCCTCATCGCTGGCCATTTTATGCCGTTCAAGTCGTGGGGTGGGGTGGGGGGTGGGTGGGGGGCGCCGCGGGGCGGCTGAAGCGGATACGGCGGCGGCCCCGCCTACAGTTGCAAAACAGGCTAGCAGGAAAACTGACTTGACTCTGTTGAGGAAGGCTCTTCCAGTCCTTTACTGTTCGGACACACACACTCACACACGCACGCACACACGCACGCACGCACACACACAGTCACAAGCGCAATGCTCCCAGCCATAAGTCCGTGCTCCCAGCAATCGACCAGCGTGGTATTCCAATACGGATAATATGGTGGTTCTGGTTTAGTCGACGGCTGTACCCATTCTGGTAATCACGTCCAATTGCTTTCGAGTGATTTCCCTTACAACTGTTTTGACGATGTCCGCTTTCCACGAATTGTGAAAGGACCCACTGGGAAATAATGAGTTTTCAGGAGGTGTAAAACATAAGGTGGAATGATAAGTAAAGCATCGATGAATTACAGATGTTCTGCACCGAATAAGTCTTGTGTTTGGATGTAAAGTTCTTTTAAATAAAAAATCCTGTGTACACTACAAGTTCAAGTGGAAACTGTAAACATCAAAGATGGAGTTTGCAGACATGAAATCAAGTGCAGAACGTTGGCTGGGAGAACATAACAGCAAGTTCAAGCTGACATCATTTGATAAGAACGAAAACCGGCTTATTTTCAGCACCCCTGATTTAAAAACTTCATTCAACATTATCTGCCCAAGCAAGGAAGAATCTTGGGTAAAACTCGTTCATTCACTCAGTAACGTTAGACTGCTATTTAAAGTTCCAGGCGAGATCAAGAGGAGGGAGGTGGAGCTGGATCCTCAAGTTGGCCCAGAAGAGATCATGAGCGGGGAGGTGGAGCGGGGCTGCGAAAGTTGGACTTCTTTCGCTTTGGGTTGTCCTCAACAGTTGTGCAACGGACATTGACCTAGTGACTCTGCGAAGCACGGCAGTTGAAACAGCAATTGCACAGTGCACTAGTCATTGCGCAATGGCGAGGGGACACCACCTTAACACTTACATTGTTCTGGCGGCGGTCAACAGTCTCTCCGGTCTTTTTCGGGTGGTATCCGCTGTCGAGCCTTCACTCTCTCGTCCTCTTCCCCCCCTGTCCCTGTCCCTAATAAGCAACCTTGCTTCTGTAGACGTAAAGCAACATGGTCACTAAGTGAATCAATTGAAAAAAGCTCCAGCCCATGCTGTAAAGCCCGCAGGTGTATCTGCTTCATCAGTTTACCAAATGACTTGTTGCTGTTTAGCTTGTATTCTTTTTTTCTTTTCTTTTCTTTTTTATGTTGTTGCTTGTTTATGCTACTATTGTACTGCCAGTTGTTTTGATGGTTGTTTATTGAGTGGGTTCTAATAGCTAAGAAAGAAGAAGGAGAACGGAAGAAAACTTAATATTTATTATTCAATAAGTATTAATATTTTTGTATTTAGATATTCAAACTATTTGCAGTAAGTGTTTGGTGGTTAACAATAACATTGAGGGTCGTTGTATGTAATGTATATTTTGCACCACAAAATAGCCTGAAGTGTAATAATTGTAACCATTGTGTTTATCATTTTTTGAAGTAAAAAAGAAAGAGGTAAGTCTATGTGAGAAATGATCAAATAATATTTGTAGTGATTGACTAAATTTGACATTTACAGAGTGTCTGCAGTGAAGATGAAACAGTACTGATGAAGCTGCAAGATGTAATGGAGTATCTTGACTCCAAGGAAAATCTCACCATGGACATGGTTCTCACCCGCATCAGCAAAAGCCTAACAGATGTGAGCTTCTTTTTCTTGTTGGCTTCTTTTTCTTTCAACAAACAAGGGAGGTAATTAGTGCTCAAAATACATAACACAAGTACAACAACAAAGACCTGAGTCACCTATAGTAACTCTCACCTGGCATGTGTGTAAATACAAGGTACATAAACTCCACCAGGGGCGCATCCTCTTTTTTCTTTCTTTGTTTGGTTGAATGTAAAAAAGAAGAGAAAAGAGTGAGAAGTTCAGATTTTTTATTTGAGAACTTGAAAAAGAAAAAAAGAAGACAAAAGAATTAGAAGTTTAGATTTTTATTTGCTCTTGTGCAAATTTTACAAGCACATTTAAGAAAAGTAATCAGAAGTAATAATGTTGTACCGAATTTGTGAATAAGACACATGATAATGCACACATGCACCCACGTACACAAACACAGGGTTTAGCAGCTCATTGATGCTGACACTTATAAAGTTACATGTATGTTATCCTGTAATTGGCGCACATTTACCTTAGCAGTATCCGAGCATGGCATCAACATGCATCTTCAGGAAAATATTTCATCCGCACAGATACATGTATGTTATTTGTTATATGCCCATGCATGTGTTTTTATTATATATATATATATATATTATATATGAGCATGTACACACATGCATGCACGCATGTATGCTCATGCTGACACACACACACACACACACACACACAAAACGTACACACCAAGCTCAGATCTATATTCATCCAATTCTGCTGATTTAGCAGTACCAGTAACAACTAGCATGATCATAATGTTCCTGCTGGCCTAGCAGTTAGGCTGGTAAGCAGAGGGACCTCAGTTTGAATCCACTTCAACTCCCCTTTCTCTTCAAAACTTGTGGTCTGTGGACACTGTCTTGTGACTTTGTTCCTCACGATTACATTAAAACGTCTCTCATCGCTGCCCATCTTAATGCAGGAATCATTCTGGTGATGACAGTGTAGTGATATTATATAATCTCCCTCATCCCCCACCCCCATACCCCCTTCCCCCCCTTCTCCCTGTCCCAGATAATCCTTATGTTTTCTGTGGATGTTAAGCACCATGTTTACTTACTTTATTTTTCTTCCAGTAATTATAAGTAAATACACTTTACAATTTCAAATTTACTGAACTGTCTGCCAGCTCTCAGGCAGTCAGTTACAGCTACCTTGCAATGGATCAGAGAAGAGTATGAGTACGACTGAAGCAGTAAGCAAGAGTGATGAAGATGATGATGACTATGAGGATGCAGATGAGGATGAGGATGATGATGACATGGACTGCTACTATGGTGGTGAAGATCTTGATGCAGAGGAAGAACCAAAAAAGGGAGAAGGAGATGAAGGCGATGAGTATGTTGCTGCTGGGTTGTTATTGTTCAGTTTGATGCAAGTTACACTTACAGTTCTGTGATTTACTATAAAAAATATCAATTTATGCATATTTTCATCCAATTTTTTTTTGTGTGTGGTGTGTGTGTGTGTGTGTGTGTGTGTGTGAGAGAGAGAGAGAGAGAGAGAGAGACTGATTGTCAGTGATTCAAATGGCAAAGTTATATATTACGCCTTTTGATTTTGTTTATTGTCTCAGGAAACTAGTGATTTAAATGGCAAAGTTATCCATTATATTATGCCTTTTGATTTTGTTTATTGTCTCAGGAAACTAGTGATTTAAATGGCAAAGTTATCCATTATATTATGCCTTTTGATTTTGTTTATTGTCTCAGGAAGCTAGGCCTACATCTGATAGTGATATTAGTGATACTGGTAAGCAATTTCTGGCTATAACTAGTATAAGGGTTTAATCTTGATATCATTTTGGTTTTTTGTCAGTCCTGTTCACTTCCCCATAGTGCTGTTTGTGATGATATGTGCAATGTTGAATGTAATATCTATCCAGACCAAAGAGATTTTTTTTTCTCATAAAAACTAATGAAAATCCTAAAATGTACCCAGGAAAATGAAATTCAGGTAGCTTAGCTTGCCACATGTAAGAAAAACTTCATTGGACAACAGTTGCATGTCTTTTATTGCCTGCCGTCATTTCATGAAACATTGTGACGATTGCAGCAAAACTGTGACAGTTAGGTCATGTGGTCTTCACTTTGGCAGCATGTGCAAAGTATTAAAATAACAGAAACTCAACAGCTCTTGCATATTTCAGGCACGGGATCATGGGACAGATAAGCAGGTTCTAGTTTTCTTCAGTGGGTTGTGCTTTGTGGGTAGTGGGAATTGTTACAGCGCAAACAAAACAAAAAGATTATGGCAAAGTTTCATGACCTGACAGGAGTATGTCATGGTTGGTTATTCCTGTCAACCATTCATTCATCTCAGAGACCTGTATGCCAAATGTCAAGGGAGAGAGAGAATCTTGACATTACAATAGAAATGCACCAAATCAACAGATACAGTGATCCACAATGCAGTAAAATTTCTGTCAAGTGGACACACTGTGAAAATTAAATTTACATACATCATGAAATATAATTTTTAATAGTCACTATTAGTATATTACCCATTAACAACTTTTGAGTGTACAATATGTTATCGTGATCTAGTCATTTCTCACATTGCTCTCAGTGATGAACTGTGAAGTTTGTACAATACCTTTGTCATGACATTGGCACATTCTTTGCTGATGCTGCATGTTGGTCTTGACTGACTGTGCATGAATATTATGCACACACACACACACACACACACACACACACACACACACACACACACACACACACACACACACACAATATCAATAAAGAGCAAGCACGAGCGTACACAAGCACTCGCACATGTACATGCGCACACAGACACACACACATGTATACACACACACACACTGGTCAGATGGTGTTCTCACCGATGAACTGGGTCTGAAATGTACATGTATAAAAAAAAATCTTGTTTCAGTCTTGATATGGACATGTTCTGATTCTTTGCTGTCATATACTGTATGGACATGTTTTTACATGAATGTATTCTTTTGGCCAGGGTAGATAATGTTCTCACTGATGAACTTGGTCAGAAATTTATTTTAAAAAAATCTTTTTTTCAGTCTTGATATGGACACATTCTTTGCTGCCCAGAGTGCCAATCCAGTTTCTGTACAGCGTCTAGCTAAAGGTAGAGTAAATGATGAAAATGTGAAATTGTATAGAGCTGTCAGCGCGTGTGGATGTGATTTTTGAGACTTGCTTTCCCTATTTATCTGTTGTTCAGTAATTTTCATTTGTTGTGATTGACCAGTTCTTTGGGTGCTCACACTGGACCAGTATGCACTGTAACATTTTCCGTTAATGAAAGGTAGATATTGTTTCAGGGCTATGCACTAAAAAGTGAATAAATTTAAAATAAAGTGCCACTTCAGTAGATTTGGTTCTGTCTATCCTGTTTTTGTTGCGTGTATGTTGTTAAACTTGACACACTTGTGCACATAGTTACCTGTTGCAGATTTGAAGATGATCAGGTTGCAAGGAGACAAATATGGATTTTCTGCTGGACCAAGGGGTAACAACTTGTTCAAATGGGTATAAAATATGATTTGGTTTTCTTTCTTTATGTATGAACAAAACGTTGAGAAACATTTGCTCATTTTGGACCGCTTTTCACATTTGCTTTCTGTAAATTCTTCTTTTGATTAATGTTTTGGGTTTTGTTCCAACAGCTTAGCGTGATTGTGGTCTTAGTATGCAGCGTTTTTTTGAGGCTAAATGCACTGAAACCATTTCATTCTGGGTGAATTTTTATTTTCTGTCATTTGGAAATTTGAATGGTGTAAACAACACCAAACAATATGACCTGTATTATCCTTGTCACTACTCAGCTGCTTAACTTTTTGGCTTGATTGTTCTTACATAGATAGATATAGACACTTTTCAACCTTCATTGGCTTATGTTTGTGTACACGTAGTCTTGATGTTAAAACAATGCGTCTCAGGAATTTTGTTGTGCCGTAGCACATTGTGAGCTGTCTTTTACTGTTGCGTCGCAATATGTTGTCACAGGATGTCAAGCTGGTTAACATCCCAGAGGACACAAAACTTGGCAAGGATCTCAAGAGATACGCACAGGAACACAAGAGAGAGGTGTGTGGAAAGGTTTGCACAGATAGGCGTCTGTTGCCTTAGCTGCCCTGCTGATGTTGACTTTGGAAAATCCTTTGTTTGGGGATTATAGGGATAGACTTTACAGGGATTGACATAAGCCCTGCAACCTTTCAGCATCCCACTGCATGATGGTCATAGGGAATTTATAGAGCGATTTCAGACTTAAAACATTTTACAACTTAAAGAAAAACATGCAGTGTGTTTGTAAGTTTTGTACTCGTACACAAATCAATGGCATAATGATACATTAATAAAAATACTTATTCATGCAAGGCATAGTGAAACACATGCGTGCGCGCACACACACGCACACAAACACACAATGCCAATAAAGGGCAAGTATGCATGCATGCACGCACACACACACACACACACACACACACACAATATCAATAAAGAGCAAGCACGTGCACACACAAGCACTCGCACATGCACACACACACACACACACACAAACACAAAGAGCCGAGAGGACATTAAAAAAAGGACCATATTGTTACTGAATTTTTATGGTTGCCTTATACAGGCAATTAATTTTCCCAATGATTTATTCAATGTAAATTGTAATCAGACTTGTTTTCTGTCAAACACAGTATCTGTCTGGGAAATCTCTGAATCTGCAAATAGTTAGTGCTGTTTTAGCTTTGAAGAAAGTGCATTCTGTGCCTGTGCAACTCTGTTGGAAAGGTGAATTTTGCTGTATTTAACACACAGTTCTGTTCTGCATTTCACATCTTGTCTGGAGAAGAAGAAAAAACAAGGAAAAAAACAACAAAAACAACAACAAAAACCATCAGACTTGAAAGTCATTGATTTGGTTAATAATTTTGAATGTTTCTATTGGGTGCCTGTTGAAGACTGTCAGTTTTGAGTTTGGCTGGCAGTTTCAGGCTAGGCTGTTGTATGATCGGTGCGGAATGATATTCATGGCACTCCGCGTGACAAATACATTGCAGTGGGTGGGGTTGACCTCTGCTTTTTCTGCACAGCTCACAGGCTGTTGGGCACCTCTCACTTTTTCAGTTCTAGTTATTATCTTAACTGGGATCCTGATGAGCAATCTGGTCAAGCCTGAATTCAAGTGATAAAGCTTTTGTATAACTAGGTCGTTTAGTATTTCTTGGCAGTGAAATTCGGCTGGCTGTAGGAATGATGTACAGTCAAGCATCTGGTTGGAAATGATGTAGCCTGTCATTCAAATCTACTGTGAAATGACAGTAAATGTGTCTCCAGGCAACTGAGGAAAATGTTTTCAGATTATGACTGATTGCTGAATTCATCATGGATATTTTCGGCTACAGTTACAGTGAGAGTGAAAAGAACAGGGAGAAAATGGATGATGTTCACTTTCAGCCAGCACCCTGCTTACCTTGGACTGTTCACACTTTCAGGCAGTCATTGAAATGGAGATGCAGTTTCCCGGAGACTACCCCTACAGTCCTCCTTTTCTGAGAGTTGTCCGACCACGATTCGCATTTCTCACTGGTCAGTCGCAGCATCCCTCACCTCCCTTATTCTTTACAACATCTCTCAGACATCCTTTCCCCCCTTCACCTTAGAAACAGCCACACACACATATGCATAAATCCATGAATGCATCCATGTTTGTATGTGCATGTGTGTGTGTGTTTGTGCGAAACTAAGAGAAAGTGTGTGTGTGTGAGAGTGTGTGTGTGTGTGTGTGTGTGTGTGTATGTGTGTGTGTGTGTGTGTGTGTGTGTGTGTGTGTGTGTGTGTTCATTTGTGCATGCACACATGCATTTGTGTGCCTGTGTGTGAAATTGGTATTGTGTTCATTGTCACATGACAGAAAATATTTTGTTTCCCTCCAGAAAAGACAGTGATCAGAAATAGTCATGCTGCTGCATAAGTACTTACGAAACCTTTGTGTAGCTGGCATTTTTACAAATTATTCCAGGTGTTACTTATTGGTTGAGATGATTCAACAGTGGTGTGACTGGTTCTTTTCACTTCATGTTATGATTGGAGGTAGTATATGTATATGGCTGGTGATGCTGATTGGTTTGATGGACTCATTGTTATAATTACGGTTTGAATGGATTTTTTTAGGCCACGTTACAATTGGAGGCAGTATATGCATGGAGATGCTGATTGGTGTGATGGACCAGGTATGAATGGTTCTTTTCAGGCCATGTTACGATTGGAGGCAGTATATGCATGGAGATGCTGATTGGTGTGAAGGACCAATTGTTGTATGGTATGAATGGTTCTTTTCAGGCCATGTTACGATTGGAGGCAGTATATGCATGGAGATGCTGATTGGTGTGATGGACCAATTGTTGTATGGTATGAATGGTTCTTTTCAGGCCATGTTACGATTGGAGGCAGTATATGCATGGAGATGCTGATTGGTGTGATGGACCAATTGTTGTATGGTATGAATGGTTCTTTTCAGGCCATGTTACGATTGGAGGCAGTATCTGCATGGAGATGCTGATTGGTGTGATGGACCAATTGTTGTATGGTATGAATGGTTCTTTTCAGGCCATGTTACGATTGGAGGCAGTATATGCATGGAGATGCTAACAAAGTCTGGCTGGAGACCCTGCAATGACATCGAGGTAAATATAATTTTATATTAAAAACAATTTACAAATTAAAAACTAAATCATTTTCACATCCTTGTCCCCTGTGATAGACAGCAGAACAAGTAGTCCTTGTAGTTAAGTTTGTTGTTGTTGTTGCTTGTTGACAATTATAGTAATAATTAAGCAGTGTTGTACAAACATGCATATTAACTCCAGCAGTCCCCCTCTTCACACACCTACAACCATACTGACATGAAATGCATGTACACACAGACGCACATGCACATGCATGGGCGTGTGCTTTCCTATTGCAGTTAGTCTGTCTGCCATTGCCCACTGAACTACACAGCACACTCAGTGAAACATGGCAGTCTACTGATTAAAAAAAAAAAAAAAAGTGCATTGTGCATCACTGCTCATCTTCCATTAATAATTCCTATACTTCACTGGTTGTGAAGTCCAAAAGGTGAAATAGAGTAAGTTGTGAAGTCCAAAAGGTGAAATAGATTAAGTGCTCATTTTACTTTTTTCTCTCTCCCCCTTACAGGGAATTTTGGTTCAGGTGAGGAGTGAAATTCTCAGTGACCCCAATGCCTCGCTGAGTCACGCTAATTCTGACCAAGCCTACACGGAAGCAGAAGCCAGGGATGCCTTCAACCGCATGGTCACTCGCTACGGCTGGAACAAATAGGTCACAAGCTGTCAGCCCAGACTGGGCTTAATCCATGCCTTAACCTTTTCACTGCCAGCATTTATGAGACAACTTATTTTTTTTCCTTTCTGTTTAGCACAGTAAAAGTGAATGTAAATGTGTAAAAAGCTCCATATTTTGATGGTTTATTGTTTATGACAGAGATGTAATATGTACAAAGCTCAGTATTTTGATGGTTTATTATTTATGACAGAGATTGATTGTCCTGAGATGACCCTGTGCGGTTGACAGGATGTTAAAACGCAGATACTAACTTGTGTGGAGATATATATGAGGGTGGGGGCATTGGGGGGGGGGGGGAGGGTAGTTAAAACCTCCACAAACAATTGCCCGTGCTCGCCGTTTGTAATCTTCACTGTTGCCTTCTGGGGAGGTCATCGAGGTACCGCGTTGAAAGGTTTCAGGGGAGAATCGCTCTGTCTTTGATGGCCACCAGTGTTGCAGGTGAACCAAGCTGGTTCATTTTGGTCTCTTCAGTGTTGTCTGTCCTTTTCGTGGGCCTGCCACTAGTTTTTCCCACTCGCTGTTCCTTGAAGGATGGGGGCAGGAGGAGCCAGAAGAACTGGCGACCTGGCCGTACCATTTCACAGCTTGGGCCTCTTTTATTGTAGCCAGGGCACTTTAATGGCACCAGACAGCTTGGCTGATTATGCTGTGGACCTTCTCACTGGTAATAGGGCCTGTGTATGAGATGCACAAGATCTTGTATTTTGGGATACTTTTGTATACTTACCTCCTTGTCTCGTCTAAGATGGCCGTCTGTCTTGGCCACTGTACTTCTGAAAAAGGCCATCACTTTTAACTAGTCTGATTGTATTTGTTCTGTAAGTTTTGAAAAATGACACCCTTTTGGGGGTTCATTAATGAGACTTGTCAAAAAACAAAGCATGCTGGCTATGAAAAGGTTAATGCTGGAAAAAAATTGTTCATGTGTAAATATTGACGGGGTTGAATTCTCTCAGATAGGTTGTGTGTATATAGATGCAACTGGAATAAAAGCTTGCTAGAATTGTTTTGACAAGTGAAGTGCACTTGAACACGGTAAAATGATAGCAAGTGCATATATGTTACAGTACACAGACATTGTTAGAATGGTTTGGAAAGTGTGCATCTTGCTTTGGTCAGTAACTGAATGTGTAATAATACTGTTAGCAAAAGTGACAGGTGTGTGTGCTTTTAACCACTGTTTGAAAGTGGCCTGTGCTGATTATACAAGAATCATTTCAGGTGAGTTTTAGTGCTCCAAAAATTGCCTACATTTAAAAAACAACAACAAATTAAACGTACATTAATAATAATAATAATTGTGGCATCTTAGAACGTCCTTTCTCAAATGAGCCCTAGGGGCATACATTTCATACTCAAGTTAAAAAAACAAAAGCAGGAAACGACATCAAAACACACGGTATTAATGTACACAAATTTATCATCGAACATCAGCCTCCCTTCCTGATGTAGCCGCACACATGCATGCATGTATGCACACGTGCCCATTTACTTGAGGCAGACTGGAGACTATTGGAAGTTTTAGGAGTAAGAGACGGAGAAAAAGTGAGTCTTGAGCTGCGACTTGAAGAAAGACAGAAAGGTGGACATTTTAAGTTGTAGTAATTTCAAAAGCCAGAATCACCTGGTGATGCGACTTTCACTTTGTTTGCAACTGCTTGTGTGGGAATGAAAAAACAGTCTTCCCGGGAAATAGAGACAGTGTATCTTAATTGTGAAAGTATAGCTCTATGGTGCATTTACAGCATGTTTTAAATATTTCTATTATTGTACTGACAGAAACCGTATCCTTTAGGATGGGGTTCTATTAATGTACATATCCTTACCCTGGCAGCACGCTTGATACCAATGTTTCTAAAGGGTGTGAAAAACTGTTTTTTTGCGCAGACTTTCATGATTAAACTTCCTATGCCTCTGCTGAAAACGTGTATATATATATATATATGTGACCCTGCCTTTTAAAATGAGTTAGATGGATACGCGGCCACTTTCTCATTGCAACTTATTTTTAAAGGGAGCTTCCATTTTTTTTCGATTTAAGGTTTTCAGCAAAATCAGATTGCCCAGTCTTTTTTGCTTTAGAAATTATACTCCTTATGCACAAAATTTATAAGCTTTGATGTCTGGTTTGTGACTGGTTTTATACACCACTGTCTCGGATACTCAACCAAAAATATGTTCACAAATGTCATTAAAAGGTGTTTTAAATATGCATCTGCTTGTTGCTAAGAAAAATGTAGCCGATTTCTCAGAATGAGATCCTGTGGTGATTATGACCTAAGATGGTTATAATAACAAGGCCAATGAACTGATTTGGATCATTTTTGCACCATTTTAAAAAGAATTGTGCGTTTTCTACTGTGGTATAAGCATCCCAAAATGACAAAAGATATAACTGTGACTCCTTTTGGAAGGTAGGGTCACATATCTTCAGGTTGATGATGCAGGAGTCAGTAAAGAATCACATCATTTGAACATCAGTAGTACCGGCAGATAGTCAGTAGCAGGAGCACCAGCTTGGGGTTCAACACCCAAACGTTCTTATGATATAGTTGAGAAGTGGAAGGATGTGTGTCCTTCGCAAACTACATATCCGGCTTTGTCATAACTGTATTGATCTCATTTTGTCACGTTAATTTGTATGAATTATGACGCATTTGGGAAGAGACCTGTTGCACCTCAGAAATGAGAATCAACAGTCAATGTGTGCATTCAGTTCTTGTGTACATACAAGCGGAGTAACAGGGTCAGCTGTTAAGTAAGTAACTGGAGCGAAAGATATGAGAGTGTGTGTGGGTCTGGTGATGGGTGGAATCCAATGTTTGTGCTTTGGAAGTGTGCGCAAATGTATCCTGGCTGGCTGGTTTTATATGCCATTGTTTTGGGTACTTGAGCTTTGGTGTCTGGTTTGTGACTAGTTTTGTACGCCACTGTCTTGGGTACTTGAGCTTTGGTGTCTGGTTTGTGACTGGTTTTGTATGCCACTGCTTTGGGTATTTGAGCTTTGGTGTCTGGTTTGTGACTGGTTTTGTATGCCACTGTCTCGGATACTTGAGCTTTGATGTCTTAGACCCCCCCCCCAAAAAAAAAAAAAAAAAAAATTTTTTTTTTTATCTATTGCATTTATGTGTATTTAAAATAATCCGTCCAGTTTTAAGACCCATTTAATTTGTTGCTGCAGCTGGTTTTGAACAAAGAAAAATATGATCTTGGTGGTCTGCTCTGTGTCTGAGTTGGTCCTATGATTCTCTATGTTGTCGTCTGTACTTTTGCGCGCGTGGTGTTTCATTTCACGACAGACTGCTTTCTTTCTTTCACAGTTGCTTGGGATTGCTGCTTTGAGAATGATTTCTTTCATAATTGCTTTGGGTTGCTGCTTTGATTTCAGTCAGCAATGGCTTTTATTGATAGTTTACACTGAAATGAGGATTGTTGTAGGTCTTCAGTTGGGGGAACCAAACAGAAGATGCATGCTGGCCTGAAAACATTGAAACTGTACAAATATTTTCATTTGCATGCTTTATTTGCTTGTTCTATCAATGTTTAATACAAAACAAGTTGGGGGTGGGGGGTGTGGGTGGGGGTGTCACAGTGAATTTGTGTGAATTTGAATTTGAACCATTTGGTTCTCTGTTTACCAGTGAAAAGCAGAAAATGGTTGGCATGTGAAATGTCTGATGCTCTTTCCACGCCTGCCACCTTTGTTTATGATGTCACTGATTCAAACTGTTGGGCACAGAATGGTGGCACTCAAAGCCGTGGGGATTTTATTATGATTATTTTTTAACTAACGAGATGAGAAATTGAGTGAAATACTGCTGTGTACATTTATTTTGTTTCTGTCTTTGCTAATAGGGCCGGTGTTCTTTTGTTCCATTCCTCTTTAAGTACTCAGCTTCAGTGTAGTTCAAAATGGGAACAAGAAGGGGTGCCATTTGTGTGTGTGTGTGTGTGTGTGTGTGTGTGTGTGTGTGTGTGTGTGTGTGTGTGTGTGTGTGTGTGTGTGTACTGTCTTAAAATTGGAAGAAAACTGATATTCCCTTTTTCCAGGTTTGGATACTGGGAGAAAATTGATATTCCATTTTTCCAGCTTTGGATAGTTTGATAAACATGCTGTTTTTACTGAAGGTCTTGGAAAGTTTGGGAATTTTATGATAATGGTAAACAGATAATCTGCAGAAGACAGATTGTGAGAAAAAAACTACTAGGCGGCCAAACAATGGGTGACCAAAGAAAAATACACAGTTTATTTAACTTGAAACCGCTCCCTGCTTAAGCAAAGCAGAAAAAAGACCCAAAGACAAAAACAAAACAAAAACAGGTAGGTAAAATTGTCTGACAGTGTTAGAGTGTTCAATTTTGTATGTAACTGAGCACTAACTTTGTCTGGGAAATGGTCTTCAAGTTTCAGGAAAGTTTGAAAATTTTGAAGTATAAATTCTATATGAATCCTGGACCATTCTTTCCGATGATGGACTTGCATGCAAAGAAAGGTGACCAGTAAGAAAGGAAACTTTGAGTGGCTCTCCAAATCATGGTAGGACTTTGTTATAGTATTTCTTTTGTTGCCCTAAAAAACGTGTATATATATTATTTGTATTTTGTACTCAGTTCCACATGCAGTGCATGTCGTTTTTTTGGTGTTTTTTTTTATAGCTGCTATTTTTAGATATTGAAATTACTGTCTAGGGGTTTTGTGCAAGTGGACCACACACTTCTTTTTTTAATTATTATTATTATTATTATTATTATTCCAGTGTCTTGCTATGTGTACATGTGTAATTACGTATTTGTACATTTTAATCATTCTACTTTCTGAAAGACTCAGGGGTTCATTCCATTGTGGGGTGTTTCAGTTTGTTGTGATGAGACGCAATCTGTGCAGGATGTCATGTTTTAAAATGGGACTTGAACTGCAGTTGATTGTTCAACATTCCGAGTCTTTTTATTTTTATAATTTTTTGGTTTGTGCATGATTGATTTGTGCTCATGCATTTATTTGATTAGGCCTGTTGGTATTGATGCCAAGTGTATTAATACTGTATTTATGTGTGTGTGTCTTTGTAGGAAGTGCTGCTTTGGTGCAGTTCCGTGAGGCATCATTGCAGTCTCACTTTTCTCTCCTCTTGACCATTCTCTTACCATGTTAAATGTAGTAACAAATACAAAAAAAAGTAAAGAGATTTTTTTTTAGTGTGTTGGTAAAACAACAATGAAAGTACATAGCTACATTTGTAAGGCTGGTTTAATTATTATCCTTATTCTTCCTTTATGGATTGCTTGAATTGCATCTAAGGAGAGATTGCAGTATTCAGTCTCCTGAAAAGAGAAAACAACGTGTTCATATTGTTGCACAGTGTGCTGTACTGTTCATACAAAGCTGGGCTAAAAAAGGTTGTTGTTTTTTTGTTTTGTTTTGTTTTTAGAGTTTGCCAGTATTTTCTTTCAGTCAACTTGACAAAATACAAGTGCTTGAGACCAGAGGGCCATTTTATGCTGTCCAGTGGTCATATTAATTACCAAACTTTGTGAAAATATCGCCTTTGCTATATCCTCCACAATGAAGATTTTTTTTTTTTTAAAGGTTCAAAAGTGTTCAAAAGAACAC
The DNA here is from genome assembly GCA_018857735.1 of Alviniconcha marisindica. Lineage (NCBI taxonomy): Eukaryota > Metazoa > Mollusca > Gastropoda > Provannidae > Alviniconcha > Alviniconcha marisindica. Next base: position 599,095 of record JABMCL010002073.1, read on the forward strand.
TTATTTATTAGGACAAAAACACAATCTGCAAATTGTCGAGTTAATCCCCTTTGTCAAGCTACAAAATGACAAACAACAGTTAATCAATGAAAAATGAGATATAAGAAGTGAAATAACTTATCTTTTTGGGTTGAGCTATACTGTTTATGAGGGGGGGAAAAACATAGCACAACCAAAAAAAGAGAAGTTATTTCACTTCTCATCTCATTTTGTTTAAGTGTTGTTTTGTAGCTTGACAAAGGGGATTACCCTGAAAATTTGCAGATTGTGTTTTTGTCCTAATAAATAAGTGTTCTTTTGAACCTTTTTTATGTGTTCGGATCTTTGGCAATCAAATGTAGTCTGATGGCACGTCATAAATCAAAGTGTCTGGTGAAAAGACTGGATTGCTGTGTTCAAGGTCAAGCTCACAGCAAAGGTCCAACATTTCAGTGAATGTTTGTCAAGATGGTATCTGCTGAACCACTGATCTCTTTGCAACCAGACTAAATGCACTGATGTACTATTATAAATAACCAGACCAAGTGCAGGCCAAATGGGCAAGCATACTGACAGCAGCACTGTACAATGTATTCAGTATCCTTAGACCCAAAATGGGTAGGGGTGGGGGTGAGGGGTATTTTACTGTGGAAGGCAGAGGAACATTGTTTGGTATATGAAGCATGTATGGGTGCACTGTCACCTATATGCAATTTTGAAACAGTCCCTTTCCGCACCTGCATCAGTCTAGCTGTGTTGTTGCTGTGTGTGAGATGTCACGTAGACCACTGTTCAATAAATGGACCAGTGAACAAATAAAACATGTGCTTTCAGAGTTTTGTCTGACTGGTTATTTGATATTACTTATGGCTAGTGTTGTGTGATTGGTTGAATGGTTTACTACTATTTCTGGTCATAGTTTAATAGGTGCCAGAATATGGTTTACTGGTCAAAGCCTGGTGGCCACCGAAAGATGAAAAATATGTTTTTTAAGTCATAGTGTGTTCACTGTGAAAACTGAGGTAGTTTTCAAGTCATAGTTTCTTGGCTGTCAGAATAAGGTTTCCCGGCCAGAGTTTGGTGGCTGTTAAAAGATGGAAAAAGAGACCCCCCAAAAAAAGGTCCTGAGGCCTGGAAAAAGAAATTGCAGGGGTCTTTTAATGTGGTCAGATGGACTCACCTTAAAACTCTGGTACATAGACTATATCAGTTGTGTTTTTGAAAATTAAAATGTTAATAATAAAATTAAAGTACACGCACGCACACACGCATTCACACATGCATACATGCACGCACACACACACACCACATGCACACACACACAAAGCATTCAGTAACCTTTGGCCTGCATACTCCTTGTGGAGTAATAAATTCTGTCTTCTGCTCTTCTTCTTGTCTGAAGAGAATCTGACTGGAGAAATCTCAGGGCCAGGCCCTAAGCCTAGCAGTAATACATAACGGTCACTCATCCGGCATTTGGTGACCATACTTGGTTGTGCTAAACTTTGGCTTTCAAGAGCAAATGCTCTTTCTCTGCACCGTTGACTCTCCACTGATTGTGCTGGTATGGTGCTGAGTCAGATAAATCTCTCTCTTTTTTTATTTTTAAGCAGATGAAAAGCAGTTTTTTGAAGAAAAGCACCTACATGTGCTTACCTATCAGATAATGGGCCAGTTGGTAAATAAAAGAACTAGTCTTCACAACAAAAGATTTTGTTTAACGGGTAGCCGAGATCAAAATAAAAAATCAATGATTTTAACATTAGTATTTAAAATGCCACTTGTATTTAATATTCATTTTCTAAAATGATTAAGAGGGAGAGTGCGTGTTGGGGGGTGGGGGTGGTAATATGATATTTGTTAATGTTATAAGCGCTACTATGTTTTAACGTTTTGAGCGGTGGAAACCGGAAGTTGCTGAATTCATCATGGACGACGAAACAGAAAAAGAACGTTTATTGAAAGAGATTAAGTTTTTAACTGGTGAGAATTTGCTCTGTTGGTGTGTGGGTAAACATGACGAATCCGTATATACTAGAAGCATAATCCAAAGAATAATTTACAGTCATTTTAGACCAACGACGGTGAAATGATGGAAGCAAGTTCCTTTCGAAATGTGGTAGTGAAAATGCTTTAAAAATCCGTTAATACTTCTTCCACAGTTCCTGTCAAATACTGGGCTCTGTCAGAGCGTTGCAAGTCCTGCAGCGATGTGTATTTAAAAGATGTTCACGGTCAATGGCTTGGATGCTTATTACAGTTATTTTATACCAACAGTTGCTGCTGCTCTATGGAGAGTGTCTGTGACTGCTCCGCACAGCTATTGAAACAGCAATTAACGAAGTACACATAACAAGTTGCTTCGCACTGGCGAGGTCCCCAGCTCCTTAACGTTGTTTTTCTGGCGGTGGCTGGCAGTCTTTCGGTCTTTGTGGGTCGGAGCATGCTGACAAGCTATTCACTTGTACCCCCCCCCCCCCCCCCCCCACCCCCCATTTCCCCGCCCACTGTGGATGTTATTGTTAAGCAACATGTTTATTTACTTTACCAATGATGGTGAAATGGTGGAAGCAGTTCCTGTTGAAATATACTGATTGTGAAAATGCTAGATCTAAATGAAAAGTTAACAAATCAACTATAGACAAAGACTGAATCTAGTGAAAAGTTCAGAATGTGCTAGTTCAATGAAGGATGCACAAAACAATGCTGTGAATACATAAATATACATGTATAATGATGATATTTATAATTTGAAAAGTAAACTGATGGGGTGGTGGTCAAACAAACCATTACAACATATTGGACTTTTTCACTAAGAGTAGAGTCAGTAACACTAACAACCATTGTTAACTGCATTACACAGGTTAGTGAATAGTAGATCACTCATGACATGCAATTATGTATTATTAATGATAATAACAGGAGATTTCTAGAGTGCCTACTCTTTGGAAGCACAAAACAGAAGAAGAAAAAAGAATTTTGTTTAAGGTCTTCCAGATCTAAATATATATATTATAATTGCCTCAACAATTAACTGCTTGCTTGTTTTTTCTACACTTCAACCTAAAAAGAAAAAGAAAAAGAAGAAGGGAAAAAACACATAATGTTACAATCTCTCTCTGCCCATAATCACTAGTTCAGCAGTCAAAATGCTGTTTGCAGTTTGGAAAGGATGGTTTTATGACTGGACTTAAATTTGAAAGATGAATATGGTGGGCTGTGCAGGTGTCTGACAGAAGGGGAGGGAATTGGAGTAAGCAGTGGAGTAAGAGAAAGCTTATTGCCCATGCTGTTTTTTTTTTAATGTTGGTATGCAAAAGATGCTAGTGACTGACTGAGACAGAGCGAAGAGACCTTTACTCAGCTTTAGGGAATATATACCTATCTAAGTATCTGAACAGGTTCAGACCTTTTTTTGTGAAATATGTATATATATATATATCCAGGGACAGAATCATTGACATAAATACAATTTGATTACAAAGACAAGTGCTTTTAGTTTTATAAAAATATTTTATTTGTTGTGCAGTGGGTAGCCAAAGGAATTCTTTTCATTCATTTTTATTGTTAATGAAAACATTTGTGGTTTCCTTCTTCATCAGATCTGATCAGTAATGCACAGAAGCAGAAAGAGACTGTACATGATGTGAACAGTAGGCCAGGCTCACAATCCTCCCCCTTGGCCTTGGGAGAGTCCAGTCAGCAGAAGCTGCATCACAGACAGCGTGAAGGCAGCAATACATTCAACTGCACAAACCCTGTCCCTCTTTATCCTCGAGGTGGCAAGAAATCTTGTGCATTGGATCCTTCGTCTGCACAAGTCAACAAGGCGTCATTGACCAAGAAGCTGCCAGTGCCATTGTGTAGTGATTTCACTGAAAGTGAAAGCAATGCCATGCAGAAAGCAGCGTCAGTGAAATTTACAAGAACCCTAAATTCAAGTGTTCCAAAACCAAAAACTGAAACATTAAATACAGATTCACTGTGTGGCGTGCACAGTGTTTCAGCATCAAAATCTAATGTCCCTCTGAGCAGTGAAATGGGCGCTTTGTCAATGGGCATTGGCAGCAGTGGGCAGAAAGGCCAGGTGTTGGACAAAACTAGCATGCAAAATAAGCATCCGTCCCTTAGACTAGACAGACAGAGAAATGTATCTGCAGGTTTTATTGACGCAAAAGTTAGCAATAACACCCGTTCACTAGTTTCAGCCAAAGCACAGTTACTTCAGTGGCAAAGAAATCAGCTTATACCACCTGAGAGAGGACTGCAGGAAAAGAAGGTTTCAGTGCTGAAACTGAACAGTTCATGCTCAGGTGTTAAAATGAAAGAGCCCGTCCATGCTGTTAGTATGCTAGCAAGTGCACATTCTGCTCACAAAGAACAGCTGGTCTTGAAAACAGCAGAAGTTATGAGCAAGCTCAGTGTGTTGAAGTCCAGCTTAACAAAACTAGCAGCAGCCAAAAAGAGAAAGACTGTGAGAAGCACACTAGCTCCTAAAAGTGTCAGTTCAGAAGCAAAACTTCAGTCTGAGTCATGCAACACTCGGTCAAAACACGGCGATCACACGGTAGCAACTGGCAAAGTGAAAGAAGAAAATGCCGTAACAACCGAAGCAAGTGATAAAAGGACGAGTGTCACACTCACGGCGTCAGGCTGTCATAAGAGGATCAGTAAACAGTCGTCAGATGTCAAGATGGAGAGATCAGTTTCCTCACCAAACTTCACTCTCCTGAAACCTGTCACTGAGAAGAGCCACAGTTTGAAAACTCACCACATGGTGAAGAAATTAGTTAACTCCTCACCGGACAGGCAATGCCAAACTGTAGAAAACACTCATCCTCTGCCAATTTCCTCAACAAGTTCCGAACCACCAACTGGCACACCCCCTAGAGTAGCAGAGAGAGAAAGTGGGGTGTTTTTGACAGAAAAAGACAAAGCCCATTGCTTAAGTCCTTCAAAGTCCTTCGCAAGGGCAAATCTTGAAAGAGAGCTGAAAGTGACACAGGAAAAGCTTGTGACCATGAGGAAAAAAATGGGAGTGATGCTGAAAGAATCTCCAAAGAAAACCTCCGAGTACATAAACAGAACAGCTGTGCCTAGTCTGTATAACAAAACTGACCTAGTAAGTTTGTCAGTCAAATCAGCGATACATGGTTGTGCAGCGAAAGGGGATAGCGTTGCTGCCAACCAAGGTCAGACTCCTGGATCCCCATCTACAGTCAGTGCCACTGCAGAGCTGTGGCCTCTTCCCAATCGCAAGTCTTTGAGATGGACACCTCAGAAAGCTCCTCTTCAGAAGTTGTCAGAGAGGGTTCTTGTGGTTGGAAGCTCACCAAGTCTGAGATCATTCCATAATATGTCCTGCAAATCTGCCCTGAACCTCTTTGAAGCCAGAAAAAATCATTCCGTCCACGCTCATGCCACAGCAAACAGAAATGCTTTGAGTGCGAAGAAATCTCGATACTCACTTGTGAAAAGTCCTGGCATTGCTGCCATCAGTAAAACAAGAGAATCAGCCTCCCAGGCTGCAGCATCACCAGTCCCCAAACAGCTTCGCAGCCAGGCCGTGAAGACTTTTGTTGGCAGATACAAATTGCAGCGACTCAACAGCGACTCTCCAAAGACAAGCAAGAGCGGAAGGAATTTGCAAGGAAGAGTCATGATGAAGTCGCGCTACAAACTGATGAAGTTGCACAGCTCACAGCCCTATTCTGCGGGATGCTCGGTGCCTCAGACAGCCATGGTAAGAGCAGCCAAAGTCATCAAGACCAAATACAAGATGAGGAAGGTCCCTGTGCACATTCCCCCATTCAGCGGCGCTGCATCCCTCGGGCAGAAGGAGTATTCTGTGACCCCTCACACATCGGCAAGGTATCTCCAGGGTGGTCAGCCCTATGCCTGGAAGATGAAAGCAAGTAGACCATACAACAGGCTTCCGTACTCATCCACAAGTGCCAGCAGGTATTCATTCCAGAGTTCTTCGTCCTTTCTTCCAACGGCCGCCTCAAGGAACCCATTTAGGGGCAGGCAGAGACGAGGAAGAAACAGCGCCGCTTACTTCACTGGGGGGTCTTGGAACAGAAGAGAAGCTCCTTACACTTACAGTTCCTCCAAGTGGTGGTGGACGCAGCAACACCAGGGGAAGTACTCCCTGCATCAGCAGTCTTTGAGACACAGGGCAAAGACAGTCATGGGTTTGTACAGGACGCTTTTTACCTTGTCCATGCTGGGGTTGGTTTTCGGTGTTCTGTTTCTAATCTGAATTTTAATGCACAAGGAAAGAAAAATTGTAACGGGTAAGAAATAATTCTTGGTGTGCTGAGCAGTATTGCTAAACTAAAGGAATGGTTTTATAGTCTGTTGAAACTTGAATCATGTATATATATATATATATATATATATATAGTTATTTGTTTGTCAGTGTGTCACTGTTGTTTAAATGCCATCATAAAATTTACACTAACTGGTAAAATACACATAGTACACTGCTAGAAAATGATTGATTGATGTAATCATCAACAGTTCCTAGGGCTCATTTGGTCCATAAAGTGCTTTAAACTATTTGTCATATTCATGATTATGTGTCATCAAGAAGATTAAATTGATCATTGATGTTTTTGATGAAATATGAATACATCAAACAGTTTAAAATCTACTGCCACTGCCAGTGACAACTGTAACCTGAACTGCTTTAGTTTAACAATACTGATGACAGCATTTCTTGGTCAGGCCGAGAGTTACACTGATGCCATACATAAATACTTAGTTTCGATTAGAAATGATAGATCTCTATCCAGTGTGATTCTTATTACGTCAGTGTCACTGTCAGTGTCAACTTGTTCAGCATGCAGTGTAAATTTGTATTTAAAGGAAAAGCAACAACACAAATATGCTTATGGCACTTAGCAGAACTTGGGGGGGGGGGGGTCATGTCAACACACAGAGGGAGGGGGAAAAAACAAAGTCAAGATTCTCAAAAGAGATCATGGGGTTTTAACTTTAACCAGTACCTATAAGTACAACTACATGTACTGTGCAATAATTTTTAACTAACATAACGAGCATTTAACACATATTGTGCAACTCTCAAACATCTGCATGTTCATGTGTTGTGTGACTCAAGGTCAGAATTGCTCCGCAAAGGCCTTTCTCCTCTTTTCCCCAGCGTGGAAGGCGCAGCAAAGGAACCATCTGCATCTGACCCAGTATCCCTACACTGGGTGGCCAGCGAAAAGCTACCATGTGAACAGGGACCAGCAACAGAAGAGGCTGCTCCTAAAGAGGCTGCAGTGGATGAGGAAGTACCATCTTTCAAGGTATTTCACACAATGTGCTGCTCTATCATGTAAAACTGCTCTGAAGACACATTCTGTTTAAAATCTAATGCTGCTTGTAAATTTTCTACCCCCTCCCCTCATAATGGCTTTTGTGTCACGGAATGTAATGGGAAGATCTGCTTCTTTTTGAAAAGCATTTTCAATGTGTAAAACATTTGTTTCATGTGCAAAATGTGTGGTGCATTTTGTATATAACACAGTAAGTAGGTCAGGTTGAAGCATCCTGGTCCTTTGGTTCCGCAGGAAGCAGACCAGCAGCCAAGACAGTCCACGGAAAAGCAGACCCCAGGATCAGAGGCAGGAGCATCTGGTGATGATCAACGGCATCCTGTACAAGTCCAGCACCAGTCGCCTGACCAAAGCTTATGCATCGTCTTCCTCTCTTAGCCATCCTAGCAAGCTTGGCACCACTGCTGCCGCTGCCATGTCCTCTGCCTCTCTGTCACGGTCCAAGCTGAATAGCTCTGTTATTGTCAGAAGTGAGTCGTCCAGCCAGTTTGGGGTTTTGCTACGATGATGGGAGTTGCTGGTTGGGGGGGGGGGGGGGGGGGGGGTGTTTTGTTTTGCTATGATGATGGGAGTTGGAGGGGGTGGGTGCTATGCTTTTGTACTTACATAAACAATCAAGATGCCTTTTGTACTTACATAAACAATAAAGATGCCTTTTGTACTTACATAAACAATAAAGATGCCTTTTGTACTTACATAAACAATCAAGATGCTATCCTTTTGTACTTACATAAACAATCAAGATGCTATCCTTTTGTACTTACATAAACAATCAAGATGCTATCCTTTTGCACTTACATAAACAATCAAGATGCTATCCTTTTGTATTTACATAAAGAATCAAGATGCTATTCTTTTGTACTTACATAAACAATCAAGGTGCCATCCTTTTGTATTTACATAAACAATCAAGATGCTATAATTTTGTACAGTTTACATAAACAATCAAGATGCTATCCTTTTGTACTTACATAAACATTCAAGATGTTATCCTTATCATAGCATGCACACTAAGCTCTGAGTCCTGGTGATATATAATATTTGATAATATATATTTTCCCATTGTGTATTGTTGCCTTTAAATTTAATGGGTGAACAAGTGAGGGTGTTTTTGCTGCTGTTGTTGCCACAGATGTGAAGCAGCGCAGGATGCAGATGGTGACGGTGAGAGGCGTCAGTTTCAGGGTGGACAGCAGGGGAACCAAGCTGCAGCGAGTCCAGTCCAGCGTCAGTCACCCAGGTACAGCAAAATTTGTCTGTTCATATCAACACTTCCAGCTGCCACACAAACACAAAAACAAAGACCTGAGTCACTTACAGTATCTCTCACCTGGGATGTGAGTAGATGCAAGGTAGATAAACTCCACCCAAAGAGGATATACCTTTGGTGGAATTTATGCACCTTGTATTTACTTGCCTGCCAGGTGAGAGTTACCATAGGCAACTCAGGTCTTTGCTGTTGTGTTTGTGTGACATCTTTCCAGCGCTAATTAGCTCCCTTGTGTGTTGATTCTGCATGAGGTCTGGGCTTCGTTCTGTTTCAGATTATATACGCACGCTTGTTGAGCGCCCCATCTTGAAATGAGCCCTAAGCGCTTCACAGTGGCAGCTTCAGCGCTGTTCTTTGCGTCTGCGCTCCAATTGTATGCAACTCTAAATGAGTGACTGTAGCTTTATGCAGCATGCTTTGAATATCCACTGAAGTAGTTACAGTGCTGTTTGGTTGTTACATGGCTGGTGCCATGTGAAACTGCTGCCGTCTCTGTGCACGTTCTCTGAACACCCATGCAACCATACACCAGTTGGGGGAGAGGGGGGGGGGGGGGATAACATAAAGTAGCTCATACCTCCAGTGTCTAACCCTGCCTGCTCAAAAATGAAAAATAAAAAATTATTTAAAAAGAAATAATCACCTTGTATGGAAATGCTGTCTTGTTTCTGTCATGTTTGTTTTTGTATCGTTGTTGTTTTTGTGTTTGTTTATTTTCAGTTCACATTCCTTTTTGTGTGTGTGTGTGTGTTCTTTTGAGAGCTGAATGTTTGCTTTATTGCACAGATAGAAATGTTTTGAAAGAACTTTTTTTTTTATCCTGATGTTGAATAATCATCAACAGGTGACAGGGTGTTAACTGTTTTGCCTATTTGGTTGTTTTTTTCCACAGACAAACCAGCTGCCATTTCTCGAGTTGACGTGGGTGGAACGACCTATGTGCAGACAAAGGATGGAGTCTTGGAGAAGATCTCTGACAGTCAGACCCGCAGTGTTGTCAAGTAAGGCAATGGAAACTGGAAAAGATTTGCAAACAACATCAGTACTAACACTGTGGAACCCCTGATACACCCCTCTTTAAAGAGAGTTTTTTTGGCAGCTCAAAGACCACCCCTCTTCCAAGACCAGTTTGTTTGCTGATCAAAGACCACTCCTCTTTCAAGAGAGTTTTTTTTGTGGCTCAAAGACCACCCCTCTTCCAAGACCAGTTTGTTTGCTGATCAAAGACCACTCCTCTTTCAAGAGATTTTTTTATGTGTGGCTCAAAGACCACCCCTCTTCCAAGACCAATTCTTCTGCTGACCAAAGACCACCCCTCTTCTGAGACCAATTCTTCTGCTGACCAAAGACCACCCCACCTCTAAGACCTTTTCTTTCTGCTGACTGAGGACCATCCCTCTTCTAGGACCCCCCCCCCCCCCCCCCCCCCCCCCAGACATCCACAAATATGGGATTGTTATTAACAGTCCTCTATCCTCCTACTGCTGACGCAATATTGAATGAGTGCCTTTGACGACACAATGCAGCTGCCTGAATGGCAGGGAGCTCTGCTCAGGACTTTTCAATACAACAGTTGCATTCGTGAACTGCTCACCTTCAGGGTTAAATTCTTGGAGTTCAAGCATTAGAGGACCCCAACAACGTTGCTGTGCCCTGGCATCGGCCAAGTTCTGGAAGGACAACACATTTTGAATTTGCTTGGTTGCTGTTTCAGCCGTGTTAAACAGCGTTGCCTTGCCCTGGCATCAGACAAGTTCAGGAAGGACAACACACATTTTTATTTTGCTGTTTCAGCCGTGTTAAACAATGTTGCTGTGTCCTGGCATCAGCCAAGTTCTGGAAGGACAGCACACATTTTTATTTTGTGTGACTGGTGTTGCAGCCATGCTAGACAATGTTGCCTTGCCCTGGCATCAGCCAAGTTCTGGAAGGACAACACACATTTGTAATTTGTTTGGTTGCTGTTTCAGCCGTGTTAAACAGCGTTGCCTTGCCCTGGCATCAGACAAGTTCAGGAAGGACAACACACATTTTTATTTTGCTGTTTCAGCCGTGTTAAACAATGTTGCCATGCCCTGGCATCAGCCAAGTTCTGGAAGGACAACACACATTTTTATTTTGCCTGATTGTTGTTTCAGCCGTGTTAAACAATGTTGCCATGCCCTGGCATCAGCCAAGTTCTGGAAGGACAACACACATTTGTAATTTTTTTGGTTGCTGTTTCAGCCGTGTTATTGTTAAACAGCGTTGCCTTGCCCTGGCATCAGACAAGTTCAGGAAGGACAACACACATTTTTATTTTGCTGTTTCAGCTGTGTTAAACAATGTTGCTGTGCCCTGGCATCAGCCAAGTTCTGGAAGGACAACACACATTTGTAATTTGTTTGGTTGCTGTTTCAGCCGTGTTAAACAGCGTTGCCTTACCCTGGCATCAGACAAGTTCTGGAAGGACAACACACATTTTTATTTTGCCTGATTGCTGTTTCAGCCGTGTTAAACAATGTTGCCATGCCCTGGCATCAGTCAAGTTCAGGAAGGACAACACACATTTTCATTTTGCGTGATTACTGTTTCAGCCGTGTTAAACAATGTTGCCTTGCCCTGGCATCAGACAAGTTCAGGAAGGAAAAGTCAAAACACACTTTTTTATTTTGTGTGACTGGTGTTGCAGCCACATTAGACAATGTTACCTTGCCCTGGCATCAGCCAAGTTCCAGAAGGACAGCACACTTTTTGTTGTTGTTGTTGTTGTTTTAGCCATTAGAGGATGTACCTCTGGTGGAGTTCATGTACCTTGTTGTTGTATTTACACGCATGCTGGGTGAGGACTTGGGTCTTTGTTGTTGTACTTGTGTTGCATATTTCGAGCGATAATTAACTCCCTTGTGTGTTTGTTTCAGCATGCTGATGCCCTGGCATCAACCAAGTTCAGGAAGGACAACACACATTTTTATTTTGCATGATTGCCGTTTCAGCCGTGTTAAACAATGTTGCCGTGCCCTGGCATCAACCAAGTTCAGGAAGGACAACACACATTTTCATTTTGCGTGATTGCTGTTTCAGCCGTGTTAAACAATGTTGCCGTGCCCTGGCATCAGCCAAGTTCAGGAAGGACAGCACACATTTTGTTGTTGTTGTTTTAGCCATTAGAGGATATACCTCTGTTGGAGTTTATGTACCTTGTATTACACGCATGCTGGGAGAGAGTTACTGTAGGCGACTCAAGTTTTGTTGTTGTACTTGTGTTGCGTATTTCAAGCGATAATTAACTCCCTTGTGTGTTTGTTTCAGCATGCTGGTGTCCTGGCATCGACCAAGTTCAGGAAGGACAACACACATTTTTATTTTGTCTGATTGCTGTTTCCGCCGTGTTAAACAATGTTGCCGTGCCCTGGCATCAGCCAAGTTCAGGAAGGACAACACACATTTTCATTTTGCATGATTGCTGTTTCAGCCGTGTCAAGCAGCGAAGCATTGCGCTGGCAGCAGCCAAGTTCAAGAAGGACAACACCAAGGGCAAGAAAAAGAACTGTCTGTTTTTCTCCCGCTTTGGAAAGTGCAGCCGGGGGGTGAAATGTCCCTTCCTCCATGACCCAGAGAAGATAGCTGTGTGCACAAGGTGACAGATTTCAAATCAGCTGGTTTTGAAAACTTGTATGGAAGCATTGCAGGAGGGTGGGGTGTGGGGTTACCCACATAAAGGTACTCTAAGTAGGGGTGGGAAGTTACCTACATAAAAGTACTCTAAGTAGGATGGGGGGGGGGGGGTAACCACATGTGAGTATTCTAAGTTGAGGGGCTTACCCACATAAAATCACTAAAGTTGAATCTCAAGCATAATACAATGCACAAATTACATTTGGTCTGTCACACAATGTGGTGAAGAATGAACATATGTGGTACACTGGTAGTCTTAAGCAAAACTTGAATAGATGTGTACAGGCACACTGACACTTACATATGTCATGATGTGTGCATGCTAATGCACACGCACACACACACAAACACAGCACATGTGCGCACTCACTCTCACACACACACACACACACAAATACAGCACACATGTGCATGCAAACACACATGCACACACACACGCATGCACACACATTCTCTCTCCATTTCTGTCTGACTGCATACTCCTTAGCCACACTGCAATATAACAACGACCATTAGTACGTCATGCTACCACTCCACTGTCTCATTGTCAAACGAGGGCTCCCACTCGCTCTGCTCCAGGTTCCTGCGTGGGACATGCAAAGTTGAGAACTGCCCCTTCTCCCACAAAGTGTCCAAAGAGAAGATGCCAGTGTGTGCCTTTTTCCTGCGAGGGGTGTGCACGCGTGAGAACTGCCCCTACCTCCACGTCAAGGTCAGCCACGGAGCGGAGGTGTGCCAGGACTTTGTGTCCGGATTTTGCTCTCTGGCCGATAAGGTGGGTCCTGCTTGTTTTTTGGTGTGTTTGTTGATTTTTACATCTGGAGAAACTCTTCAAAGACAAGATAGAGTAGTCAAGATAGAGCATTCTTTTTTTTTTCCTTTGTTTTAATGAAACTTGCAAAAAATAACTGTTTGCTTGCAGAACTTCTAATATTCAGGCAGGTTATGGTGGTGGAGCAGGCTTTTTGTCCTTCACATTAACTTCACTCTGATATATAATGTTAATTTTGTGAGTGTGTGTGTGTGTAGGAACCAAACAATACAGACAGCTAGTAGGTAGAGGGAGCAAATAGATGTATTGTTATGCACAGGCAGATAGTGCATGCACTTGGCTGTAAGCCATAAAAAATAATCAGGAGTAGACTTTGTTTTCTTTGATTTTTGTATACATCTTTTTAATACTTCATTGTTCCTTGCAGAATATTATTTAAATTACACAGCTCAATTTAGTGCTGGTTTTGCCACAGGGATTAAGTTTCAGTCAGGTGCAACCCCCCCACCCTCCAAAAGAGTGGAAGCTCTGAACAAGTGGTCAGGAAGTGTGCACTGCATTTCCTTGATGAAACAGTGGGCAAGAGTTTAGCTATAGACATTCACAGTAAGATCTGGGTTCAAACAGCAGGGGACACTGTGTATTATACGCCTCTATCCGTGCACGCACAAAAAAGGAGCAGTTGCTCATTCAGAATGCCCACCAGCTGTGGGTGAGCCCCTTCGGTCTGGTGGGGGAGAAAGAAAAAAACAGTTGGGGAAACCGTGTGCCTAGTTTATAAATTAATGTAATAACTACAGTTTCCTTCTCACCAACACCAGGCTGCTTTCTCTGTTGCCTGTTTCAGTGCCCCAAGCTGCACACCTTGACCTGCCCGCAGTTTGCAAAGACGGGCGTGTGCCCTGATGGCAGGAAGTGCCGCATGCTGCACAGGAAGGTGAAGGCCGCCGGGAAACACAGAGCAAAGCCGTCAGCCGGCTCTGTGCCGGAGGACAACAGGTAAAGGCAATTCTCCAACAAAAAAACATGATGCAAAAAACTAAACTTTGGCTTGAGGGGTGGAGCTTATGTACCTTGTATTTACTCGCACGCCAGGTGAGAGTTACCATATCTCCAACAAAAAACCTGATGCAAAAAAACAAAACTTTGGCTTGAGGAGTGGAGCTTATGTACCTTGTATTTACTTGCATGCCAGCCGGCTCTGTGGCGGAGGTCAACAGCTAAAGGAAATACTCCAACAAAAAACATCGTGAAAAAAACTAAACTTTGGCTTGAGGAGTGGAGTTTATGTACCTTGTATTTACTCGCATGCCAGGTGAAAGTTACCATAGGCAACTCTGGTCTTTGTTGTTGTGTTTTTGTGGCATCTTTCAAACATGAATGCCTTGTTTGTTGATTCAGCTTGATGATAATAGTGTTGATTTTAATTTCTTTTTTCTTTCTTTTCTGGTGAGCCATATGATCTGATGTTATTTTCTGAAGTTCAGTTGTCAAACAAACAAACAAAAAACTGTACTTTGACTGCATTCCTAGTCTTCCAAAACATCTAGCTATGCTGCATTCTCGGAAGAAGAAAAAAGAAAAGAGAATGCGACCTAACACACAGCAAAACATGTGTATATGATGAATTCATTTGTTGGAGCACTGTACTGATTATTGAGTACAGTGGAGTCCCTGATAGTAAGCATGGTGCTTAACGTCCACAGAAACCATAAGGCTTATTAGGGACGGGGAGAAGGTGTGGGAAGGGGTTATGGAGGTGGGCGGAGAGGGAGATTATATACCTAATGCTACACTGTCACCACCAGAATGACTTTGCATTAAGGTGGGCAGCGATGAGAGCCGTTTTAATGTTTCAGTTGGAAGTGATGGACAGTCACAAGACAGTGTCCACAAACCACAACCTTTTTGAAGAGAAAGGAGAGCTGACGCGGTATCGAACCGAGGTCCTTCCACTTACCATCCTAACGCCTTACCGCTAGGCCAAAGTGGCTCACGGAGTCCCTGATTAGTATTTATTGCTTTATATAGTCTATTCTCTGCTCTCAAACAGACTCGCTGCGCTCTTGTTGCATGTGATTCTGAATGAGTGACTGTAACCTCTTACAGCACATTTTTCAGCACTCTTTGGTTGTTACATGGCTTGTGCCACGGGCGGTCTTAGGGGTTCCCTGTATTTTATGCACTTCTCTTCCATGTTGACTCTTTCCACAGTGGCAGCAGAGTTGCCCAGCAAGGCACAAAGAGGCCTGCCGAGCGTGATGACACCCCAGACCACCGAGCCAGCCTGCCTCGGCTGAAGCGTTTCCGACGAGACAGACACACAGATCCTCCTCAGAAACCAGCAGAGTCAGATGCGACTCCGGATCCGGAAGGATCAGCACCATCCCAAAGTGCTGCCAAGCCGAGCGAAGCCACAGATTCTGTAGAATCAGGTGGAAAGTGCAAGGATTCACCGCCACAGAAACCAGCTAAGCTTCCAGCCTTCATCTCTCTGGCAGACTACAGTCTGGAAGAGTCGCCGCTGCTGAGAGCCCCTGTTGCAAAATCTCTGAAGCAGTCCTTGTTGGAGAAAGGTTAGACATCATGGAGAATTTATTTTAAAATGAATCGACTGGTTTGGAGCTAAAGGCCATCGGTGTGTGTGGTTGGATGTTGTTCTTACTGCTGTCAGAATGTTTCTTTTGTTATGTTGTGTGCATGCATGGTGCACTTTCCTTTTCACCTAGTTCAGTAAGGAATCAAACACCATGAGTTTGTGGCAGGTGTCGGAGAACTAAAGTAAAGGTGCACACGAAAAGATACAGAACAGAGCAAAAGACCTGGTGTGTTCAGGGAAAGAGACACGGGAGACACTATTGTTCTGTCTCTGTCTCTGTGTGTGTGTGTCTCTCTCTTTCTGTCTCTCTCGCTCTCCATCTCTCTCAGTCCAGTGACACAGCATTCAGAACTTAAAGCATCACTGAAACTCCAGCTATTGGATGCAGATTGTTTGTTAGATTTATGCCCTCAGCCATTTGTTGGCATTACTAGATATCCACAGCCATTTGTTGGCATTGCTAGATATCCACAGCCATTTGTTGGCATTACTAGATATCCACAGCCATTTGTTGGCATTGCTAGACATCTACAGCCATTTGTTGGTGTTGCTAGATATCCACAGCCATTTGTTGGCATTGCTAGATATCCACAGCCATTTGTTGGCATTACTAGATATCCACAGCCATTTGTTGGCATTGCTAGACATCTACAGCCATTTATTGGTGTTGCTAGATATCCACAGCCATTTGTTGGCATTGCTAGATATCCACAGCCATTTGTTGGCATTGCTAGATATCCACAGCCATTTGTTGGCATTACTAGATATCCACAGCCATTTGTTGGCATTGCTAGACATCTACAGCCATTTGTTGGTGTTGCTAGATATCCACAGCCATTTGTTGGCATTGCTAGATATCCACAGCCATTTGTTGGCATTACTAGATATCCACAGCCATTTGTTGGCATTGCTAGACATCTACAGCTATTTATTGGTGTTGCTAGATATCCACAGCCATTTGTTGGCATTGCTAGATATCCACAGCCATTTGTTGGCATTGCTAGACATCTACAGCCATTTATTGGCGTTGCTAGATATCCACAGCCATTTGTTGGCATTACTAGATATCCACAGATGCCTCTTTTAATGCGTGGCTGTTGGTGTACAGCTGCTCAGAACAGTGTGTTCCTAAGGCATGATAGCAAGCATTGTCGATGTTGAATCAGTATGTGTATGTGTGTGGCTGCCTGGTGTCCAGGTGCTCAAAACAGCATGTTCCTTAGGCATCATGACATAGTTCCATTTGACTTGTTCCATAGGCATAGTGATATAGTTGCATCTGACTAAATCGGGTATCTGCTCAGAACAGCATGTTCCATAGGCATAGTGATATAGTTGCGTCTGACTAAATCAGGTATCTGCTCAGAACAGCATGTTCCATAGGCATAGTGATATAGTTGCGTCTGACTAAATCGGGTATCTGCTCAGAACAGCATGTTCCACAGGCATAGTGATATAGTTGCGTCTGACTAAATCAGGTATCTGCTCAGAACAGCATGTTCCGTAGGCATAGTGATATAGTTGCGTCTGACTAAATCAGGTATCTGCTCAGAACAGCATGTTCCGTAGGCATAGTGATATAGTTGCGTCTGACTAAATCGGGTATCTGCTCAGAACAGCATGTTCCGTAGGCATGGCGATGGAGTTGCATCGGACTAAATCAGGTATATAACTGGCATTGTTGATACTGAATCAGTGAGCATGTGTGCATGTTAGTGGCCATTGGTGTCCTGATGCTTAGAACAGCATGTAAGCCATGTTCCTTAGGCACTGTGACTCAGAACTTTGCATTTGACTAATGAGGTGTGTAACAAGCATTACTGATACTGAATCAGTGGGTGTGGGTGTTACTGTAAGTGGCTGTTGGCAACCAGCTGCTCGGAACAGCATGTTCCTCAGGCATGATGACGTAGTCGCATTTGACCAGATTGGGTATATAACAAGAATTGTCAATATTAAAACTGTGCTTGTGTGTGTGCGTGTGTTTGCCAATGTTTTTGTGTGTGTGTGTGTGTGGGTGTGTGTGTGTGATTGGGTGTTCCAGGAATCAGTCTGCAAATCAAGCCCCGCCTATGATGACCACAGTGCCTGCAGAAGATCAGTAACGGGTGATATTCATTTTGTCTTTCAAAGGTGATGCCAACGAATATTGTTTACTTCTGTTGGTGCCTTTCTGTTCTTTACAGGTGCATCAAAAATGTGTTGTACTAGTCCAATTGCATGTTGAGTACACTCAAGTTTAGAGGTGCCAATAATTTGGGGCCTGCAAATCAGCTTTTCACCCGTGTGAAAAAATGAGCCCCTTTTTATGGCATGCGTCAGGCCACAATTTACTTGGACATTGCAGAGGTAAGCTAGTTTGACCTTGTATTTTCAGGGTGATTGATTGATTGATGATCGCTTATATAGCGCTTTTCTCTGCTCTCTTGAGCAGACTCACTGCGCTTGCACATGGTTCTACATGAGTGACTAGCTTTTTTTGAATATCCACCGAAGTGGTGTACTTAAGCGCAGGCATGGCTGGTGCCGCATGAAACTGCTGCCGTCTCAGCGCAAGTTCTGTGTACACCATACAACCATGATCCATGTCACCTCATGCAAAGCCACATACGTAACCGTAACCTGCCACCTGCACTTTTGGCAGCATGACCGGGATCTTTTACGTGCTACTGCAGTAACACGGGGTGGAACAGATACCGAAATAAGAGTCAGCACAGAAAGTTGACCCTGGAGAAGAAAATTCTCACGCCGCACCTGCAGGGATTCGAACCCGCGACCTTTCAATCACGAGTCTGACGCTCTAACCACTGAGCTATCCCTGCCCTGGGGTGGGAATAGCTCAGTTGGTAGAGCATCTGATTGGAAAGCTGAGGTGTAGTAGACTAGTACTGGCGCTGGTTGGAGTCCCTGTGTGGCAAGGGATTTTTCTCCCAGAGTCTGCTTTCAGTGCAGACTCTCTTACGGTGTCCATGCAACCCCTGTGTGAAATCGCAGGGATTAATATCAGTGTGCTCATTAAAAATCCGAAACACTGGCAGCCAAACCATTGTTTGGACACTGCACACACTGACAGGAATGGGTAGTGCTTCTCTTGTAGCTGTGGCTGCTGTGCCTTACCCACAAGCAAAGAAACCCACATTTCCCTCGAGGGAAAATGAAGTACTTAAATTTTTTATGTTTTAATTAACATCCTGTGGACTGCATAGGGTTACCTCAGGATGAACTTTAGAGGTGACAAATATGAAGATCCAAACACACAAAAGGTTTAGAATAACACTATTTATTAGGACATAACACAACATGCAAATTTTCGTTTGTTGTTTTGTAGCTTGATAAAGGGGATTATATTACCCCGAAAATTTGCATGTCGTGTCTTGTCCTAAAAAATAGCGTTATTTTGAACCTTTTATGTGTTTGGATCTTGTTTTAGAACCCTAGCAGTAAGTCTTGTTTCAGAATTTTGACAACTATGAAGCTTTGCATAGTTCGATTGCTTGGGTTACCTGTTCATGCAACATTTGATGATCTTGATTAAATGTCAAGGTAATGGCAGCATTCGAAAGATTAAACTGATAGTCACAGCATTGGAAAGATTAAAATGATAGTCACAGCATTAGATAAATTGATCGTCACAGCATTGGAAAGATTAAATTGATCGTCACAGCATTGAAAAGATCAAATTGATAGTCACAGCATTGGAAAGATTAAATTGATAGTCACAGCATTAGATAAATTGATTGTCACAGCATTGGAAAGATTAAATTGATTGTCACAGCATTGGAAAGATTAAATTGATAGTTACAGCATTGGAAAGATTAAATTGATGGTCACAGCATTGGAAAGAATAAATTGTTGTCACAGCATTGGAAAGATTAAATTAATGGTTACAACATTGGAAAGATTAAATTAATGGTTACATCATTGGAAAGATTAAATTGATTGTCACAGCATTGGGAAGATTAAATTAATGGTTACAGCATTGGAAAGATTAAATTGATCGTTACAGCATTGGAAAGATTAAATTGATCGTTACAGCATTGGAAAGATCAAATTGATAGTTACAGCATTGGAAAGATTAAATTGATGGTCACATCATTGGAAAGATTAAATTGATATTTATGTATTCTCGACATGTTCTCGCCTAGCTGAGCTCAAACTTTGTGTGATTGTGGTTTACAGGAGCATGATCTCAATGCCCTAGTACTTATTTATGGAAGCTCATTCCCAGGATGCATTTCTTCATGCGTTGTCGTTTTCTCACAATGATATCGTTTGGGTGATATCCCATGGAGCTTTCATTACCTCATGCACATCAAGCCTTACTGGTTTTGGTGTTCTTGGTCCTTTTTGAAGGTCTCAGACCAGTTTGGAGAAATATTGTTTACTGGTTTTGAATAGGATTAGGAGTCATTTGAACATTTGTGTTTGTTGTCAGCAGCATTTACTGGTGTCCTTGGATCTGTGTGTGTTAAACTGTGTTCCACGTGTGTATGTTTTAGACATTTTGAAGTTATTTACTGTTTAAATACTCTTTTTGCAGCAAATTTAATGTTTTGATATTGACTTTGTTATCTCTTTTGGGGAAATAAATCTTTTCCAACATTTATTTGTGTGTGCTTAGTATACAGCTCTCTCTGCCTCTGTCTGTTGCTGCCTCTGTCTGCCTCTCTCTCTCTCTCTCTCTCTCTCTCTCTCTCTCTGTGACACTTCTGCCTAAACCTTTATCCATGCATAATAAGTTAGTCATTCTCTCTTTGTCTCTGTCTCTCTGCCTCTCTCTCTCCCTCTCCCTGATATAACCGTGCTGGTTGACTGGGTGTAAAACCCCAAGTTACTTACTTACTTTCTCTCTCTCTTTTGCTTAATTTTCATCAGTTGCTTGATGCCACTGTGACACTCAAACATGGTCAATGTCACATATAAAGGTCAATAAAATACCATCTTGCAAAGTCTGACATCATCACATTTCAACTCTTCTACGTCTAGTGTATAAGAAAATCACAGTGTTAAGATGGAGGAGCTCAAGCATGCAAACACACACGTGCATGCACACGTGCATACATGCATGTGCGCACACACACACAAACACACGCACACACCCAAACACGCTCGCACACACATATACGTGCACACATGCACACATGCACGCGCACACACACACACACACACACACGCACAAACACGTAGCCCAGCGTAATAGTAGAAATAGCGAATGTACAGAGTGCTTTCAGAGATACTATTGGACCTGCTTCTGGCAGGGCAATAGTTGATATAGTATTGGAACTGTGGTACCAGGCACCAGAAACGTATGGCTGATGATTCTAGGCTCTGGGTTTAATGACAGAGGAAGCAATGTCATCACTGATTACTGCTTTTTGTTTTGCCACTTCAGGTATTAAAATGCACGTCAGCAGTACTACATTAACTGGAAAACGTTGAACATTGGAATCTGTTTCAAAAACTCAGAAAAATCTTGCTTTCATATGTTTTTTATAATGCTCTTGTTGGCCAAGCTGAAGATACAAATGCATGTAAAAACTTCTTGGGACAGAAACAGTGCAGTTTGCTAGAAATATAAAATCAGGTTTGAAAGTTGTGAAAACATTGCTGTGGGTACTGCAATCTACTGTCTGGCAGTCATCATGAACAAGGTCAGAATGTGTGGCAGAAGTCATGATACATCAATGATCATGAACCAACCTTTTTCTGCTGTTCATTTGTTAAACAAGAAAAAGAAAAAAGAGTGAACTAACACCACTGCACTCTGAGGAGCTCAGATTTCAAGCAGGGAAAAAAAAAAAAAGACGTGTTGTATAGCCTTATGCATATATATATATATGTAATGTAACAGGATATTAATGATAATGGTCATTAATAAAGCACGTAACGTGAGCCCAAAGCGCACAACACAAAATGACGAGGATTGACAAAAGTGTGCAGAATTGACAAAAGTGTGCAGAATTACCATACTGATGAAACCCTACGAAGTATGTAAACAAAAGCACAACAACATTTCATTCAATGTATTTCTCATCATTTTCAATGCCCGTATATACACAAACGCACACACACATGACATGGAAGCTGTCAGTCAAAAGGGGCTGTGCACCAGTGGTGCAATGCACCGTGGAATTTGATGAAGCATCTAAATTTTAAATGCACAAAATGATCTGCATGATTAAAAAGCATTTCTCAAGTAGGTTCTACTTGTGCATTTTCTGTAATGCTGCAATGTCCTCAAAAGCATAGTTCAGTTCAGTTCAAGATGCCATCTATGCACTCAGAATAGCCTGTATGCGCTTCACCTCAACTCTCAGAAGTTTCCCCAAAGTTGCCTTTGAAATGGTTCTAATGTTCGTCTGATTGACAATGGCCCTCTCTCATCCTTGCTAGGAAGATTGTCTAGCGCTTCCTCTTTCAACACCTCTCTCCTCCAGGTGATTAACATGTGATGTCCTTGGCTTTGTGCCCGCAGGTAGTGTCTCAAGCTTCTCAACACTTCAGATCTTCCTGGAAGCAAGCCACACACGAAGGTTGCTTTGCCTGCCAGTCTATCTACTCAGTCATTTCCCTTCTCTCTGGCATGTGCAGGGCAGTACACCCACAGGAGTTTTCGAAGGTGGATGGCAACCACTGACGTTCCAGTCTGGACTTCCAGTTCAGAAAGATTCAAAAGCATATATATACTGATACTAATGGTGAACAACCAACTGCAAATGAAAGATATTGCACATTTTCTAGTTTCAGGCCCTCTTTCATATCTGCTTGGTGTCCCCTTGTTAAGGACCTAGCCTTCTCAATTCCAGCAAAAAATACACAGAACTTGAAAGCTGTTCTGTTTGTGATGTCAGACAAAACAAAACAAAACATGAAAAGGGCACATGTAAAGATAAAATGCATCACTGATGCTGACAATTTATCAAATCAACATTGAGTCGATGGTGTTTTTCATCACAACTGGTTTTGGTTTTGTTTTACTGTGGAGCAGTTAATTTGGATTCATATCTGAGATATAGTTCCTTTAATTTGAGCCTTCAGATTTTAATGAATTGCTTACATCTTGACTCACTGAAAACAGCACCAAAGGAAACTTGTGTACCAGAATATCTTCTCTGCTTTGGTCTTCAAAAAGTTTATTTTTTATTTTTTATTAATGCCCTGCTTGATTTAATGCATTTTTCTATATGATTCTGGCATTCAGTTTTAATGAATGCATTTTTCTTGATCTTGTAAAGCATGGTGTGCTTATCCTTGTTGGTGAGATATGGCACTATGGAAATGGCTGCTATTATTATTATTATTTCAGTATCATCATCATAATCGGTCAATTGTTAAACACTAAAAAGCAGGAGGCTTGTCAAAAGAAAAAAATCATTTATGGCCTGGTTTTTGTATTGTTTTGTTGCCTATTTGATTTGCATGGAACATCTCAAATTTGTGGAAAATCTCACTATAGTACTTTCAACTTTTCAACCCCGGCGTTTAAGTCCAAAGGGCACGCAAGATGTGGTCGTCCCACAGCGTCTAATTTTGGCGTAACCCCCCCCCCCCCCCCCCCTCTAACCACGGTCCATAATGACTTCTCACCTTGTGCTAAGTTATGGCCACAACCCCCAGCCTTATCGCCCACCCACCGCGCACAACTCGATCAGCTGTAAAACGTCCTTGACCTACAGCGAGGTCAACTAACACGATCAATGCTCGTAGGTGTTGATCGATGCTGAAGCGGTCATTTTGCGCCACAAAATTGCACATGTACATGTTTTATGCTACAATACTTGCAAAAGTATAGTTCATTATTGCTGTCTCTTCGTTTTTTGCAAATGTCAGAGCACCTCAAATAGACCGGCCGGCTTCTGCTGCTTCGCGGAAAACCATCTGCAGCTGATCTTTACGTCAGATCCTGCAGTGATAAAAATAGAATAGCACGTCTCAAGTTTTAGCTTGAAGAAATTAAATACAGCATGCAATTTGCGACCTTCTGCATAATAAACTGTACACTTCTAACGTCTTTAAATAGGTGGACAATTTTCTTTTGTCTTGCTTCTCTGATTTAGGCAGTACTGAAAAAGACTCGAAAGTGACAAGTTTTCCTGCCACGTCTTGTTACCTAGGGCCTAGGCCTACCGAACTATTTGGATTTTCCTTGAATATTACAATATTTGTGATTAAAGATCGTATCTTTCAGCAGAAAATTATGGTAGAGGATAATATTAAAGGCCATACGCGAAAAAATCGCGCATAATGAGGTGTGATCGGCCACTCGCTAAAGTTACATGTACAGGACACACACCCAACCCTGCAAATGGAGAACTGGCTTGTGAGCTGTGCTATTCAGCCTATTCTGAGCAATATTTTGAGGGAACACAGTGGAGAAGGGTAACCAAAATGCACAAGTAGGTTCTTTGAACATTTGAGAAGCGTTTTTAATCATCTGATCATTTTGTGCATTCGAAATTTAGACGCTCCGTCAAATTTCACGGTGCATTGCACCACCGACACACGGCCCCGTGGATCGATTGACAAGCAGCCTCCATGTCGAAGCAGCCTCGATTTAAACTCACTGGAAAGTTGCTAAAGATAGCACATTGGCTGCATTTCATTGGTTGAGAGCTCTTCGGGATTCCGTTTTCCAAGCTGACATCACAAGGGGTATTTAAACAGGTGGTGTATCCCGACACACTTGTTGTTGCCTGCTCTTACCACCAGTTCACATCGTCGTGGTCGGGCTGTCGGTCCACGTACGATTTGGAATTTTTTCTCATGACACTGTAGTTCTTTTCGTTCCCGGCGGTAGGACTTCACCCAAGTGCTGCATTGTAGCAGCTGCAGAAGTGTATGCGAGTTTTGTGAATGTCTTTTGAAGTACGAGCTTGAAAGCCGGTCGTCTGCAAAGCCAGCGAGGCCTCGAGTTGAGCATTGACCTAGATCGGGAGAGCAAGGCAACCACCAGGCTCAATCTTTCTCAGTTGAACCTTCTCTATCCTAGGTCAGTGCATCGCCAACATGGATCAGTTCTTGGCTCAGCAGTACATCGAAGACTTCGATATAGCGCAACTTGGGTTTGATTTCCCACCTATGGTGAAACAAGAGAGTGAAACGAGGGCCGAAGCCACGTGCAGTATGGCAGCCCAGCCTGCAGCAGTGCCCACCAGCCCGGCCGGGACTTGTGCTAGCACTTCGTCGTCGAATCCCAGCACCCCAGGGCCCGAAACTGGCACACCACCATCGCCAGATGTGGTTGTTAAAGAAGAAGTACCTAGCCCCGACTGCGACAATGCACAGAGAACTATTCTGGACGATTTAACCTGGCTGAAATTGAGTGCGGCACGGGCGTTGTGTCCCGAAGCCGGCGCCATGTCGGCAGAACGAGTGCTGGAGGAATTGATGAAATCTGTGGTGAAAGATGAGGCTTTTAGTCCCCTCTCCGACAGCAACAGCAGCGTTTCTGTTCCTCGTCGCTCTGCGGATGATTTAGGCGAATCGGACATTGAAATTGATATGGAAGAATCTTTCTTGAATGGCTCCGATTCTGTGTCCCCACCCAGTGAATGCGGTACGATAGACACCCCACCCGATACCCCAACAAGCCCCTCATCCCCGTCTTCTGTGACCAGTCCGACCAAGAGAAGCAAAACCAGAGGTTTCTCTCGATCTCAGTCCTCGATCAACATCAGTGATCTCGACCTCGTGACCCTTCCAGTCCGCGAGCTGAACCGTCGTCTGCAAGGCTACCCGAAGGAGGAGGTGTTGCGTCTGAAGCAAAAACGACGCACTCTCAAGAACCGTGGCTATGCGCAAAATTGCCGTTCCAAGCGCATGATTCAAAAACATGAACTGGAAACTACGAACAAAACTCTGCAGCAACAAATCAGCATGCTCAAAAGACAGTTGACGGCCATGACGCGCGAACGTGATTTCTACAAGCAACGCTGCGAGATGTTGCGGTCCGGTGTCGCGCAAGCGGTCAAGGCAGGTGGGGGGTCACAGCTCTGTAACATCCCTGCTTCGCTGAACTTGTTAAACGATAAGAGTGGATCACCGTAAAAAACATCTTCTTTTTTCTTTTTTTAATTCTTCAAAACACACACACTTTGTTCTGCAGCCACATTACCACCATATAGCGGATTTGCAGAGCTTTTTTTTTTTTTTTTTTTTACCAAACCTCTGTGACTGCCACCACCACGTTGAGTCAGGGATTCATGACAGAATGTGTAACTGGAACTGTCTTTTTTTCTTCTTCTTTTCCCCCCATCTATCTCAGTTCGCTATTCACTACTTACATTTGTCTTAGTTTTATTATTTAGCTAGATAGATGCATACAGCATTTGTTATTAAGTTATTTTTGCTGCTTGCTCATTATCTTTAATATTTCAGTATTAGAAATAATGATTGCAGCTTTTTACCTTATAGGCTTACTGTAAATAAGCAGTTGCCTTTGTCATGATGATGGTCTTTCTGTGGGGATACATATATATATATATATATATATATATATATATATATGTACATTTTACTCAAGTCTTTCTGAAAAGCCCTTGTTCATTCAGTTGCTAATTATGTAAAAGTAAAAGTTATTGATTTTCCATTGGAAATAGCTACAGCCATTTTGGTTATTCTTCTACTAAAAGTACCATTGATAGTATTACATGGTAGCAGTGTAATGTGTTGTTGACAGTGCCGTACCACCAGGCATGGGCATTATTCAAAGATGAACATGGGAATGGATTTTTTATTTGGTCTTGTTGAAAGGTAATGAGGTTTTTAACATGCACATGAAGGTGAGACAAGCACCAACAAGTTGTCAAATCATAAGAGTGGAAAGAACTGAAATTTGAAAAGTGACACCCTGTGCCTAAACCAGCAGCGCGTGCATACAGGCTATGAACCCACTGCAGACCAACTACCATAGAACTAGGAGCTTTTTAATTTCTGTACCTCTTTTTTCTTTTGCTATGTACAGCCACTGAAAGTAAAAAGGATACAAGATTCCAGAGAATGATAACACATGATTATTATACCTATTTCTTGCAGAATGCACAAGTTGACAAGGAAGAACATAATGATAATTGGTACATCACTACTAATGTACTATATGTGGTTAGTTGTGCTTGTAGATTTCAACTGTTTTTCAGAGTTGCTGTCAATAGTGTCAACTCTTGGCTTGGTTATGATTGTAATGTCATGATTGATAATGATATATATCCTTTTATTTTTTGTTTTGTGTTTTTCTGTAGGTCTGTGTTGTTGCCATTCATTTGATTTGAATGGCATTTCAGTTTTTTCTTCTTTAAAAAAAAAGTTTTTGTTGTTTTCACCTCACAATATTGGCTTTGTAGTTTTATCTGTTCATTCTTGCATATTTTTTTTTTTTAAGGTAAATTTTCCTCTCCAGAAATTACATGTATGTGTTCATGTGATTATCATGGTCTATTCAGGTAACAAACGTGTCATCCCTCCCCTGAGTTTTGCGTTCGTTTGTTTGGAGTTAAATGTGTATGTGGTGATTGATGTTACATTGTTAGAGTTCTCTGATCTTTAAGTAAAGATATTTTTGTGTAAAGGGACGTCTTGTAGGTTACTCAAATTATGCTTCCCCATAAATAAATAAAAAGTCTCGTTAAAAGTGCTGTTGCACCAGTTAACCATGTACAGCTGTGGAAGTTTAGGTGGTTTTTTGTTGTTGTTGTTTTAAATAGATGAATATATTCTTTATTCTATTAAGTACATGCCAGTGGAATTCTCTCCTTCTCCACCTCTCCTTCTGTGTCTCAGTCTCACATACTTGCTTTCTGTGTCCTGTTTAGTCCATAGTGATTGATGCTGAGTTCAAGTTTCAACTGACTACTGAAACTATAAAGTTCTACTAAAATGCTTTGTGTTCTCATCAAGAAAGCAATCTAAAACTCAGTCTGTGCCAACAGCAATGTGATCAATAAATATTTAAAAAAAAAATGCTATTGAGTATAGTATCACTATCACAGTATCAGAAATTTAGCGTTGTACTGTTTCCAAGGCACATTCATTGTCCACAGTAATTTATGCAAACTGTTCCCAGAGTACTTTTGTTTCCAGACAGATTTTGAAACTTCAGAATTCTTTGGTTGGTAGTCCATGTTCAAGACAAAAACATAGAGATACTATAATTATGATATATATATTTTTGTACAGCGTTTGATTGTGTGGATTCCCCAAATGAAAGTGATAGCTGTGATCTTGATGCTGCTATTCATCGATTTATAACTTTCAGAGAAACTTTACATATCGTTCTGAATCTTTTGAGCCTCAGTCGGACAGCTTTGTTCACGTGGGAAAACTTAAGGACGAATTGGAGTTTTCCTGTCGTTTGTTGAAAAGATGGTTACTGTACATTGTTGTTGTGGTAAATCGAGTTCCTTTTCATCAGCGATGGAGGAAGGGTTTCTTTTTCTTACCGGCCCTCCTTTCTCCAATATGATAGTTGACAATAATGAATAACACAGAATGTTGACAAGGAAATGTGATGCTAAAATCTAAGCTTGTGATATATATTATTTTTTCTGCCCAGGGTTGAAGAATGAAAAGCAATATATGTGAGACTTCATTTCATATGTTTTACTGTCTTTGCTTGTTCCTTGTACTTGCAATTGCATTCTTATCTGTAGATCTACGCGTGTTAGTTTCTCTCAATCTCTGGCAAGACATACTGCGTTTAAGCTTGAGAATAAATCAGAATTGAGATGGTCAGGTACATGTTTGTGACATTGTTGTAAAACAAGTTGTCATCAAAATCAAAACTTGGGTCTTTTTTTTGGGGGGGGGGTCTTTTTTGTGTGTGCAACTGCAATTTAAAAAAATAATAATTGAGTGATGGTACTGTTTTTATAGTGGTAAGACTTCTTTAAATAATATTTAAGACCACTCCAAAATTCAAATAAGCATAGTCTTAAAAAAGGGGTTCTTTGACTTGAAAATAACCTAGCGAAAGCTTTTGAACAAGGGGTCTTAAAGGTAAAAGAGGGGTGGTCTCATTGGGGTGGTTGTCTATCTGGGAATTTCATTTCCATTGTACACCTGATTTTTTTTTGTCTTCATGGAACTAAGAGTAAGACTCCTGTTGTTCTAATCTAAGTGAAGATATATATATATATATATAACTTCCCAAGAGAAGTGGGTTGTGGGGGACGAGAGGGGCTGTAAACTCACTTCGTCTTCAACAGAGTCATCTGTTCAGGGAGAGCTTTTGAGGATCCCATTGTCCTGGCCAGCAGATGCATAATCCTGTGGGGATGGTATTTGGTAGTTCCCATGCTTGCTTCGTGTGTATTCTGCCACAGGTTGCATCATCATCCAAACTTGACCTGCAGTACCTGCGTAACCTTGACTATGAAAAGAGAGGTGTGGTTGTCAAAGTTAAAACACCAAACTAGTAAAAGAGATGGTCACAAATGAAATCAGTATCAAACATTTTGGTTTGACATGCAAGAAGATCTGTAGTAATGCATGTATATAGTTAGTGATGGCTGGTTTGGTTCTGGGAGTGTTTGCCTGGTTAAGTCTAATGGTATATGGTATGCGTGTGTATGTGTAGTTTTTGCTTAGAGTGATCCAAATTTGTGAGCTGAAGTTTGCTCGTACCTTCTTTGATACAGTAATAGTACTTAGTAGTTTCAATACCATTGAAGCAATGCCTTTCTCTACTGTTCTTTCCTGTTTTTCCCCCCCATCTCCCAAGAATGCATGATGGTTTTTGTCAAGCCTGCACAAAAGCTGGGTAGCACTGTTAAAGGACAAGTCCAAGGTTAGGGGTGATTTTTGACACAATTTCCGTTAAGGCTCGCTGAGAATGATAATGTAGGTGAAACTGTGACCTGAGGGTCATAAATGCACGAAATAAAGGCATTTTCTGTCATACCAAAAGCGTCGCCATGATGCCCAAATCACGTGACCATATGCCTACTATGTCACTCTGGGGAGTGGCTGCAAAGTGGCCAACTCGAGCTCCGAAGACGAAACTGATACTTTCCCAGAGAGACCCAGCAAGGATACAGCCGTATCAGTTTGAGCCTGTCAGGCAGGATTTTGAAAGAGTACCGGAATATCGTGTCAGCTTCGAAGCAAACCCCATGCAGTATTCCATGGGGTTTGCGAAATTGCACTCACTGAAGTGCTCACTACACAAATGGGTGTGATGCGGCGCAGCAAGAAAGTCAGCTTGTTTGAATTGTATAAATTTAATCCCGTTTCA
The DNA here is from genome assembly GCA_018857735.1 of Alviniconcha marisindica. NCBI lineage: Eukaryota > Metazoa > Mollusca > Gastropoda > Provannidae > Alviniconcha > Alviniconcha marisindica. The sequence goes on from JABMCL010002073.1 coordinate 628,945, forward strand.
CCTCACTGCGGGTCGATTGCGTGGGAGCTCATGCATTGTTATACCTGGGGTCGTCTGCGAATTATTACAGATCGCAGCAACACAGTAGGCCAGCATAGTTAACTTTTTCGTCGACCAACGCATACACAGTTTAGTGAAGAATCTAAGATGGCAACCACTCTGACTCCCCAGACTGACGTCACTTCTGGGAAAGTCACGTGACTGATGGAGAACCCGAGACTGTAGTCTCGGCCAGCCTACAGAAAATAAAATCGATTAAAAACCCAATTAAACATTTTTTATTTTTTTTATTTCATTAAATCTGAAACTAGTGACTCATTTGTCAATCATTTCGATGGTCATTTTGCATACTTAAAAACCTTGGACTTTTACTTTAATGCTATAATAGTGTTTTCATAAAGTGTGTGGTGTTGATTCAGATAAAACTTTATGGAGCTAATTACTTTGTTTCAAGGGAGGCAGACACAATGTTCAGCTTCTACAGCACTTCACTCCTTGTACAAAAATTGTTATTACAAATTTTAGGCAGTCTTCCACTGGCTCTTGCCGAAATAGCACAGTGTCATGCTGTGCCCATTGCGGAAGTTTTGCAGTGAAGTGTACAGACCTGCGTGTGGTCACAACCTTTCAAAAAATTACTCATATTAACGTGAAGTAGCTGTACTATGAATGTGATACACAGTATATATTTTTCACACATGTGAAAACTATGGAACTGCAATCAAAAAGGGTTGGGAATGTACTGTTTGTCCCTACGCAAGCATGTCTGGGTAATGTTGTTGGTGCCTGCACTTGAGAATGGGATGTTTTGTATTACGCAAAGTGTATACAATACCTATGTGTACCAATCACTGTTGCAGTGGTACATGGACTACAAAACACAACTATCATTCACTGAAATTCCTCCTCTGTAGAACTTGTCAAGTACACGCCTGTGTGCAGTTGTGCCTGGAGGGATATGTGCTATGGTCCAGGTGTGTGGAGGGACAATAATTCTGTGATTTTGTTACATCAAATGGTTGGTCAATTTAACCTTCTGTTTTTCTTTTCTTTTTTTTTTTTTTTTTTTTTTTTAATCATTCAGAAATGGATAAAAGGAAACTTGTACAGCTGAAATATCTGCAGATCCCCCCCCCCCCCCCCCACCCTTCCCCTCCCTGCAACATTGACTCCCTCCTACCTCACTCTTCCCCCAATGCCCACCCCCAAACATAAGATAATGAACTGAAGTATGTGATAGGAGAGCAGCAGTTTGACAAATGGAGAGATTTGTTCCCATGTTTTAGGCTGATGCTAGTCCCTGTGTATTTCAAGTCTTACCAGTTTATATAAAAAAAAGAGAGAGAGATGGATCTCTGTTGAGACATCTTGAGTTTGTTCCTGTTGAGTTGCAGTAGTGTAACATTGTTGACACTGTTATGCTATATTCGAAAATGGTTGATTTTGGGGGAAGTAAGTAAGTAAATTGGTGTTTTACACCCAGTCAACCAGTGCAGTTTCCAGTTATATCTGGGCAATATTTTGGGGGAAATGATACTTGGATTTCAAACTCGTCTGTCTTTTGTGTAGCTGAATACATGTATCATTGTATGCTGGAACTCCGATTGCAGTTAGGATTTAAAGGAGGGCAAACTGGTATAAGAACAAAAGGAAGATCAACCTCTGAACACTTATATTTGTGTATTGCAAAACTGCAAAGATAACTTCTTCTTTTTTTCTTTTCTTTTTTAAAGAAGTAATGCCAGTGTTGATACAGTGTCATCATCTGCTTCTGTAAACTTGCCTTTTGTCAAAGATTTTGAGAACCTTACATGAGAATTGAAAGTCAGTGCTCATGCGCTGTGTGTTGAACTATGAATTTGAGGTAACCCTGCAAGGCTTCTATCGGTTTAACAGGTACACTGGGAACTGTCCCCTTCAGTAGAAATTGTGCCCCCTCGGTAGGAATTGTGCCCCCTCGGTAGGAATTGTTCCCCTGTCAGAAGTGTCAGATTGATGCTAAGTACTGCTTTCTTAGGTTCTTGGCAGCCTTGTTCTTTAGTATGTACACTTTTTAACAAGTATGCTTTTAGTTACAATCCCCTACTTGCTTTGGAAGTTGCACAGTAACTGGAGTAAGTGTAAGTGCTGTCATTTGCCACTGATTTTAGTGTCTGCTTGTGTTAGTCACTTGTGGGAAATTTTGTCAGCTGGGTTTGTTGATTGTTTGATTTTAACCAAATTTTTCTTTTTAGCCCAATTTGTTTTTTTTAACTTTTTTTTTTTACTGTTAACTTGACAACCATTGTTCTAGTTTTAATGTTTCCCACTATTTTGTACAGAGTGTGTTTTGCTAGGGTAGCACAATGCCAGCACAGATAGTGATGTATAACATGCAACTGGGAAAGTGCTGTCTTGGTAGTTAGTTGTTGGCAGTACACAACTGCACATGTGCCGATGTACAGTTGAAACCGTGTATGGACAATGTACAGAAGTACTCGCAGGATTCTCTCACTCAGGCCAGGCACCATTACTTACTCTGCTTTAATAATCCACTCGTTACAGAACTCGTTTCCCTGTTTTACGCCAAGAGCTGTTCAGAATGAACGTTCCTGGTTCCGGCTTTGTCTTTTTGACTTCAACTGACCCACTGTATCTGTGATATATACCAATGTTTTTTTATACCTTGTCTTGTTCAATGGGCCACAGGCATGGGAGGGCTGTGGATTTCAAGATCAGTTGATTGATGAAGAAAAAGTGATGGTTGAACAGATTTGTCTTTGTGTTTTGTTTTGTTTTTTTCAACACCCCTCATCCTGTATCTTTTCAGTTCTGTCGTGGCGATTAACTGCAATTCGTAACTTCAAATGGATCTCGTATGATACTGTTAATCAGTTTAGTCAGGTGCAGAGTGCTTGTTTTGTCGTTTTTTTGTTCACCGTCGGTTTTCATTTTCTTTCCTTGCTTCTGCATCCTGTTTTGTTTTCCTTTTTTTTTCTGTACTTGATGTAGCTAAGGATAAAACATGTATGCTGTACATTTCATGAGCAAGAAACATGTATGAACTGATGTGTGTGTGGATGAAAGTGTATCAATTCAGTGTTTGTTTTGTTTTGTTTCCCCCCCCACCCCACCCTTGCATTTATGAAGAATAAATCCCTAGCATGCTGCCAGGGAGAGAGAAAAAGTGTAATATATGCATTGACTTTTCTTTTCCGCTATGCTTGGGCACACATGGGAAAAAATTGTGTACTATTTGTGTGTTACTGTTAATAGTTTTGAGAGTTTTGTCTCCTTTTCTTTTGGTTTTTTTTTTTTTTTTTTTTTTGCTCTCTTTCTCTCACCTTGCATGATTTGTGGTGTCCCAAACTCTTGATTTTGCCAGTTGATCATTTCTTGGAGTGATGTGGTCTTTATTTCTTGGAAGTGATGTGAGGAGATTTGCGTGTACAAAAAATTACCAGGCTCTTTCTATAAGTGCAGCTGAAGCCTTTCAAAGCAGGGAAACCTTCGCTTTCACAGCAGATAGCGAACTTGGTTTTCTGACAAAGAAGGCCGTTTGTGTGGTGGGGCATGGAAGTGATTTTACTTGTAACACACCTTTTATGAGAGAAAAAAATCTGTCTTTCTCTCCCCACTCCCTGGTTTCCCCCATCTTCCTCTTTCCACAACTACGTTAAAGGAAGCGGCAGCTGCAATAGGCATGCAGTCAAACTCCAGATGGGCTTGAAAGGAAAAGGAGAGAAATATTTACAGAGTCTAATTGTGATCACTACCCCCAACCAACAAAGTGCGTTCAATGCAGTTGTAGTGAAGACATGACCAACACAGTGGGCATGATGTAGTAGTAGTTGTAGTAGAAGTAGTAAGAATGAGGTATATATAATGTATAAGTATGTTCTCAAAGTGATCATTTCTCACTTCTACCAACAACTTGTTTCTTCATGAGGGTGCCGTTTTCATTCAGTGTAGTACAAAATCTGAAGAAAAAAATACATTTTTCTTTGCATGTGCGAAATCAGTTCCAGTTCTAGCCTTAAGGCCAAGGCTGAACATGAGGTTAGTAGTTATAACGTGGGTATTCTAGAAGCTGTACATGTGTTTGAGCTATCCAATATGGTACATTCTACTTGGGTCAGGTTCTACAGAATGAACTCGTATTGATGTTCTTTTAGGCTGCCAGCCTGTAGGGCTATTGTGTCTTTTAATTAAAGGGCATAGCATTTGGTTGGGGCGCAAGAAAAAATTCAATATGTTTCCTTCTTGTAGTTTACTTGCTGTTTCACAGAAGGCAATGTGGTAACATCCGATCAATGAAGTATTGAACGTCAGCCCATTTCGAGTTTTACTGCCCTTTCGCTTTTTGCGAATATTTCCTTGACTTTTCCCATAATTACATGAACATGAAAGATTGGGGTTTGTGTTCCCTGTTTTACACTTGCGAGACAGATTGTGTGAAGGAAGTTACACATGTGTTTTGCCCACCCTCATACTCTCCGGATTTTCTGCCTTGTGCAATGGTAGAAAATAGACGTTACACACCAGAGTTTGGGTTTTTGCAGCAATTATGTGTGTGTTGTTACTACTGACAGTTTGTGTATGTAACTTCACTTAAATGTAATGTACTTTTATTACTTTGTACATAAATATATTACAAAATAATAATGTTCATTTGACTTGAGAGTGTCTCAGTGTATATCACAAGTACAGATTACTGTTATGTGACGAAAGAAAAACGCACCTGTCGTTTAAAAAAAAAACACATAAGTTAAAAAAAAATTAAAAGGATGTTAAAAATTTTGAAGAAAAAAAGTGCTTTATCAGTTTTGGATGGCAGTACATGTGTATTTCATACCCATTTCTGTCAGTTCATTTTACATTGATTATACTAGACTGCTTTGATCTAGACTTGGATGTTGGCAGTTTATGTATTAAACTGAGAAAAGTTAAAAGAAAAATTGTTTGTTATTGATAATCTAATTTCTCTCTCTCTCTTACATACACACACGCACACACAAACTCTCTTTCTCTCTTTCTCTCTCTCCCTCTCTCTCTCTCTCTCTCTCTCTCACACACACACACACACTGTGCAAACTTTTGTGGGTGTTGTTTTGGTTCTGTCAATAAATCTGAAGTTCTTAAAGGTGACCAGAATTTTTACACTCCCCATAATGATGGGGGGGGGGGGGGGGGGGGTATATTGGCATTACTTGTCCAGCTGTCAAGATGATAACTTCTGAACTGCTCAACATAACCTTTTGTGACCGAACTTGGTATGGCGGTGCATAGTCATGGGCTAGAGTTTCTGTGAAAAGACTGCTTTACAACATTTAAGGTCACGGTCACAGAGGGCTCATAATGAAAATATGACTTCCTACTGTAAACTGCTGATACTTTTGCAACCAGTCTTAGTTTGATTCAGATTAATCACAAGCTTCAATGTCTTGTGAAAAGACTGGATTGCTGTGGTTAAGGTCACAGCAAGGTTTACAATTTCACTGAATGTCCATCTGGACAATGTCTTGAACGGTTGAGCTTTTTATAACTATATTTGGTAATGCATCATCATAAGTTGGAATGTCATAGGAGTTTGCTATCTTCGCGGTCAAGGTCACTGCGAGGGCTCGTACAATCAAAATACGTCCCTTTCTACTGTATTTTATAAACTGTTGACCCCTCAGAAAAAATAGCAAAGGTTCAAATTACAATCAGTGGTTGTACGGATGATAGATTCTGAACTCTCAAACCTTTTGTGACCAAAACATCACAAACAAGGATGACTGCTAACGTTCTGACACAAAATCCAAACACATAAACAGCGAAAAGAATGCTAACTTAATGACAATACAAATTCTTCCAAACACTCCAGGGATTCATTCAGCACATCCCAACCACCACCGGATATGGACATTTTCACATAATTATCACCATTTAACTCGTTACGTCCCTTCCGGGGAAAAGAGCTAAGCCCAAAATGTCGCACCTGTTTTGTATTGTCATATTAAATTAGCATTCTTTTTAACCAAATAAGTAAGTAAGTAAGTAAACATGGTGCTTAACGTCCACAGTAACCATAAGGCTTATTAGGAAGGGGGTATGGAAGTGGGGGGGGAGGGAGATTATATACCTATCGCTACACTGTCACCACCAGCTCATAGTTCAGGAGCTGTGAGAGAGTCGAGGTGGCTGTCCTGGGCTGTCCGTCCTGACGAGCCTTCTTGTTTCCGTGGACGTAAAGAATTATTGCACCGTGCTTCGGCATTGGTCACAACTTGTCCCGCCTAATATGTCAACTGACATCTGAGGACATTAAGCATCACTACATCATGTCACCACCAGAATGATTCCTGCACTAAGATGGACAGCGATGAGAGCCATGTTATTGTTTCAGTAGGAAGTGATGGACATAGTCACAAGACAGTGTCCACGAACTACAACCTTTTTGAAGAGGAAGGAGAGCCGAAGCGGCATCGAACCGAGGTCCTTCCGCTTACCAGCCTAACCCCTTACCTCTAGGCCAAACCGGCTCACGGTTTAACCAAATATGGTTGTATCCTCTTTGGTAACCGAGCGTGGTATATCGCGGCATCACCACGGACAGGAGCGTCACGCAGAAAGATTGGTTTCCTCTGCACGGTCAAGGTCACGACGAGGGCTTATTTTATACAATCAAAACAATGTATCCGTTTCTACCGTATCTATGCCACTCTGCTGAAACCAGCACACGTACAAAGTGAGCATACTACTGACGGTAACACGCGACTCTACAATGGCACTGACAGTACGTCGGACCATCTGTGGTACTGTGACGCTGTTGCCGGGTGTGTTCTCCGGAAAGAATAGACCTACACAGTCAAACGTAAGGGTGGTCCTTTCAAACTGCAAAATGAAAGTCCGGTGGGACAGGGCGGGGTGGGGCACACTCCGAGCATCGCTTTCCGGCACCTTCCTCCAAACTCTGCCAGATATGGTTACACCACTAAAGGGGCACTCTTTATCTCCGCGCAGCTGTCCACCGACGCGGTCAGCGCCCTCCGAAAGGTTTGGGTATCGTGGAAGCAGCATAGCGCCCAAGCACCCACGTAAACATGATACCTATCCACTCCGGGTAAAACGGGGAAAAAAAGAAGGGAGAAACAGTTCCGTCTCGATTCAAACGATTGTGGTTTTATTTGTGCTGGTGTAAACTTTGTTGGCGGCTACAAATGACACGCCTTGTTTTATCTGACTTGTTTGTAACAAACTTACTACTGTTTGAGCACCAACAAAAAACTGTTCGTTATTTGACAGTTTTCTGGACCCTATGGCGTAACTAAATACGGCAGTGGTTGAAGGAAGGATGTCGTAAACCAGTGCTTGGAGTTTGGGGGTGGGGTTTGCGGCACGGGGCGTGAGCCGGTTTGGCCCAGCGGTAAGGCGTTTGGCTGGTAAGCAGAGGGACGTCGGTTCGAATCCGCTTCGGCTCTCCTTTCGCTTCAAAAGTTGTGGTCTGTGGACGCTGTCTTTGTGACTTTGTCCTTCACAATGAATGAAACATTAAAATGGCTGACATCGCTGCACATCTAAACGCAGGAGTCATTCTGGTGGTGACTGTAGCGATAGGTATATAGTCTCCCTCTTCCCCCACCTCCATACCCCCTTTCCCCCACACCCTCCGTCCATAATAAGCCTTGCGGTTTCTGTGGCCGTTAAGCAACATGTTTACTTACTTACTACTGAGCGGGGCGTCAACCCATGTTAAAATTGGAAGGAAAAGGGAACGAAGAAAACATATCATGAAATAATTCATAGTCGATCGCACGTGAGGATGTGGTATGGAAATGTTCAATGTACGTCAGACCATCTGTGGTACTGTGACGCTGTTGGTGGTGTGTTCTCCGGAAAGAATAGACCTACACAGTCAAATGTAAGCGTGATCCTTTCAAACTGCAAAACGACTGGTCTTCGTATTTTTGTACGTCAGTGCATGACCTTGGCCTAATTTCAAGGTCGAAGGGGTGTCGAGCCGTAAAACTGATAATTGTCACCTGTTGCTCAGTGCGGTCATACAGAATCAGGTGGAAACTTTCCGTTCTGTTATAGCCGGGTATATATATCTATATCTATATATATATATATATATATATATATATATATATATATATATATATATATATATATATATATATATATAGAGAGAGAGAGAGAGAGAGAGAGAGAGAGAGAGAGAGAGACAGACAGACAGACAGACAGACAGACAGACAGACAGACAGACAGACAGACAGACAGAGACTACACGCCACATGTTTTCAGTAACTTCGGCGTGAGATAGAGAGAGAGACAGACACAGAGACTACACGCCACATGTTTTCAGTAACTTCGGCGTGAGAGACAGACAGACAGACAGACAGACAGAGACTACACGCCACATGTTTTCAGTAACTTCGGCGTGAGATAGATAGAGAGAGAGAGACAGAGACTACACGCCACATGTTTTCTGTAACTTCGGCGTGAGAGAGAGAGAGAGAGACAGAGACAGACAGACAGACAGACAGACAGACAGACTACACGCCACATGATGTTTTCAGTAACATCGGC
>JABMCL010002073.1:642500-652500 GCA_018857735.1 Alviniconcha marisindica
CTATGTATCGATAATTGTAAATATGTGTTCATTACGGTGATGTACTTTTGACGTAGCCGTTGAGACCGATTGTCAAAAAACTTTTTTATGGTGAGGTGTAAGCAACAAATGATCACTACATAATATTTATTTACTAATGAACACTTATGCATTATTATAATGACGTTCTTTTGACGCCAGTAAGCCGTTTATTACTCGCGCCAAAAGCGCATGATTGTAAATAATCATGTCCACAAATTTGTAAATAATCATGTCCGCATAATTGTAAATAATCATGTCTATATAAGTGTACTACATATGATTGTAAATATCACCAGAAATATGGGAAAGATAATCAGTTAGTAATTATTACTTTTAACGCTAGTAAACCGTTGGAACCAAGCATTAAAAGACACAATTACGATGGTGTAGTGATAGTTACTAATCATGTAATGGTATTTACTAAATAATATTTGTAGTGATATTTACTAATCATGTACATATAACTTTAGAATGCAGTTAACTCTTGGAGTCAAAATGACATATATACAATGATGCAGTGACAGTTATGAATGTATAGTGATATCTACAATTATGTGGACATATTTAAAGATGTGCACTTTTGACGCTACTGGTAAGTCGTAGTCATACTTTAAAGCTGTGATTTTCTTGTGCTCTGGATCAAGTTGTCAAGATGGCCCTGAAAACTTTGTATGATGGTGGTACACATTACACACAAAAAGTTCACTCGTCTACATCACAGATCCAGAAACTTGTCTTTCGACTGTGTGGTATACAACAATTTAAACGAATATATATACATATAAAGTCTACAGGTCCAACAAACAAACGGTCTCGCACAAACTAAAAAACTAGATACTTCCACTAGCGCTTATTATTAGGATTTATCCGATCATAACCGCTTTTGGTGATTTTGACCCGTTTTAAGGTCAACGGCGTAAACTAGTTTAGCGAAACTGAAACTTTTTTGTCCATTATTTCTCAGGATGTTCCATTATCCGATCAAGTTCAAATTTCGTTGGATTGTTAACTACATAGACTACGTTACACATATAATGCTTTTCTCCCGGTGGTTATTCAGGGGAGATAATTGATGCATTTCCTTACTCGACACTACAAAAAGCCCTAATATCGGCTCATTCCCTGACACTGTTAGCGCGCCGCCAAATTGTGATTGACAGAACGCGATTAGCCAATCAGCACGCTCAGACTAGATACTCCTCGCTTTCGACCTCCCACAACTCAGAATAGTTTTGCTTTCTGTCATCGATGAACAGATTACACGCTTGATAGAACAGTTTGCGGAAAATGGCCACGGTGTGCACAACGAATTGTAAGCGTTAGCTGCATGTTGTGCCAGAGCAGTCGATTGACTGAATCAATGACAAAACCTACCCGGCCTTTTAAGGGGGCCCCTGTGATGGGCGGAGGGGGGGGGGGGGGGGGGGGGGGGGAGGAGCTGTAGGTTGTTCTAGAGCATTCGATTGACTGAATCAATGACAAAACTCACCCGGCTTGGGGGGGAGAAAGAAAAAGCAACAACAACAACAACAACAACAAAAAAAGAAGCTGCAGGTTGTTAGGTTGTTCTTGAGCAGTCGATTGACTGAGTCAATGGCAAGACTTATCTCGCTTTTTGTGGGCAGAAACCATCCCACAGCTAGTCTTCATAAAGTCGATCACAGTGTTGACAGGCGCAGCTCTGTCAGTTTTAACACAGTCCCTGCAACACAAACACCAATTTGTTTGTTTCTCGAAATCTTTGGAGAAATTTCACCCTGTTGAGGCAATGCTGTTTGCAAAATGCTACGATAACGCTAAGTGGTCCCTTTACTCTGCTGGCTAGTCATCCACTAGAAGAGGACAATTCTGCGCACACGCACTAAAGACCTATAAATGGCATCTTCCCTGTCAACATGTGTCAGAGCTCAGGAGCTGTGTGAGAGTCGAGGTGGACGTCCTGGACTGTCCGTCCTAACGAGCCTTCTGGTTTCCGTGGACGTAAAGACTTATTGCACCGTGCTTCGGCATTGGTCACAACTTGTCCCTAATATGTCAACTGACATCTGAGGACATAAAGCATCACTTCATCATCATCATCATCATCAACATGTGTCAGAGCTCAGGAGCTGTGTGAGAGTCGAGGTGGTCGTCCTGGGCTTTCCGTCCTACCGAGCCTTCTGGTTTCCGTGGACGTAAAGAATTATTGAACCGTGCTTCGGCATTGGTCACAACTTGTCCCTAATATGTCAACTGACATCTGAGGACATTAAGCATCACTTCATCATCATCAACATGTGTCAGAGCTCAGGAGCTGTGTGAAAGTCGAGGTGGCCGTCCTGGGCTTTCCGTCCTAACGAGCCTTATGGTTTCCGTGGACGTAAAGCAATATTGAACCACTGGTCTCAGCTTGTCCCTAATACGTCAACCGACATCCGAGGACATTAAGCAACACAACAGCAACACGTGTCAGAGCTCAGGAGCTGTGTAAGTGGAGGTGGCCGTCCTGGGCTTCCCGTCCCTAATAGTCCGTACGGTCTCTGGACATAAAGCAGCACTGAACTAGAACACTGTGCACAACACGTATCAGAGCTCAGGAGCTGTGTAAAAGTCGAGGTGGCCGTCCTGGGCTTCCCGTCCCTCCTGAATCGTCCGTACGGTCTCCGTGGGCGTAATGCAACATGAACTAGAACACACAACACGTGTGAGAGCTCAGGACCTGTGTGAAAGTAGAGGTGGACGTTCTGGGCTCCCTGGTCCGTAATGGTCCTTGTGGCCTCTGTAGACATAAACAACATGAACTGGAGCATACAACACGTGTCAGAGCTTAGGAGCTGTGTGAAAGTAGAGGTGGACGTTCTGGGCTCCCTGGTCCGTAATGGTCCTTGTGGCCTCTGTAGACATAAACAACATGAACTAGAGCACACAACACGTGTCAGAGCTCAGGAGCTGTGTGAAAGTAGAGGTGGACGTTCTGGGCTCCCCGTCCCTCCTGAATCGTCCGCACGGTTTCCGTGGGCGTAATGCAACATGAACTAGAACACACAACACGTGTCAGAGCTATGTGAGCTATGTTAGGAGCTGTGTGAAAGTCGAGGTGGACGTCCTGGGCTCTCTAGTCCCTAATTATAGTCCGTACGGTCTCTGTAGACATAAAGCAACATGAACTAGAACACACAGCATGTATCAGAGCTCAGGATCTGTGTGAAAGTCGAGGTGGACCTCTTGGGCTCTCTAGTCCCTAATTATAGTCCGTACGGTCTCTGTAGACATAAAGCAACATGAACTAGAACACACAGCATGTATCGGAGCTCAGGATCTGTGTGAAAGTCGAGGTGGACGTCCTGGGCTCCCTGTCACTACTGAATAGTCCGCACGGTCAGAACATGTGTCAGAGCTCAGGATCTGTGTGAAAGTCGACGTGGACGTCCTGGGCTCCACCGTCTCTATGGACTCTGTCATGGGCGTAAGGCACCACCGAAACAACACGTGTGTCTCTCGGTAGTAACAGCAGGCTAAGTAGCTGTGAAGTTCGTTGTCTATCCGATGACACAGTCTGAAACACGTAGGTGACCTCTGGCGGAGTTTATGTACCGTGTATTTACTGGCCATTTAGAGTTACCTTAGACGACTCAAGTTTTTCATTGCTGTGTTTGTGTGACGTCTTTCGAGGGCGAGTTAACTCCCTTGTTTGTTGATGACAGAAAGCTGCTCCCTGTCTTTGCCTACGCTATAGCTGTGACCGAAGCACTCACAAGTAGATATTTTAGTATTAGTCAGTAGTTGTAGAACTTTGTACCCCCCCCCCCAACCCCCTCTCTCCCCTCCCCTCTCTCTCTCTCTCTCTCTCTCTCTCTCTCTCTCTCTCTCTCTCTCTCTCTCTCTCTCTATATATATATATATATATATATATAGGCATTATTGAATCAACAACTGAAATATGCGTACAAGTCTACAACCCATCCTGTGCACATCGGGTCCAGTGCGCATCAAGGTTTCCAATGCGCATTTATTTGATTTGCTCGTTTATTGAACGGGCGGCGAGCAACATTGCGCATCATGTCGACTCCAGCCGTGCGCAGTTGGGAAATGAATGGGCACGACATATATAAATACATAATTATGGTTTGTGCAGACTCGTCAGCTCCTGTCTCCCTTTCGCATGCACGCAGCACTAAAGAGGCTATTATTCAGTGAACAATCTCTGACAGCACGCACCGGGGCCCGGTTACCTCGCACTCTGCGTCGCTTTCTGTCCCGTGCGAGTTCGCCGGCTTTTTAGCGGGCTAAGTCAGTAACGGCCTCAGTGACAGCCGTTGGCTAAGAAACACAGACTCGGTTGTAACCATGGGCCTGTATAAACGTAGACTCAGTTGTAACCATGGGCCTGTATAAACATAGACTCGGTTGTAACCATGGGCCTGTATAAACACAGACTCCATTGTAACCATGGGCCTGTATAAACGTAAACTCCGTTGTAACCATGGGCCTGTATAAACACAGACTCCGTTGTAACCATGGGCCTGTATAAACGTAAACTCCGTTGCAACTATGGGCCTGTATAAACGTAAACTCGGTTGTAACCATGGGCCTGTATAAACGTAGACTTAGTTGTAACCATGGGCCTGTATAAACGTAGACTCAGTTGTAACCATGGGCCTGTATAAACGTAGACTCAGTTGTAACCATGGGCCTGTATAAACGTAGACTCGTTGTAACCATGGGCCTGTATAAACGTAGACTCAGTTGTAACCATGGGCCTGTATAAACGTAGACTCAGTTGTAACCATGGGCCTGTATAAACGTAGACTCAGTTGTAACCATGGGCCTGTATAAACGTAGACTCAGTTGTAACCATGGGCCTGTATAAACGTAGACCCAGTTGTAACCATGGGCCTGTATAAACGTAGACTCAGTTGTAACCATGGGCCTGTATAAACGTAGACTCAGTTGTAACCATGGGCCTGTATAAACGTAGACTCAGTTGTAACCATGGGCCTGTATAAACGTAGACTCAGTTGTAACCATGGGCCTGTATAAACGTAGACTCAGTTGTAACCATGGGCCTGTATAAACGTAGACTCAGTTGTAACCATGGGCCTGTATAAACGTCAGACTCAGTTTGTAACCATGGGCCTGTATAAACGTAGACTCAGTTGTAACCATGGGCCTTATAAACGTAGACTCAGTTGTAACCATGGGCCTGTATAAACATAGACTCGGTTGTAACCATGGGCCTGTATAAACATAGACTCAGTTGCAACCATGGGCCTGTATAAACATAGACTCAACTGTAACCATGGGCCTGTGTAATAATATACAGGTCCACGGTTGTAACAATATTGCACTGATTCAGATCTGTGGGTAGGGATATCGTAAGCAGGGAGCCTGTCTAACCCGACATTCAGTATAGCTCTGTGAGCCAGCCAGTTTTAGGCTGATAGTAAACGGGACGACATCGGTTCGATTCGCCGCTTCAAGGTCCGAGCATCGCTTTCCGGCACCTGCCTCCAAAGGAAGGATGTCGTAAACCAGTGCTTGGAGTTTGGGTATAGCTGTGAGCCAGCCAGTTTTAGGCTGATAGTAAACGGGACGACATCGGTTCGATTCGCCGCTTCAAGGTCCGAGCATCGCTTTCCGGCACCTGCCTCCAAAGGAAGGATGTCGTAAACCAGTGCTTGGAGTTTGGGTATAGCTGTGAGCCAGCCAGTTTTAGGCTGGTAGTAAACGGGACGAACGGTTATTCCCCCTTCAAGGGAGAAATCGTTTGGCCCGTCCAAAAGGGAAGGCGAGATCAGTGGGAGTTGGGTAGCTGTGAGGAGTTAGGTGGGGGCTGGACCCTCAACAACGCAGGGTTCCAGGCGAGATCAAGAGGAGGGAGGTGGAGCTGGGCTGCGAAAGTTGGACTCCTTTCGCTTCGGGTTGTTCCTCAACAGCAGTGCAACGGACATTGTCCTTGTGACTCTGCCCAGCACGACAGTTGTTGCGCAGTGCACTAGTCGCTGCGCAATGGCGAGGGGACACTGCCTTAACACTGCCATTGTTCTGGCGGCGGTCCACGGTCTCTCCGGTCTTTTTTCGGGCGGTATCCGCGGTCGATCCTTCACTCTCTCGCCCACTTCCCTCCATCCCCTTTCCACGGTAATTTTTGCAACTGCAACAGTATTGGCATTTGTACTGCTTCGCGATTCTAGGTTCAACTTCCACTGTTATACACAGCGTGAAGCAACGCCTACTCAGAAATCGGCCCGGAAGTGCGCTGCGACCTCTCGCGACTCTTGCGCGAAAGATTACAAAGCGCATTCACTCTAGCAAACCAGCTTCGCTGAATCGCCCAATAGCTGTGAGCCAGCCAGTTGTAGGCTGGTAGTAAGCCGCGGGACGACATCGGTTCGATTCCCCGCTTCGGCTCTGCTTTCTCTTCGAAAGGTTGTGGTTAATGGACACTGTCTTGTGACTTTGCCCCTCACAGTTAAATTAATGAAGCTTTAACTTGGCTCTCAACGCTGCCAGTCTTAATGCAGAATTATTCTGACCGTTACAGTGTAGCCATAGGTATAGCTCCCCCCCCCCCCCCATCCCCATGTACATACTCTTCGCCCTCCCCCCCCCCCTCCCTTTGCCCCCAACCTTCTGTGATTTCGATCAGCCCTGCCTCTACCTCCCCAGACGCAGACAGTTCGGCGTTAAACAAGTGTAACGAACCAACGAAGGAACTCAGTAGGCTAATTGAGATGGCTCTTGAAGGGAAAAGGCCAGATGATGATGTAGAGCTTCATGTCCTCGGATGTCGGTTGACACATTAGGGACAAACTGTGATCAATGCCGAAGCATGGTTCAGTGTTGCTTTACGTCCACGGAAACCGTAAGGCTCATTAGGACGGAAAGCCCAGGACGGCCACTTCGACTTTCACACAGTTCCTGAACTCTGCGATCACTCAAATTATAAGTAAACACGGCGCTTAACGTCCACAGAAACCGTAAGGCTTATTAGGGACGGGGAGAAGAGGGGGAAGGGGGTACAGAGGTGGGGGAAGAAGGAGAGGGAGATTATATACCTATCGCTACACTGTCACCACCAGCATGACTCCTGCATTAAGATGGGCAGCGATGAGAGCCCGGTCACTCAAGTAAGTAAGTAAGTAAACATGGTGCTTAACGTCCACAGAAACCGTACGGTTTATTAGGGACGGGAGGTCACTCAATAAAATTAGCGTGGTTTTATAGTCCTGGCGTGGGTCGTCTTCTGGGAGTCTTTTTCGAAATAAATAATGACGAAGCCATACCAGTAATGGAGAGGGGTCGCTATATAACCAAGCTTCTCCGGCAGCTTCTCATAAGCCTTATGGTTCCTGTGGACGTTAAGCACCATGTTTACTTACTTACTTACAGTTTCTCACAAAGTGAGCCGGTTTGGCCTAGCGGTAAGGAGTTAGGCTGGTAAGCAGAGGGACCTCGGTTCGAATCCGCTTCGGCTCTCCTTTCTCTTCAAAAGTTGTGGTCTGTCGACACTGTCTTGTGACTTTTGTCCCTCACAATTAATGTGATAGATATATAATCTCCTTCTTCCCCCACCTCCACGCTCCCTTCCCCCCCCCCCCCCCCCCCCCCCCCTTCTCCCCTCGTCCCTAATAAGCTTTATGGTTTCTGTAGACGTTAAGCACCATGTTTACTTACAGCTTCTCACAGAGCTCAGGAGCTGCGTGAAAGTCGAGGTGGCCGTCCTGGGCTCCCGTTCCTGATAAGCCTACCGTTTTTATTTTTTTATTTTATATTTTTTTATTTCTTGAAGTGCGGTAAGCATACGAACGTGAAAAAAAACCCGGACAACACCGGGTGACATGCTCAACTGAAATAATTAAACATAATTATACACCCGCCAGCAGTGGGTCAACCGCCAGCAGAATTAACCCTGTGGATGTGCATCTGAGTGTTGGTTCACCCGGGGTATACTACACACTTCTTGCGTCGACGAGAGGAGACGACTTCAGCACTTAATTGTCTCGAGTACCTCCCCCACCCCCTCCTTTTTTTTTTTAAGGCCAAGACAAACTTAAAAACTAGGATCATAAAAATGTGTAAGACTTCTTGTGTAACAGACAACCCGGAAGACAGTTTTCGGGGAGAGGCAGTGAAGGGATTAAGAGGGAAAGTTGGGAATTCACGGGAACGGATGGTCTTAAATTCCGTTACGGGTTCTACATCATAGTGCAGTAATGAATGTATTTCATACTTTTCTTCTTCGTCTTCGTCTTCTTCTTCTTCTTCTTCTTCTTCTTTTTCCTCTTCTTCGTCTTTGCTGTTGTTGCTGTCTGCTGTGATGTACGGACAGAACATTAGCTGGGGTGGGGGGTGGGAGGTAAGGTGGGGGGCGGGGGGAGGTGAGGGGGGGGGACCTCAGCTGAGACCCGGAGTTATCTGTCAGTCGTGGCAAGGCTCCTCTCTTTTACCCGAAACCCACAGTGGGTTAATGTTGCGTGGCTTTGCTGCATCGCCATGCTAGTGCCGGGAATCTACAGCATACACTAACTGCCACTTTCGTCTGTCCGTCAATGTGCATTGGACTCTTCCAAACCAACCCCTACACTCTACACTCTGTCGGCGAGGCCGTACCCAATTCTTTCAGGGGTGGTTGTGGGGGGGTTGTTCAGGGAGGGCACTCTGATCCGAAAACTGATATGGGCTGAAAAAGGTTTGCTCAGTGGCAGAGCTCAGGAGCTGTGTGAAAGTCGAGGTGGCCGTCGTGGGCTCCACGCCGTCCCTAATAGTGCTTACGGTCTCTGTGGGCGTAAAGCAACACTGAACTTGCTCAGTGTCAGAGCTCAGGAGCTGTGTGAAAGTGGAGGTGGCCGTCCTGGGCTCCCCGTCCCTAATACTAGTAATAGTCCTTATGGTCTCTGTGGACGTAAAACAACATTGAACTTGCTCAGCTGAGGAGCTGTGTGAAAGTCGAGGTGGCCGTCCTGGGCTCCCCGTCCCTAATAGTCCTTACGGTCTCTGTGGACGTAAAGCAACACTGAACTTGCTCGGTGTCAGAGCTCAGGAGCTGTGTGAAAGTCGAGGTGGCCGTCGTGGGCTCCACGCCGTCCCTAATAGTGCTTGTGGTCTCTGTGGACGTAAAGCAACATTGAAGAACAGAGCTCAGGAGCTGTGTGAAAGTCGAGGTGGCCGTCCCGGGCTCACCGCCGTCCCTAATATTCCGTACGGTCTGTGTGGATGTAATCAACACTGAGCTTGAACTTGCTCAATGGACGGTAGT
This sequence comes from Alviniconcha marisindica, assembly GCA_018857735.1. Classification (NCBI taxonomy): domain Eukaryota; kingdom Metazoa; phylum Mollusca; class Gastropoda; family Provannidae; genus Alviniconcha; species Alviniconcha marisindica. The sequence continues at coordinate 651,760 of JABMCL010002073.1, forward strand.
GACAGATTTTACACAGAAGCGGGTGGCGTCACTGACTAACTGGATTTTGATGTCTGCGGCCTTCATGGGTCATTCAACTTCGTTTTGGTCCCGCACGCGCATGCGCACCCACGCCGGCCGACATTGACACCATGTCGACGAGAAAACCGGTGTGTCATTGGGTGCAGTGTTGAAGTTGCACGCATGCACTTATGTGAGACAACAGCCAACAAATTGTCCATATATCCTTTTCGAATGAACAGAATAACCCGATGTTAAACTAAGGACAAAGACTGGTGTGTGTGTGTGTGTGTGTGTGTGTGTGTGTGTGTGTGTGTGTGTGTGTGTGTGTGTGTGTGCGTGCGTGCGCGCGCGCGCGCGCGTGCGTGTGTGCCTCTGTGCGTAAGCGTGTGTGTGTGCATGTAAATCAGTGTGTGCGTGTGCATGTGTGAGTGTACTGACGTGTTGTGTGTGTGTGTGTGTGTGTGTGTGTGTGTGTGTGTGTGTGTGTGTGTGTGTGTGTGTGTGAGGTGTGTGTGTGTGTGTGGTGTGTGTGTGTGTGTGTGTGTGTGTGTGTGGTGTGTGTGTGTGTGTGGAGAGAGAGAGAGAGAGAGAGAGAGAGAGAGGAGAGAGAGAGAGAGAGAGAGAGAGAGAGAGAGAGAGAGTGTTGTGCTGTGTGTGTAGTGTGTGTGTTGTGTGTGTGTGTGTGTGTGTGTGTGTGTGTGTGTGTGGTGTGTGTGTGTGTGTGTGTGTGCACGTCAC
>JABMCL010002073.1:660000-662500 GCA_018857735.1 Alviniconcha marisindica
TCGGGACGTTTTTGATTGTTTGTTTTTACTTTTTTACTATTTTTTTTTTTACCCGGGAGCGGACGCGCCTAATGTTTGCGTGCGTGTTTGGGCGCTATGTTGCTTCCACTGTTTTACTAGTACTCAAACCTTTCGGAGGGCGCTGACCGCGTCTGTGGACAGCTGCGCGGAGATAAAGAGTGCCCCTTCAGCGGCGTAACCAAGTCTGGCAGAGTTTGGAGGAAGGTGCCGGAAAGCGACGCTCGGAGTCAAACTCCAAACACTGGTTTACGACATCCTTCCTTCAAGTGTGGCTCGGAGTGTGGGGTCGAAGCTAGACAGACGAGCGGAGATAAGAAGTGTGACTTCAGTGGCGTAACCCGAATTACGACAAAGCGTGGAAAAAAAGGAGTAAAGGTGATGATGATGAAGTGATGCTTTATGTCCTCAGATGTCAGTTGACATATTAGGGACAAGTTGTGACCAATGCCGAAGCACGGTGCAATAAATCTTTACGTCCACGGAAACCAGAAGGCTCGTTAGGACGGACAGTCCAGGACGTCCACCTCGACTCTCACACAGCTCCTGAACCATGAGAGTAAAGGAACGGAATCGAGGCTTGTAGTGTGGTGACTTACTTTAGGATTAACCCCTTAACTGCCCCAGCTCGTAAAATTTCCGCACATGCACACATATATATACGCCTGCAAACAGCATATTTGATGGACCTATAACATATCTACTTTCAACAATGTGCGTTTTGGTAGAAGCCCCTTCGCGTGCTCAAGCAAAGAGGGAGAAGAGCCTTAATTATTTCTAATCAGGCATTTCTACTGGTCGTTTTCCGAGTGGCGGTGCGGCAAGCACGGCAGTGAAAGGGTTAAAGGAGATCTTGGTCCCTCTGGATGCTCAGCAGACGACACCTTAAAGGTGAAATGAAGCAAAGCTGCTACTTGGCATGAGTATGTAGAAACTGTGTAAATATTTTCATCTGCAGGCTTACTTTAGTAGCTCTGTCAATACTAGCACAAAATAATATGTTTTTACTTTGAATTTGAGATCGCCAGGGCGCAGCCATGTTGGTTTGTTCTCTAAGGCCAGTGAAGAGGAGAAAAGACTGATCTGTGACGTGTTTAATACTGTAACCACACATCCCGGCCTTGTTCAGTTATGACGTCACTGACACAGACTGGTGGTCGCAAAAATGGTAACGCTCACGGTCGCGTTTTTGCGACTGACTTTCCAATCGTCGACCTTTAACAAACAGGATGCGAAATCGAGTGAAAAACTGACGTGTGTGTATTTTTTTATTCCATTTCTATGTACAGGGCACGTGATGCTTCTTTGGTTCAGTTCCCCTTTAATTTCCGCGTCCGTGGTATCCCGCCTAGGAGCCCCAGGAGGTTCGTCAGCAAGGGGAAGGCCTATCAGTGGTCCCAACTAGCGGGGTAGGACAAGGCCAGTAATAACAGTAAAGGTCTGCTGGAGTGGGACGTATTTAAAGGCACACACAGCTCCGAGAAGTTCACTGAAAGCATGAACACACACACACACACACACACACACACACACACACACACACACACACACACACACACACACACACACACACACACACACACACACACACACACACACACACACACACACACACACACACACACACACACACACACACACACACACACAGCTACCAAGCCATGACTAGGGTAAGGGCTTAGTGCTGGATTTTGATTTATTTTTAAATGGGGGGGGGGGGGGGGAGGATTTGTTTTTCTTTTAATTTTATTTTTAGATTTTTTATCCTGTGAGGTTGACTTATGCAGTTTTTTTTTTCTTTTTTCTTTTTTTTCTTTTTTTTCTTTCTTCAGTTCTAGATCAAGGCGCAGCTTAACCTCTTCGCATGTTTGAGAGGCGTAATGGGCGAAATCTTTGACGAGGGAAGAAAGTGTAAGCTTATCTATAGACACTGGTTTGGGTCGGTATATAGAGCTCAGTGTGTGAAAAACAGTCTGAACTGATTTGCTTAACCCCCCCCCCCCCACTCCCCGCCACACACACACACACAATTCACACGCACGCTCACAGACACACATGCTCGCGCGCGCGTGCACACGCACGCACGCGCACACACACACACACACACACACACACACACACACACACACACACACACACACACACACACGCACGCACGCACGCACGCACGCACGCACGCACGCACACGCACGAACACACACACACACACACACACACACACACACACACACACACACACACACACACACATACACATACACACACACACACAGAGGCATTACATGTATTATCACAGGCGTATCTACTAAAAGGACCTGCTAAAATCTTATCAGTGTTTGGAATTGCCGCTGAATTTGAGGGGTTTGGTGAAGTAGAGCTTCATGTCCTCGGATGTCGGTTGACACATTAGGGACAAACTGAGACCAGTGCCGAAGCACGGTTCAGTGTTGCTTTACGTCCACAGAAACCGTAAGGCTCATCA
>JABMCL010002073.1:665000-670000 GCA_018857735.1 Alviniconcha marisindica
TCTTCTTCTTCTTCTCAAGTTCTTCTTCTCAAGTTCTTCTTCTTCTTCTTCTTCTTCTTCTCAAGTTCTTCTCCTTCTTCTTCTCAAGTTCTTCTTCTTCTTCCTCTTCTTCTTCTTCTTCTTCTTCTTCTCAAGTTCTTCTTCTTCTTCTTCTTCCTCTTCTTCTCTTCTCAAGTTCTTCTTCTTCTTCTTCTTCCTCTTCTTCTTCTTCTCAAGTTCTTCTTCTTCTTCTTCTTCTTCTTCTTCTTCTTCTTCTTCTCAAGTTCTTCTTCTTTTCAAGTTCTTCTTCTTCTTTCTCTTCTTCTTCTTCTCAAGTTCTTCTTCTTCTTCTTCTTCTCCAAGTTCTTCTTCTTCTTCTTCTCGATCGGCTCTACAGCGGTCAGCGCCCTCCGAAAGGTTTGAGTACTAGTAAAACTGCGGAAACAACATAGCGCCCAAGCACGCAAATAAACATGAGGCGCGTCCGCCCAGGGTTAAAAAAAAGAGAAAAAAGTTCCGTCTCGATTCAAACGATTTTGGTTTTATTTGTGCTAGCGTAAGCAACGTGGTCATTTATGAAAGAAAAGTCTGATTTCATTTGAGTTGTCTGTTACAAACATAGTGCCATTTGAGCATCATCGAAAAAACTGTTCGTTAGCTGACAGGTTTGGCGTAATCAGCTATGACAGTGGTTGGAGGACATAGAGTTTGGGCTGAGAGTCCAGTCTGCAAGATGAATATGGCCGTGTGTTTTTTGCAGTTCCTCTTTGTTGCGGTAGAGTTTGGTGTGTATGTAGCTGGACTGCTATTGGCCACACGTTTTGCCTTGCTGTCTTAATGCAGAATCGATGATGATGGTGTAGGGCTTAATGTCCTCAGATGTGGGGTTGATATAGTAGGGACACTATGCATAAGCGGACATATCTGCAGTACATAGGCCTATATATAGTCCTAAATAAAGTGGTGAATGTGTGTGGCAAGGTTGTGGGTGAAAGACAAGAACAGTTAAGTCAGTTGTATGAACGGCGTGTGGTACGGAAGGCTAGGGTGATTGTGGATGACAACAGCCATGTCCTTGCTAAACATTATGAGCTTCTTCCATCTGGCAGACGATTTCGCGTGCCTAAATCTAATACAGTGAGATTATCTGCAGTCGATAGCATTTCTGAACAGATAAATCTATTCAAACGTCAGAGCAGTGTGTGTGTGTGTGTGTGTGTGTGTGTGTGTGTGTGTGTGTGTGTGAGAGAGAGAGAGAGAGAGAGAGAGAGAGAGAGAGAGAGAGAGAGAGAGAGAGAGAGAGAGAGAGAGAGAGAGAGAGAGAGAGAGAGAGAGAGTGCGTGCGTGTGTGTGTGTAAATTACGTAAATTACTAGTTTGTTTATTATGTAACTTTTGTATTTTCAATAACCGTCCTTTGAGTTTTAAAATATACAATATGCGTTATTGTGTACTGTGATGTGGTTAATGTTCAGCCACGTTTTAATTTCTCTGAAGAGATAATAAAGTAATCTTGAATCAGCTATGTTTTCGCCGACAACGACACTATGCAGCATCCATCAGGACGTAGCCTACTGTGGGTGCACACTCCGAGCATCCCTTTCCGGTACTTTCCTCCAAACTCTGCCAGATACCAGAATTGGTTACGCCACTGAAAGGGCACTCTTTATCTCCGCGCAGCTGTCCACCGACGCCGTCAGCGCCCCCCGAAAGGCTTGGGTACTAACTAATAAGACTGTTGAAGCAATATAGCGTCAAGGTGCCAGGCGATATCAAAAGATCAAGAGAAGGAGGTGGAGCTGGACCTTCAAGTTAGCCCAGAAGATATCATGAGTATGAGTTGGGCTGCGAAAGTTGGACTGTTTTCGCTTCGGGTTGTTCCTCTACAGCAGTGCAACGGACATTGTCCTTGTGACTCTGCCCAAGCACGGCAGTTGAAACAGCAATTGCGCAGTGCACAAGTCGCTGGGCAATGGCGAGGGACATCGCCTTAACACTTCCATTGTTCTGGCGGCGGTCCACGGTCTCCGGTCTTTTCGGGCGGTATCCGCGGTCGAGCCTTCACTCTCTCCCCCCCCCCCCCCTCCCCCCTGTCCCCGTCCCTAATAAGCAACCTCGCTTCTGTGGACGCAAAGCAACATGATAAACATAGCGTCCCAGAGCTCAGGAGCTGTGTGAAAGTCGATATGGACGTCCTGGGCTCCCGTCCCTAATAAGCCTATGGTTTTTGTGGACGTAAAGCAACACTTCAACCAGTCTAGCACACAGAGTCCTAAAGTCGAGGTGGCCGTCCTGGGCTCCCGTCCCTAATAAGCCTATGGCTTCTGTGGACGTAAAGCAACACTTCAGCAACATAGCGTCCAAGCACGCACATGAAGCCAGCTAGGTCAGTGTGACACTGAGTCGCGTCAAGGCGACATGCACTGAGGAAGAGTTACAGGCCTACATGAAGCGCGTCCGCTCGCGTTAAAAAAGAAAGAGAAAAAACAAAAACAAACAAAAAAACAAAAACAAAGAAGAGTTCCAACTCGATTCAAACGATTTTTTGTTTTTTTGTTTTTTTTGTTTTACCGCTTAACTGTTGTTTAAGTGTCGTTTTGTGGCTTGACGAAGGGGATTTCCCCTAAAATTTGCATATTGTGTGTCCGTGTCATAATAAACTTGATAAGCGTTCTTTTGAACCTTCTCGTGTTTGGATTTTATTTATGCTGGCGTGAACAACGAGGACATGTTATGAAAGGAACACTTGATACAATCTGAGCTTCTTTTTTTAAAAATAAACTTATAAATTTGAGCTCCAACGAAAAACTGTTGTTCAGGAGCTGTGTGAAAGTCGAGATGGCTGTCCTGGGCTTTCCGTCCTAATGAGCCCCACGGTTTCTGTGGACGTAAAACAACACTGAACCGTGCTTCGGCACTGGTCACAATTTGTCCCTAATATCTCAACCGACAGCCGAGGACATGAAACTCTACTTCAACAAAATTGTTGTTAGGTGACAGTTTTTCGAGACCTAAGACCTATGGCGTAATCAGTTATAACAGTGGTTGGAGAAAGGATGTCGTAAACCAATGCTTGCAGTTTGCTGTGTTGTGCTGATGCTGCTGATGATGATGATGATGATGAAGTGATGCTTAATGTCCTCAGATGTCAGTTGACATATTAGGGACAAGTTGTGACCAATGCCGAAGCACGGTTCAATAATTCTTTACGTCCACGGAAACCAGAAGGCTCGTTAGGACGGACAGCTCAGGGCGGCCACCTCGACTCTCACACAGCTCCTGAACTATGTGTGTTGTGCTGTGTTGGACGCATAGTTATAATCATGCTCAGGGGACGAGCAGCGCCGCGAGGAAGTGTATATAGGTCAGCGGACCGTCGTCGTCGTTCAATCAGCCCCTTCAGCCTGGATGTGTCCGGAGGGAGGCGGTGCGGCCACTCCGCAGACTCAGACTACGGCCTTTGAATGATCAGAGCCGGCAACACCAGAGACAGCAGCAGCGCCTCGATGATCGGCCGGGTCAGGCATTGCCAGGTCACGGGGAAAGAAAGAAGCTTGAAAGTATACTCAGTGACCCGAGGCAGTGACGCTACCGTACGTCCTTGTTTGTCTCTGAAGTCAGAGAACGTTGATAGCATAGAGTCAGTTCCTCGTCTGCGATGTACATTGTCCACGTACGTTGTCACGAAGAAAGAAAGAAAGACTGAAAGTGTACTCAGTGTCTCGTGGCTGTAACACTACCGTGCGTCCTCGTCCCTGAAGTCGCAGGACGTAGACAGCGTAGAGTCACTGAGTTCCTCGATGATCGTCCCTGAAGTCGCAGAACGTAGACAGCGTAGAGTCACTGAGTTCCTCGATGATCGTCTGCGATATACATTGTCACGTACATAGTCACGAAGAAACTGAAAGATGACTGAAAGTATCCTCAGTGTCTCGTGGCAATGACGCTACCGTACATCCTTGTCCCTGAAGTCAGAGGACGTAGATAACATAGAGTCATTTCCTCGATGGTCGGTCGGGACATACATTGTCACGAAGAAGCTGAAAGAAGACTGGAAGTATACTCAGTGTCTCTCGGCGTTAACCCTTTCTTGCCCCTGAAGTCAGAGAATGTAGACAGCATAGAGTCACTGAGTTCATCGATGTTCATCGGCGATATACATTGCCACGTACGTTTTCACGCAAGAAACTCAAAGAAGTCTAAAAGTATTTTCAGTGTTTCTTGGCGATAACACTTTTTTGCCCCTGAAGTCAGAGAATGTAGACAGCGTAGAACCAGTTCCTCGATGGTCGGCCATCCACGGTCACGAAGAAAGAAAGAAAGAGGAGTGAAAGCCAGTATACTCAAGCGTCTCTTGGCGGTGACACTAACGTACACCCGTGTCCCTGAAGTCAGAGAACGTAGACAGCATAGAGTCATTTCCTCGATGATCGGCCGGGACATACATTGTCACGTACATTGTCACGAAGAGGCTGAAAGAAGACTGGAAGTATACTCAGAGTCTTTTGGCGGTAACACCTTCTTGCCCCTGAAGTTAGAGAATGTAGACAGCATAATTATCGTCTGCGTTATACATTGTCACGTACAACATTGTCACGAAGAAGCTGAAAGAAGACTTACTCGGCGTCTCTTGGCGGTAACACCTTCTTGGCCCCCCCAAGTCAGAGAATGTAGACAGCATATCGTCTGCGATATACATTGTCACGTACAATTGTCTGAAGGCTGAAAGTATACTCAGTGTTTCGTGGCAATAACACTTTGTTGCCCCTGAAGTCAGAGAATGTAGACAGCATATCGTCTGCGATATACATTGTCACGTACATTGTCTGAAGGCTGAAAGTGTACTCAGTGTTTCGTGGCAATAACACTTTGTTGCCCCTGAAGTCAGAGAATGTAGACAGCGTAGAGCCAGTTCCTCGATGGTCGGCCATCCACGGTCACGAAGAAAGAAAGAAAGAAAGAAGACCGAGAGGTAGTATACTCCCCGTCCCTAATAAGCCTTATGGTTTCTGTGGACGTTGA
>JABMCL010002073.1:677500-680000 GCA_018857735.1 Alviniconcha marisindica
CATTTCTGGACGATGCAGTGAGGAAATAGAGCTCGCGCAATCGGTTTGAGTGGTTTACCGAGAAATAAACAGGAGTGAGTTGTGTCAGTTTTGTCTTAGCTAACGAGTCTTGAGACAAAACGTGCACACATCGAGCGTTTCGTATTCCGCTCACCACACACAAAACCCACTGTGTGAGCTGTTCATTACACGCATTTACACTGAATCATCCTGGGACAGATCCATTTTTGCCACTGAAATGACAACAAAACCCTCAGTCTTTGGTGAAAGCCGTTTTACGCCATGAAGCTGAATGCGCATAAGGAATTAGTCCATAATTATTCAGTACATTCCCAGCCGTCAGATGCATCTACATTTCTTGCTGTTGTTATAAATGACACAGACAAACAACACTCTTAACTAACTGGGTTTACAGAAAGCGAAGGAAATTAATATTTTATTGGACTGGTCTGTGCGGTTTTTATCTATTCATAGGCCTATTGACCAACAGCGATCGTGAAGTCCAACAATGCATGCAGCCAAGCAGCGAAAATGTCTGTGATATACTAGCCTCAGTTGTAACAAAGTCTGTGCTCCAGTGGTTTCAGTCGTACCTCTCAGTCAGATATCAGTCCACTTCAGTCAATAACTCGTCTTCGTCACCATCACAGCTCATGTACGGTGTGCCTCAGGGCTCAGTACTGGGGCCTGTTCTCTTCGTCCTGTACACTACGCCTCTCTCTTATATCATAGCTAACCACTCTGTAAACCGTCAGCTTTTCGCAGATGACACACAGCTCCAGAAATCCGTTCCTCTCACCAGAGAACTCAATACATGCACAGACAACAGAAACCCTCCACCGTTTCCCTCCCTGATTCGATTACTCTTGGCTCTCACAACATCCCCATCTCTGATTTTGCCAGGAAAACCTTGGATTCATTCTTGACTCAAAACTGTCCACGAAGAAGCACATCGTAAAAAATCTGTCTAACTGCTTATTTCGAGCTTAAACGCATTAGTTCGACCCGCAGGTTTCTCACTGAAGACGCAGCCAAGACTCTTGTTACCTCCTGTATCCTCTCACGGCTTGACTACCGCAACCGTCTCCTCATGGGTACGCCTAATTCTGTCATCCAACCTCTCCAGAAAATTCAAAACTTTGCTGCAAGACTCGTTCTCTTGGCACCCGCCACCAACACTCAACACATCTACTGGAAAAACTGCAATGGCTTCCCATTTTTCAGAACGTATTAAATATAAAGTCGGTTGTGTGTGTTTCAGTGCTATAAATGGCTCTGGTCTTGCTTATCTCTCTGAACTGCTACATGTCTACACTCCGTCTCATACACTACGCTCTTCTTCTGACACCCACATGCTGAAAATCCAATAAATATAAACGCAAGACCCATGGCTTTCGCACCTTCTCTTGCTTTGGACCCTACATTTGGAATTTACTCCCACAAGACCTTAGACACTGCTCAACCCTGTCATCTTTTAAAGCCAAACTGAACATCTTCCTCTTCTCACAGTATTTTCGCCCCAACTAATATCAGTACCCAATTTCTGCTACAGTCATTGTGTGTGTGTGTGTGTGTGTGTGTGTGTGTGTGTGTGTGTGTGTGTGTGTGTGTGCGTGCGTGCGTGCGTGCGTGCGTGCGTGCGTGCGTGCGTGCGTGCGTGTGGTGTGTGTGTGTGTGTGTGTTGTCTGTGCGTATACATCATACGTGTGTGTGTGTGTTGTCTGTGCGTATGTATGATGTATGATACAAATAATTTGAATTCATTGTGGTTTGTGTGTGTGGGGAGGTGGTAGTAGTGGTGGTGGTGGTGTTATTTGTCTTTCCGTATGGTGCTTTGTGTGGGTTGTTTTGGTGGGACTGTGCTCTATGTGTGTAAAGGATATCATATTTAGGTTAATATATATCATGTGAGCGCTCAGGGCGTTGATGAGCGCATGATAAATGCACAACATTATTAATATTCATTATCTTCAAACGACCGGCTGATCAATTCTGTTTTAAAAGCAGAACTGAACTCATCTCCGTAACGTTGAATGCGCAATCCTACAGACTAATGAACACCTGTCACGTGACAATCCGGGCAGACGACATGGCGCACGTGGCTGAGAAGTAGACCTATGTGGCAGGCGAAGTTGCGTCTGCGTGTTATTTGAACGTGCTATTGTTCATTATCAAACAGCGTGACTTGGATACTGACAGACTGAACGTTGCGAAGTCCAGAAATCAGCAAAATCCAGCTAAGTACAGTGTTGTTATTACTAGGACCGGATTTATTTATTTTTACACGAATTTGTGTGAGTGTGTTCTTGTCGATTCAGGAATGAAATTTCCCAGCAGCCTGACCATTAAGTCTACTTTAGTTCTCTTCGTCTTTCAGTGTGTCCGCGCCGTCGTTTCGTACGACAAACTAAGCGTTCTATCTGGGTATGAGAAATCATTCGCTGACTGTGTAGTGTAGTGGTCATTGCAGTCATGCGCTGCTCGTCGGGACAGTCCTGAT
>JABMCL010002073.1:685000-690000 GCA_018857735.1 Alviniconcha marisindica
ATCCGCCTGAACACAACGGTACACATAGGCCACGCCCGTGAATTATTCCCACATTAATTTCAGCCAACACTTGCTAGATATATATCACAATGATACAGCTACATTCCCTCCTTGAAATTATCTAGCCAAACTTGACTACACTTGTTATTTAGTGATATTGGTCTGAGCGCAGCAATACAAACACGCATCCTGCGCCCATGTATTGATGATGATGTGGGTCTTTATGTCCTCGCATGTCGGGGTGACATATTACGGACAAACTCCAAACGCCCATGTATTGATGATGATGTGGGGCTTTATGTCCCCGCATGTCGGGGTGACATGTTACGGACAAACTCCAAACGCCCATGTATTGATGATGATGTGGGGCTTTATGTCCTCGCATGTCGGGGTGACATACTACGGACAAACTCCAAACGCCCATGTATTGATGACGATGTGGGGCTTTATGTCCTCGCATTTCTGGGTGACATATTACGGACAAACTCCAAACTCAGTTTGTGTTAGAAGCACACACACACACACACACACACACACACACACACACACACACACACACACACACACACACACACACACACACACACACACACCACACGCCCCACACCACACACACACACACACACACACACACACACACACACACACACACACACACACACACACACACACACACACACACACACACACAAAGTCATTTAGCATGATCATTTTATTTTAAACTCAGTAATTGTCTTACTACCGAAAAATACCAAACAATCTATCAAGAACACAATATAATAAGAATGAAATAATTTCCTTTCATTCACATGCCATTGACGTAGTGGTATGAAACTAAATCATTAACTGTGATATGTGCCAGAAAATGTCTTACGAGCAAAATGCATCAAAATAAAACTATAGGTCACGAACATTGAAAGAGTAGCAAAATCAAATGTACTGTCAATTAGTTAGCTTATTGGCTAAGGGCACCAAAGTTATAGTTAGATAGCATGTCTCTGATGCCAGGATGTTAGGTAGCCAATCAAAATGCCTGGTCTGAACAGTAGTTCACTATGTGTGGACCATGAGGAAGTATCTGCCATGTATGCCAGCCTTACACTTGCAGTATCTGTGTTGTGTTTTCATGCTGAAACAAGCACACTTTAGCTGGGTGGGCCGGAGCTTTACGAGGTGGTCTAGCCTGTATAAGCGGATTTGTTCAAGAGATGCAGCAAAACCTGTTGGACGTCCTGGGGATAGTGGACGAGGACCACGGGCGAGGAACTCTCTTTCAATCGCCCGGCACTGAGATGGAGAGAAGATCGTTGATCTTGTTCAGAGCTTCCTGCGTGAGCCTCTCGCTGAATGCAACAATCCAAGCAATAACTTGAATACAAAGATGGGCCACGGACATTTCTTTGAACGAATGGCAGTAGGGTACCTGTAGGGTACCTGTCGACGTTCTGGTCAGTCCGATCAACCCCGCCCATGGTCTTGTGTAGTGTTTGATTAGGACTTGATGTTCAATGTCCACCCGTTTCCCATCAGATCTCGACCATCATTTGATTTTGTGGACTGAGTAGACATCAACCTTGTTGGAGACAGCACTGACGACAGTGATTCATATCGTGGGACTGGACATACACCAGCCTTGTTGGAGACAGCATTAACGACAGTGATTCATATCGTGGGACTGGACAGACACCAACCTTGTTGGAGACAGCACTGACGACAGCGATTCATATCGTGGGACTGGGTAGACACCAACCTTGTTGGAGACAGCCCTGACGACAGCGATTCATATCGTTCTTCCTCACGACTAGTCCATTATTTGTGTTACATACATAGTGAAACGCCTCTCGTGGTGCCTTTTCTATTTCCTTTACATGAGGTCAGGGGCAGTCTTTTGCCTCACTGGGGGCGGGTCAGTGTAAATATAGTTACCTGATTTGTTCGGGTTACGCTATATAGTTGCGCTGTTGTGTAGCATCATCTTCCAGCATAGAAAGAACATGACGAACATTGAAATATCTCAAAAGGGTAGCAGAAAAGAAACTTCTAAGATACTGTGAAAGATCATGGTAATAAGACATTTTATTCTCGAGATTAAAAACATTGTGAATCAGAACTGTATATTTAGAATCTGATTTGGTTGAGTAAGACTTAGAAATATTAGCTACATTATGCTTTCAAGAATGTTAAAAAAAAAAAAAAAAACTATCCTCTCGCTACCACGATCCCATAATTATATGGGATCACACTTCAGGCATACGCTATGCTCAAACAGTTAGACCATGGGATTAAAACAATACAACAGTGTAGCCAGTACATGAATCCCTGATCCGATACTGATATGGGATCGTGATAGCATGGGTATAGACAGAGTAGGGTAGGCATTGTTAGGGAATAGTCACTAACAAGTTGTGTGGCTGACTAGCGATATATATCCGTCTGAACCAAACCGCGTCGGTGGACAGCTGCGCTGAGATAAAGAGCGCCTCTTCAGTGGCGTAACTAACTCTGGCACAGTTTGGAGGAAGATGCCGGAAAGCGATGCTCGGAGTGTGGCTACGCCCATGTATTATTCCCACCCACCTTGAACTTAGTAAACACTCACTACGCTTGTACAAGTATCCGTCAGAGCCCAATGGTGCACGTAGGCTACGCCCGTTTATTGATTGTTTCCCAGTGATAAAAAAACGAAAGAAAAAAGAAGAAAAAAACACAAAAAACACGTCATCCTTGAAGCTTCAATACATATTTGAATGGTGTAGACACGGAGACAGTCTATCGGTCTTACTAAGCTCTGGAGCAATTTTCCTGTCGTGGGGAAAGAACTAAACAATTAACTTGACTTGCTTGACGAGCTATTAGTTCCATGTCAGCTTCATGTCACAAATGACAACAAGCATAACGTACATATATATCCATACTCAGAGAGACAAGAGCAAAGCTCTTTAACCTGATTCTCATCTAGTGACAGATGATCCGAAGCAATCTCTTCGTGAAATGGCACTGTGTCAGCACCGCGGTGTCTATAACATGTAGGCCTAGTGCGTTCAATATCTATAACGGCGTCGTTACAGCCCTGGCGTTGAACTAAAACAGAAGTATATGAAAGTCGGAGTCAAAAAATCGACGGATCGAATTCAGTCAGTTTGTATTGTTTTTGTGCGTATTTTCCACATTTTGTCGTTCTGTGAATGACGAATCTTACACCCGGGAAGCGTGGATCGCTTTCTCCAAAGATTGGCCACTGTGTTTGTGCGTGTGTGTGTGTGTGTGTGTGTGTGTGTGTGTGTGTGTGTGTGTGTGTGTGTGTGTGTGTGTGTGTGTGTGTGTGAAAGAGAGAGAGAGAGAGAGAGAGAGAGAGAGAGAGAGAGAGAGAGAGAGAGAGAGAGAGAGAGAGAGAGTTGTGCTATGTTCTGTTGTGTTGAGTTGGGCCAGCTTCGACAAAATGATGCTGTTCAGCCCACTTCATTATTTTCTAACCAGAAATAGCAAGACTTTGAACAGAATAACGCTACTGAGCTACTTCGTCATTATTTCCTAACCAGCAACGGCAACATGTCTGCAGAATAACGCTATGCAGTCTGTGGCCTACTTCTCCCTTATTTCCTAATCACAATCCTTCTACAGAATGACTCTGTTCAGCCCACGTCTTCACAATTTTCTAAACACCAATAGCGAAATTTCGACAAAATGACGCTCTTTCAGTCTGCTTCTTGCTGATTTCCCAACCAGCTATGGCAGATTTCGACACTGAGAATGAAGCTGTGCGGTCAGACTACCTTGATTATTTTCTAACCGGCAACGGAGAAATTTCGACAGCATTTTGCCAGAGCACTTTTCCATTTCTTCCGTTTTGTTGTTGTAAAATAAAAATAGCTGTAGAAATCCCACTGACTGAGCTATGACTGTATCATGTCAAAATAAGCCAACCTGACAAAGTACGTTAATATAAATTCCGTCAGGGACTTGATGCATTTGGCAGCTAACACTGCCGGCCTCCTGTGCAATCCATAAACGGAAATTGTGCTGCTACATGCGTCAGGATTGTAAGTTAAACTGTCGTCGACCCGAACCAGCCATTCAATCCTTGCCGCGATTTATTCGGTCGTGGAGAGAAAGAGGAAATCACAAAATTTAGTGTATGTTGCTTTGCCTTTGCCGGCCAAGGCTGTCTCACAGTCCCTCCGCTCTACCTTCCGTCCACCCCATGTATTATATATTCTTCTTCTTCTTCTGTTTCTCTTCGTTTCCGCCTGTCTCTCTCTCTCCTCCTCCCTTCCACCCTCTCGCTATTTCCCTGTCTTCCTCTCCATTTGTAAGGCAGTTCTGTTAAGTTTTTTGCCACACACACACACACACACACACACACACACACACGCACACACACACACACACACACACACCACAACACACACACACACACAAACACACACACACCACACACACACACACACACACACACACACACACACACACACACACACACACACACACACACACACACACACACACACACCACACACAATCCTCCCCCATCTCTCTCCTCCATCTCACACCTCTCCATCTCTCCTCTCTCTCTCTCTCTCCTCTCTCACACACACACACACAACACACACACACACACACACATCATTCAGGGACGGCACAAGCACAGACCTAACTAACAAACTTATGGTTCCCTTTTACATATTTAACAGCCGACCTGGCTCTACCAGCTGTGCCACGGAATGTACTCATGCAGTGACGGATATGTTCAATCAGTTTTTATTCCTGAACACCTGTTGCAGCCGGGCGACTTGGTCGAACGGTTCAGGCTCTCTCGGCTGTGAGCCGACTGAACCGTTCGTAGCGTTCGAGTCCGCTTTGGCTCACATTTACCTGATTTCTTTTTTATAGTCACACATGATCGTTTATCGAGTGGACGCTATCTTTCCGGGAAGAGTGTCATGACCATGCGCTACAACAGCTGACCTCCCGCCAGCCACCCTGTAAGTAGACATGGTGCT
>JABMCL010002073.1:695000-825000 GCA_018857735.1 Alviniconcha marisindica
CTGCAAAAGCGAAGTTGTAGCCAGTCAGTACAAAGTACACATTTGCAGTTGCCAGTCTACATTTGAAGCTGAAAATATACACTTTACAGCGACAGGAAGTTGCAGCCGCAACTGACTCTCGAAGTGTGACAGCGATTGCCAGTGATATCTGAGTCTGTAGAAGACTCCAAGCACTGGTTTACGACATCCTTCCTCCAACCACTGCCATACTTGATTACGCCATAGGTCTTGAAAACTGTCAGCTAACGGACAGTTCTTCGTTGGTGCTCAAATGGCAGTAAGTTCGTAACAGACAACTCAGATTATAAACTTACTGATCAGGCGTTTCTTTTGTAAAAGCCCACATTGCTTACGCCAGCACAAATAAAACTAAAATCGTTTGAATCCAAAAGGAATTAACTCTTTCTTTTACTGACCCGAGGCGGACGCGCTTCACGTGTACATGCGTGCTTGGACGCTATGTTGCTTTCACAGCCTTATTAGTACCCACACTCCGAGCATCGCTTTCCTGCCCCTTCCTCCAGACTCGGCCAGATTTAGTTACGTCACTGAAGGGGCACTCTTTATCTCCGTGCAGCTGTCCAGCGACGCGGTCAGCGCCCTCCGAAAGGTTCGGGCCTACTAATATGACTGTAGAAGCAACCTAGCGCCAAAGCACGCACGTAAACATCAGACGCATCCACCCCGGGTAAAAAAAGAGTTCCGTCTCGTTCAGACGATTCAGGTTTTATCTGAGCTGGCGTAAGCAACATGGTCAGTTATAAAACAAACGTCTGATATAATCTGAGTTGTTTGTAACAAACTTACTACGGCTGGAGCACCAACAAAAAAACACTGCTCGTTAGCTGACAGTTTTCAGGAACCTATGGCGTAACTAAATACGGCAGTGGTTGAAGGAAGGATGTCGTAAACCAGTGCTTGGAGTTTGAGTCTGTAGGAGACTCTCTCCGTTGACTACGCGACCGTCCGGCCTACCGGCCTGGTTGTTCAGTTACTGACTGTTTGAAGCGCTGTGAGCGACGACAACTTTGACTGTGGCCACAGAAGGCAATAGTGGGTTCAGAACTGTGTACACGGGAGGCGTAATTTCTTGTTTAGATAAGCGTGGGCGACGCTCCAGGGTTTGAAATCGGTCACCACGATCCACTTACACATCTGCTGTAGTTTACCTACCACGAGAGATGGGGCGCGATTGAAAAAGTGCGTTTTTCTCAGTTTCAAACAAACGGCACGCTCTGTAAACAGCGCGGCAATTTTCGCTGCAGCACAGCTTTCGCGTTTCTCACTGTACTGTCTTGTGTTTCTGTGCCAATAGCGCTTGTGCACTATGTAGCTGAGTGACTATTACGTACGCTGTGTAAATATGATTTTGAACTTCTCACTGCAGTACCGTGCATATTGAGTCCGAATCGCATTTTTTGTAGAAATTTCTCGCTGAATTATCTTCCATGCTGTGCAGACAGCATTCAGCCTACACTGAAAGGTCATCAGCAATCAGCGACATTTACTTACTTCCTTGCACACAGTGTAGAAAGCGTTTGTACTTCTCAGTTCAGCACTGCACGTGCGTTTCGGGTCGTCGCCGAGGAGGAGACCTTAGTGTGAACCAACGAAAATGATCAATACCGTTACAAACCGAGATCTTTAGCCTACTAAACCCAGAGTCAAGGCCGACGTGGTTTGACTGAGGGATGTTCGAAAACACCAGATCATACAACGATCAGAAGCCAGTCAATGAGTAATTGGATTTTAACTCCTGTCAGCGGCTGCAGATGGTCACTTCAGGACGAGAAGGACATGGCAGATTCACAGTAATTGATATCGATTGATAATTAAGTGGTAAGCTATACATTAATTTTTGTGTGGAACTTACTGAATGGTGGACAGACGGACGGATGGCTACATACCTGGTTTTTAACGCCCAGTCAGCCGTGACGGTTATCTCAGTGCGTAGAGAGACTTTAGTGAAGAAATAGTTATACAGGTGAAAGGACCGTTAAGAGAGAGAGATTAGCTCAGAGAAACGTGTAAGAAAACGGAGTAATTTGGGGAGAACTTATGGAGCAAACTTTGTGCGTGCGTGCGTGCGTGCGTGCGTGCGTGCGTGCGTGCGTGCGTGCGTGCGTGTGTGGTGCGTGTGTGTGTGTGTGTGTGTGTGTGTGTGTGTGTGTGTGTGTGTGCGTGTTTTGTGTTTTGTGTTTTGTGTGTGTCTAATATCACCTCGATGTGAACAGATATAAAATAAAACATTGATTGATTGATTATGGAGCAAAGTGTAGTTGAAAGGACTGTGGAACTGAAAGAGAAACAGACACCAAGAATAGGATAAAACGGGGAGGGGGGGTGGGGGGGGGGGGAACTCCGTTGATATATACAGCAAGGTATGTGTTATAATGCCCCTACCACGTGAATGTGAGCCCACGGGAACATGTCGGATATAGACAGAGAAGGGAGATTAACTAATACGAGTATCTGAGACAACTATAACACATTTCCAGGTTTTAGTTAGGTTGGTACTTCCTATTATTTCATACTTTTATTAAACGTTTTCCTCTTTGTCTTCACCAGTGCGGCTGGAGCACTGGCTGTGAAAAAGTAGTGACCTATTCGTCAGTCTGTTTCTCCTTGTCTTTGAATCTGACCATTAAACAACAGTTAACCCGCCGACAGGAGAGAGACTTAATGGTCCGCCCACTGACGTAATGTCCGACGAAGGTCTAGTAGCGCCTACTGAACTTGTTTCAAAGATTTACCAGAACGTCTCTCTCTCTGTCTCTCTGTCTTTGTCTCTCTCTCTCTCTTCTGTTCTATTATCTCTCTCTTCTCTTCTCTTCTCCTCTCATCTCTCTTCTCCCTCTCCCCTCTCTCCTCCCCCCCCCCCCCCCCCCCCGTTTCACTCTCTCTTCTATTCCCACTTTCTCGTCTCTCTCTCCTCCCCCCTCTCTCTTCTATTCTGTCTCTCTCTCTTCTCCGCCCCCCCCCCCCTTCTATCTTCTCTCTCCCTCTCTCTCTCTTCTATCTCTCTCTCTCTCTCTCTCTCTCTCTCTCTCTCTCTCTCTCTCTCTCTCCTCTCTCTCTCTCTCTTCGCTCTCGTCTCTCTCTTCTCCCCCTGCTCTTTCACTCTCATCTCTCTCTTCTCCTCCCTCTCCCCCCCCCCACCCCCCACCCCCACCCCCACACACACGCACTCTCTAATGTACGATCAAACCTGGCCCTTTTGGTAAGCGAGGGTTCACCGAAAGGAAATGATTCTGAACTGCCGGATAAACTGGCGGTCGAAAGAGGGATGTGTCTCGTCTGCGCGTACTGATTGGCTTATCACGATCTGCATGTCACTCAAATCTCGGCGACGCGGTAATCTCCTCCCGCCCCCCTCCCTCGCTCCCCCTACCTTCCCACCCCCGTCTTGTCATGTGTGTTTTCTGTTGCTTTTCATTCTGTTCAAATCGTTTGCTCAGTCATTGTCATCTCTGGGACCACCGAGTCTCTAGATGTTTTTGTTGTTGTTGCAAGCAGGACTTAGTGTCACAGTCACGAAGAAGAACTTTTCAAAAAACAAAACAAAACAAAAACAAAAACAAAAAAAGGTGGGCCAGTCACAGACTGTTGTGTCTGAACCAGTAGAACATTAGTGCTAAAAAAAGCCACGATATGCACTTCTTCACCGCTCTCCCTCCCCCCAAGCCGACTCGATACAGCACTTACATGTTTTGTTCCAGTCCAATATTAACCCCTTCACTGCCCCAGCCTGTAAAATGTCCGGGCTGAGAGATGCACAGAAGTGCCTGCAAACAGTACATTTCCCGCTCCTATAACATCTACTTTTAATGCTTTGAGTTTCGATGAAAATCCCTTCACATGACGGCGCGAAAAATAAAGACAGAAACGGTTAAGGGTTTCAAATTTTACACTTTTACTGGTCATTTTCAAGTGACATCGTGGCAGTGAAGGGGTTAAAATATTGATCAGCCTCTGGATCGAGTGACTTACGTAGCGGCTCTCTTACTGTCTGCCTCGCTTTCTTTGTGATCATCCCATCGACGTCGGTACACGTGGTACACACACATTGATCAGTCTATGTGAATTCCTCCTGAGGCAAGTAAGCTATCTTGAAGCGTGAAAAGATTGGACAAAGGAAACCGGATATGAAATGTCCTAACTGACAAAGGCTAAAAATGTCCATGATCTAGCCGGTGCTAAGATTAGAGAATTAACTGAAGCTGTTATCTTCTACTGTTCAAAGAGCAAGAGGCTGACGACCACATATTGCCACTTATTTTATTACATAAACATTTAGTGATACATTTTTCAGGAAAGACAAAATAAAAACCAAAATAAAACAAGCTGGAAGCGCGCGCGCGCGCGCCACACACACACACACACACACACACACACACACACACACACACACACACACACACACACACACACACACACACACACACTAAAACCTGTTCTCAACAGTCACTGATGACAGTGGTACTGTAGCTGTTCCACTGTGCACCAAAACTCTCTGTCTTTCTCCATCTCTTTTACATGTCGTTGTTAAGGTTCCGGTAAAACCTGCCGTGAAAGCTGTGAAAGACACACAGGGATGTAGTCTGGGACGGGGCAAGTCTTGGATGAGTCAAGCAGAGGACTCAATACCGCAAGTATGCCAGCTGAGAGAGCTCAAGCAAACCAAGAGGTGGGCAAGGTACCCAAACCAATTCCGGCATCTCTATGAGACACTCCTGCCAGAAAACCTGAGAAAGCACCGTCGAGAATGGCCAGCAGGTAAAACGGAGTCAGAAATCAAGCTTGTCATTTAAGAAAGCATTGATGATGAAGTCGAGCTTCATGTCCTCGGATGTCGGTTGACACATTAGGGACAAACTGAGACCAATGCCGAAGCACGGTTCAGTGTTGCTTTACGTCCACAGAAACCGTAAGGCTCATTAGGACGGAAAGCCCAGGACGGCCACCTCGACTCTCACACCGCTCCTGAACTCTGCCCAAGAAAGCAGCAAGGTAGGTAGCGTTGCTTAATGTCCTCAGATGTCAGCTGACATATTAGGGACAAGCTGAGACCAATGCCGAAGCATGGTTCAATATAGCTTTACGTCCACGGAAACCAGAAGGCTCGTTAGGACGGACAGCCCAGGACGGCCACCTCGACTCTCACACAGCTCCTGAACTATGCAGTAAACATGGCGCTTAACGTCCACAGAAACCGTACGGCTTATTAGGGACGGGGGTTTGAACTATGCAAACCGCAAGATCTTATATACACTGTGCACTGGTGGCTCAGCCGCCAAAGACCAGTGAGAGAGAAGGTGCGCCCCAAGACAGTGCAGCCTATACCGTCTCAACCTCCAGCTGGACAATGGAGGTGGAAGCGGTCACGTCACCCATGCCGCAGGAGGTAAGAGACCACAATGACCTCGCTGCAAAAAGTTGAAAGGGAATTCCTGACTGGAACGTGTCAATGTTCGACATCCACCCGTTACTGAGAAAACTACTGGACGTAGCGGAGTGAAGGGAAATGACCGAGCAGGTAGATTGGCGGAAAAAAGCAACCCCCATAACAAGTGGTTTGTGCCTCGGAAGATCTAAAGTGTTGAGGAGCTTGAGACCTGCGGGCACAAAGCCAAGGACATCACACACATTAGAGGATGTACCTCTGGTGGATTTTATGTACCTTGTATTTACACGCATGCCTGGTGAGAGTTGCCTTAGGCAAGTCAGGTCTTTTTGTTTGTTGTACTTGCGTTACGTGTTTCACCGGAGCGCTGATTATCTGCATTGTGTGTTGATACATCACACCATCAATCACCCGGAGGAGAGAGGTGTGGAAAGAGGAAGCGCTCAACGATTTTCCTTGAACGGGTGAGACTGAGAGGGCCATCGTCAGTCAGACAGACATTAAAACTGTTTCGAAAGCAATGTTGGGGAAATTTCCGAGGGACGGGGCGGAGCCGGAGTATATATGGGCTTTTCCGAGCGCATAGATACTTGTGAGCCGGTTTGGCCTAGCGGTAAGGCGTTAGGCTGGTAAGCAGAAGGACCTAGGTTCGAATCTACTTCGGTTCTCCTTTCTCTTCAAAAGTTGTGGTTTCAGTGTGGACACTGTCTTGTGACTTTGTCCCTCATAGTTAATGAAACATTAAAATGGCTCTCATCGCTGCCCACCTTAATGCAGGAGTCATTTTGGTGGTGACAGTGTAGCGATAGGTATATAATCTCCCTCTCCCCCTACCCTCCTCATCCCCCCCCCCCCCCCCCCCACACCCCATCTCCCCGTCCCTAATAAGCCTTATGGTTTCTGTGGACGATAAGCACCATGTTTATTTACTTACTGCATAGATACTGACGTGAACTGAACTGCCGCTAAGCGTCCTTCCTTCCGCAAGCACCATCATTTTGACTGAACATGTGTTTCGCAGGATGGCCTACCCACCGCCGATGAACGTGATACGATACCCTTTATGGTCACCGCCGTCACCACAAAACGAACCCGTATGGAAAGAGCAGCGGCTGCCTTAGCCACCACCACCCTCACCCAATACACACCACTCTACCCCCCTGCTCCCGCCTCCATCCCTCTCCCTCGTGAATAGAGGCCAATACTAATCAAAGGTACAGTTGTAGGTTCATTAATAATTTTCAATCTCCGACAGCCAAATAATACCCCCCTCTTTACCCCCCAAGAAAAACAAACAAAACAAAACAAAACAAACAAACAAAAAACTAACTAAAAAGGCATGTATGTGCGCAGTGTTTACCTTTAGTCAACACCATTTTCTTTCTTAGTTAGCACATCTTCTTGTCGTTTTTTTCTTTCTTTCTTTTTCTTCCTTTTTTTTTTTTTTTTTTTTAGCAAAGTATCATTGTCAGGAAGAAAAATTAAGAAGGCAGAAACGTGCAAGGCATACCGACATGCGGCTGCAGAGCGTTTTAAATCAAAGGAGGAAAATAATCCATATATATATATCGCTTATAGTATACGTCAGTTTTCACGGAACCCGTGCCCGCTGCCTCTTTCCGTCCACGGCACGCACTGCACAAGGGTAAGGAGGGATTGATTGCTTCTCGCAAGCTGTCGCTCTAAGCAGGATAAGAGTCACTGCAGTTGAAAAGACGCAACGGCTTTTACATAGCTCAGGGTTTTCTCTCCCTTCTCCTCCTCTGCTGCCTCCCCCCCCCCCCCCCCCCCCCCCCCCGACCTCCATACACACACACACACACACACCCATCAACAAACTGCTGACTAAACAAAGCACGCACATGCAGTTCTGCCTTGACATGAAAATCGACAGCCAGTTCCGAAAGTGTCACTTTCAAACCCCCCTCCTCCCCTCTCTTTTTCTCACTCCATCCCCAACCCCCCTCCCCGTTCCTGCACCCCGATGTTCACCATCAGTAGCCCACTGTCTGTGAATCAGTGACAAAAAGAATGTCAAGGTTTGCTCGGTCTAATAACCCAAATCTCTGTGAAATGAGAGAGAGAAGAGGAGAGAGAGAGAGAGAGAGAGAGAGAGAGAGAGAGAGAGAGAGAGAGAGAGAGAGGATAAAAAAATTAATCAAGAGAGAGAGAGAGAGAGAGAGAGAGAGAGAGAGAGAGAGAGAGAAGATAAAAAAATTAATCAAAGTCTCAACTGAGAAGGCTGGCGGTGTCAGTGAGTGTTTTTTTGTCAAGAAGAATGCGCTGAAAATAGAAATGCAAAAGTGCCTGCCCTTTCCAGGCCGATATTGTTTTATTCCGTTCCTTGGGGCTCAGGTTTCCTAGCCAGATACATTCTCCAGTCCTAGGAAGCAGTGCACATGGACGGTTGATGTTAACATATGTGAACTAATTAAAGGCAATCTTTCTTTCTGCCAGCATTTGTGTGTGCATGCATGCATGTGTACGTATGTGCATAAGCATGTGCATGCATGCGTGTATGCTTGCAAGCAAATTTGTGGGCTGTGCATGGCATATATGTGTGTGCTTGCGTGCATGGTCATGGTGCTCTGCAAGTCAGTGTGTGTGTGTGTGATGTGTGTCTGCAAGTCAGTGTGTGTGTGTGTGTGTGTGTGTGTGTGTGTGTGTGTGTGTGTGTGTACGTGAATGTGTTTGTGCATGTATGTGTGTGTGTGTTTATGTGTATGAGACAGAGAGAGAAAGACTATAGTAAGCATACACACTTTTAAGGACAACCTGGCAATCAAGACATTTCTATTCTCCAAATATTTAAACCAGCCAACACTGTCCTTCACCACTATCAGTCTGTCCAATGCATGTGCGCATGTGTGTATGTGCAAGTGACTGCATGCGTGCGTGTGTGTTTGTGTGTGTACATGTTTGGGTGTGGTGTGCAAGGAATACAATATTATTACCATATAATTATTATAATTTTTGATGTTTCAATGTAGACATTTTTGTTGATCTTGTAAAGCGCAGTGCTCACCTTTGTCGGTGAGATATGGTGCTATAGAAATGACTGCTATTACTATTATTATTCAGTGCCAATGATGCGGCTCAAATGGCTGAACAATACAAACCTAACAGAACTTGTATGCACAGTGAAATAAAGCTTGTTAAGAAAACTATTTATAAAACTAACAAATAATGTTGATATCAACACAGGTAGACAACGTTGCTGAAACGTGAATAACTATTTGAAACACATGCGCCACACACACACACACACACACACAGGCACACAGAAGGAATGCAATAAAAGTTAATTCAGCCATTTGCCTAAAAAAAGGTCTGCTGATGGTGGTACTACATCATATTTTGTGAATGAAATGTTTGTCAGGTCTGCTGATGGTGGTACTACATCATATTTTGTGGATGAAATGTTTATCTGTTTGGTGAGGTAGACAGGAGGTAAAACTTGCTATAACAATGCACAAAGTGGGATGTATCAAGAAATGTTTGATCAAGTTTCTATAGATGAATGCTTTGCACAAACATCTAGGTATGTGCCATGCTGGGAGACTTTAATATCATTGTACACCAAAAACCACATGAAAGGCACAGAAATATTTTATAGTCACCAAAGCAAAGCAAGCTTTCTCATCAAGTATCATTCATGTTTGGAGGCAACACACAAATCTCTTTGTCTCTGAATAGAATGGTACGCTATAATTTCTGTACACACACATGCGCAGGGGTGCACACGCGCGCACACACACACACACATGCACCCCCACCACACACACACAAACACATAAAGCACACGCACACACACAACACGCACACTCTTTCACCCCCCTTTCATGCAAGCTGTCAGCAACAGTCAAACAAATCAAACAAATAACAACTGAACCCTTCAGTAAAAAACATTTGATATTACAAAGCTTTGACTGTGACAATGTTAATAACCACAAACAGTTATTCATATTCACAACAACTCCACTGCTCCACATATTCATAACATCCCCACCCCCCTTTCCTCTCGTCTGCATGAAACATCGGTGCATTACACATATACAGTGGAACACAATAATTATCTGTTTAAGGAAAAGCCTTCTGTAAATTATTTCAGTTGAGTGCTATGGGGTGGATGTTTGTGTGTGCGTGTGTGTGTGTGTGTGTGTGTGTGTGTGTGTGTGTGTGCATGTATGTACATGTGTGTGGTGTGTGCGCAGTGTGGTGTGTGTGTGTGTGTGTGTGTGTGTGTGTGTGTGTGTGTGTGTTTGCATGCATGTGCGCACACATGCTGTGTAGGTCTTGCAGTTTG
The DNA here is from genome assembly GCA_018857735.1 of Alviniconcha marisindica. Taxonomy (NCBI): domain Eukaryota; kingdom Metazoa; phylum Mollusca; class Gastropoda; family Provannidae; genus Alviniconcha; species Alviniconcha marisindica. The sequence goes on from JABMCL010002073.1 coordinate 704,711, forward strand.
TCTTTCTGTGGTTTGAATTGCTTGTACGAGGGCTGTTTGTTAAGTGATGTCCGCAGGTCAGTAAAACAGGAAGCAGCAGTCTGATTTACCTACATCATTGACATTATTTCAGACCACTCTCCTCTACTTTGCATGCATAGTTCCAGTGGTCTGTGGCAAGATTCAAAGGCATTTTGATAGTCAGATGGAGACAGTGCATGAAGCTCTGAATTTACTCCATTCTGCAAGGCCATGAACCATCTTGCTGCGATTGTTCTCAGGTTAAGATCATCACACACAGTTGTTTTCAGCTGTGCTGATTGAAATGTTGCATCTTTCCCCTAGTTCACATATAGTTATAAATCAATCTTTGTCAGTCTGCTTCTTCAGGAAAAGCACATTTTCCTTGTTCCTGTTAAAACTGACTGGCGAGTGAGTACTGCTGCTTAATGCTCAGAGAAGCGAGTAGGCCTATTAGGGATGGGGTTGAGTGGGAAAGGGGGAAAGAAGAGTGAAACCTTGAGACAGGCGCCAACCCAGAAGACCAAGGCTGCCGTGGACTGCCACCAGAACAACATCTGCCCAGCACTGTGCAGCAACTACCGTACCATGCAACTGCTGTCCCAACTGCTATGCAGAACAGTCACAAAGACAATGTCCGTAGCTCTGCCGTTGGGAGACAACTGAAGCGAAAAAAGTCCAACTCTCAAGCCCAGCTCCACCTCCCTGCTCTTGATCTCTACTGGGCTAACTTGTGGGTCCAGCACCACCTCCCTCCTCTTGATCTCACCTGGACCCACAGAAGCTGACTTAATGGCCCTGATGGTGCCATCTTTAATGCATACTTTTCCAGCTCTGTGTGAACACATAGGAACAAAACTGCTGAGCTCTGGGGTCTGTCTTTTGCAGGCAAAGTTGATGACAATCAACACCGCATTCTAAAATATAGTCCTTAATTTTTCATTCTTATTTTCAATGTCTTACATATGAAAGGCCAGATCTTAAAGGGAAAAAACTGCTAGTCCACAGCACCGTGATTCAGTTTTGTGGATCAAAACCAAGCTACCATAAAGAAAAGTGCAGTACCAACAAACACACTTTCCACTTTGTAAGTAAAGGTAAAAAATATTCTGGCCAAATGTGAGGTGTCAAAATAATCAGTTGTAAAGCAATGAGACTTGAAAGCAATCAACTACAAAATCCTGTAATGGGGATTGCTAATTAATACTGCTAAATGTCTCGTTGAACAGAATGATACTGAAAGCAGTTAAGTACATAGACACACACATGAGTGTGCATGTATGCACACACACGCACACACGCATGCATGCATGCACACACACACACTGGACAAGCACAAAAACATGTGTACATGCACACATGGGCACATGTGAGCACGCACGCACACACACACACACACACACACACACTTACACACACACGTTTCCACACACACACACATTATGCTGTGATATCCCCAACTTTGGAATGCAGAAGTCTGACGGAGAATTGCCACAATGCTGCCCCAAGGTCTGCGTCTGAGGCGGTCTGGGAGGCTTGGCAGCGACAACAGTTGTTGAAGTACAGGCCCCCCAGGCCCTCCAGTTCACTGGCCACTGCACAGTACACTGTGGTGGCGGCCCCTTGTTGCTGAAAAACAACACGTCACCAGCTAATGATGGTGGTAATGAATGGGTTGATCAGGTGAAAATAACCGTGCATGGGTTGATCAGGTGAAAATAACTGTGCGTGGATTGATCAGATCAAAATAACTGTGCATGGGTTGATCAGGTGAAAATAACTGCATGGGTTGATCAGGTGCAAATAACTGTGCATGGGTGTTTACTTACTACACCAACAAGACCTTCACTGTTTGTGCACTATCTGCCATGTGTGTTTACTTACTACACCAACACGACTATGCACATACTTGACATCATTTATAATTTTGGTGTACATTAAAGTGAGGAGAAGGGGGTGTGGGTGGGGCCAAACTGTATAAAATCTCTATGCACCAGGTGTTTTGGAGAGGAGAGCAAACTGCATAGAAATTCAGCATATTAGCGGTGACGGGAAAGAAAAAAAAACACCAAAAACCTGAGCCTACACTGTAAAAGTAATGTTCCCTATCCTTACCATTTCCATCCATTTTGTGAACAATTTTTGATTGCAAAACTCAAAATCAAAACACAAAGGTTTTTAAATAGACAATACAACTTTTTCTTTAAAAACAAAAATATCAGTTTGCTTTTGTTTCAGAGTGTTATTGGTCAACTCTGTTTCATTTTTGTTTTTGTTTTTTGGCCAGGCTCAAAGGTAAGAATAACTGGAGAGTCTTACAAGGCTACCCACCCATGTTCATGAATTGCTATGAATTAGTGTACACACATCCAAAATACTACGGGACTGAAACTGACAAAATTCACTGAGGCAAATCAGCAAAACTAATGGATAGCTTTCTGCAGGGTAACTGTGCTGTCTGCAGGGTAACTATGCGCTCTGCAAGGAAACAGTTCTTTCTGCAGAATAACAGTGCTATTCACAGGGTAACAGAGCTTTTAGCAGGGTAACAGTGCTATTATTGTATTAAAAGGGTCATGGTATTATCCACAGGGTAACAGAGCTTTTGGCCAAGACATGGTGCTATCAACAGGGTGAGTGCTGTCCACAGGGTAACAGTGCTACCACAAGGGTAAGTGCTATCACAGGGCAACAGTGCTATCAACAGGAAAAGTCTACCACACGGTAACAGTGCTATCAGCAGGGCAAGCGCTATCCACAGGGTAACAGTGCTATAAACATGGCAAGTGCTACCTATCGGGTAACAGTGCTGTCAACAGGGCAAGTGCTAGCCACAGGTTAACAGTGCTATCAGCAGGGTAACAGTTCTATTCACAGGGTAACAGTGCTACCTGCAGGGTAACAATAATATCAGCAGGGTAACAGTGCTTTCCTCAGAGCATCAGTGCTGTTCACACAGATCACATAATGCGGTTCTTTCTAACATTCTCCACTGCATGAGGTAGAACAAATAAAGTACCACAGACTTTGTGCAGGGTCGAATGAGGGTTTTCCATAGAGCATCAATGCTGTCCACGCAGATCACATAATGGGGTTCTTTCTAAGCATTCTGCACTGCACGAGGCGGAACAAGTAAAGTACCACAGACTTTGTGAAGGGTCGAATGAGGGTTTTCCATAGAGCATCAATGCTGTGGACGCAGATCACATAATAGGGTTCTTTCTAAGCATTCTGCACTGCACGAGGCGGAACAAGTAAAGTACCATGGACTTTGTGAAGGGGCGAACGAGGGTGAAGAGCAGACGGTATGCCCACCAGTGCCGAGAGAGGGAGGAGCTCATCATGTTGCCGGGGTGCAGGGACAACACCGTCACACCCTCCTTGTGCAGCCTGGCGCTCAGGGCGTTAGCAAAGAGGATGTTGCACAGCTTGGAATGGTTGTAGGCCCTCATGTCGCTGTACTTGTTGGCTGGGGGAGACAGGGTGTCCAGGTTCAGCGTCTGTTTTGTCAGACCTGAAAATCTGGAGACCAGATCCACAAAGTGTTGGTAAATAACGGGTTCATGGTCACGCTGTACTGATGGTTATGTGAGTCCCCCCAAATCTGGAAATCAGATCCAGTGTATTAGTAAAAAAAACAGGGTTCATAGTCACGCTGTACTAATGGTTATGTGAGTCCCCCAAATCTGGAAAACAGATACAATGTATTAGTAATTAACAGGTTCATGGTCACACTGCACTAATGCTTATGCAAGTCCCAAAAATCTGGAAATCAGATCCAATCAGATCCAATCAGATACAATGTATTAGTAAATAACAGCTTCATGGTCGCACTGCACTAATGCTTATGCGAGTCCCAAAAATCTGGAAAACAGATACAATGTATTAGTAAATAACAGCTTCATGGTCGCACTGCACTAATGCTTATGTGAGTCCAAAAAATCTGGAAATCAGATACAGTGTATTAGTAATTAACAGGTTCATGGTCACTGCACTAATGGTTATGCAAGTCCCAAAAATCTGGAAATCAGATACAGTGTATTAGTAAACAACAGGTTCATGGCCACACTGATGGCTATAAGAGGCCTGATAATCTGGAAATCATAGACAACATATTATTTAGCAAACAACTGGTCCTTGGTTAAACTGATGGTTTTGTGACCAGAAAACCAATCTGGAAATCCACACACTACATCAGTAAATAACAGGTTCATGGTTAATTTGATGATTTGCAACCCCAAAGCCTGCTAATCAGATACAACATATGAGTGAACAAAGACGTTTGCGGTTACAATGATGGCGGTTATGTGAGACCTGAAAATCAGATAAATTATACCATGTTAGTAAATTATAGTTTCATGGGTTAAAATGATACTTATGCAAGGCCTAAAAATGCTGGCCACAGAGACACAAACCAACACAAGGATTGGACAATACAATCAAGCAGAATCAGTGACTGTTGTTACAAAATGGCCTTGATAAGAGAGGGGAGGTAATACAAAAAAATCAATCACAGACTGAGCAGCTTCAGTGAAACAATACAATGTATTAGTAAATAACAGCTTCATGGTCACACTGTACTAATGGTTATGCGAGTCCCAAAAATCTGGAAAACAGATACAATGTATCAGTAAACAGCAGGTTCATTGTTGGATACACCTTTAAAAAAAATGAAAAAATTAGCACTTATTTTCCTTCCTTTTAATATATGAATACACACACTAAAATAAAGGCCAGGCAAAGCTGACTGCATTCTATTTAAAAAGTACCAAATAATGTGAGATTTCGCTCATTATTGTGCAAGAATTGTACTTTTCTGCAGATTTTCATCAAACTGCTCTGCCAGCGTAGTCATTCCCGCCAGTTGCTGAAATATAAACTGTGGTGTTTGATAATTATATCAGTTTCCTTTCAGTTTTTTTAAATTTTCTGTATGTGTCTAACCCGCACATGCCCCAAGCGCTTACACATGCTTTAAATGCATATATTAAATGCACATATTTTCAAAATTTAATGCATACAACATGAACACACACATGCATGCACACGTGCACGCACACACACATGCACACACACACACACACACACACACGCACACACACATGCACACACACACACACACACACACACACAATGACCACTGTTTGAAGATTTGAGCTCAACTGCTTCTAATACTGCATACTACATATAGGGCTATCTGCTCTTTAAGACAGTATTTATGACTACCCAGATCCCTTCTTCTTCACAGAAATGTGTCTTGAAAGAACAAAGATAGAGGGACAGTGTACAGTATGAATATTTCAACCATTCTCTTTAGACAATTGTTTTTCTTTCTTAAAGGAAAACTCGGCTAAAGGAATGGAATAAAAAACGTACACACATCAGTTTGTGACTCAATTTCTGATCCCATTAGTCAGAAGTTGTGAAAACACATCTGCAAATACTGCCATTTTGTGCCCAGCAGTCTGTATCAGCAAAGTCATAAACATATGTGGGTTACAAAAGTATATCGCAAGGAAACCTTTTCCTGCTCATTAATGGTAAAGAGCAAACCAATGGCTGTGCCCCAAGGGGTCAAACTTCATGTGTGTGTGTGTGTTGCACACATTGAATCTTGAAAATCATTGTACATTTAAAAGAAAGTGTAAGCGTTTAGGGCATGTGCGGATTAGGTGCTCTCAGTACCCATTACTATTATTATTAAAATTTGAAGCAGAAAATTAGTTCTACATTTGTAGTTCTAAATTTGTATGCATTTTTATCATTTGGTGGTTCACCAAATGACAAAAACGCATTCAAATTTATGTGCACATTTTTTTCCTTTTTTTTTTGTTCAGGCCAACTTGCATCTTTGGCTTTGGTCCCCTTTAAAAATTGTACTCCCCAGCAGGCTGAACTGTGCCCATGACCCCCCAGAATTGACAAACCTGTGCGACTCGCTGGACACAACGACCACCCTGGCTGGTGCCGATTTGACCAGCACCTCCTGCAGAAGGAGTGTGAGGTAGAAGTGGGCCAGGTGGTTCACCTGAAACGTCAGCTCCAGTCCGTCCTCAGTCTGCTGCCATGGGACACCGAATACTGCAGCGTTCAGGATCAGTAAGTGCAGAGGCCTAGAGAAGAAAAGAAAAGAGAATGGTTTGCCTACCTTTTCTCATGTTTTTGCACAACTCAACTGTCTCACACTTACCAGCGCAGCTCTCCCCTCCACTCCCTACTTGGAGGCAGGAGGTGGGAGTGGCAGCACTCTCTGTGTGTTTCTGTCTGTCTGTCTGTCTGTGTTTCTCATAGGAGTCTGTCTTTGTTTGCTGTAGACATGGTGAGAGACTTGAACCGCTTTCAAGGATGGTAAAAGTTGTTCCGGGCAACAATGGTGTTGGTGAAAAACAAAGAAACTCCTGCCTGTATTTAGGTAAAACTGCAAATGACAACAATGGCTAAACCATACAAATCGCAATTCACCAACGATCAAAGTCCACCCCTCTGACTGCCTCTTGCATAGCATTAGCATGGTTATTTCTCAGGGATTCCACTGCACACACTCTCGGAAACTCCCCTCCCTACATTTTCCCTGTTCAGGTCACAAACATGTAGACACAGCACAGTGCGAGTGTGCATGTGCCTCGGAGGACCAAGCCCCCCCTCGACTTCCCCTCCCACCCACTGAGCATATTCTTCAATTTTCCCCCCTCTATGAAGAAAAGTGGGGTAGGGTCTGGAAAGCTCTGGGAGTTCACAGGCAACCTGTAGAGGATGGGCAGCTTTGCTGCCTCCAGTGGACTGACAGTCTGACATGGCCATCACATCACAGACGAAGAAGCAAAAGAAGAAGACTGCAGATCTCTCTCTCTCTCTGTCTCTCTCTCTCGCCTTCACACAAAGACCAGGATAAAAGTCAACTAAATTTCCCTCGGACCATCATCACTTGCCACCCTCACACAGTCTGTCTTCTTTTCCATCACCCTTTCCTAAATTAGTAACAGTAAAGATTAGTCACGCTAGTGTAACCAAAAAAACGTTGGCATACCATCCAGTGTTTTTGTAAGTCTCCGCAAATTCCTTGACGCTTCGGAGACTGGCGAGGTCAAGGTGCATCACCTCGACCTTGGCCTTTGGCATTTCCTTCATGAGGGTTGCTCTGCATTCTTGAGCCACCTTCAAGTTGCGACAGGCCATGATCACAGTGGCACCATGAAGAACTAGGGATCGAGCTGTTTCGTAGCCTGTGGACATGGAATTGGTCACAAAATTACAAAAAGGGGGTTGATGTTATTGATGATGACAATAATAATAACGACGATGTAATTCCAATGTGTAGTCATACACGCAATATTGTGTAACACTATGGTTAGGTGCATGAAACTCCTGTGAATTTAGGCATGGTTGTGGATATGCATGCATGAGCATGCATGCTTGTGTGTGTGTGTGTGTGTGTGTGTGTGTGTGTGTGTGTGTGTGTGTGTGTGTGTGTGTGTTAGTGTCACCCATCATTATTTATAACTGTGTATTCCTAACATACAAAAAAAAAAATCAAAAAAATCCCAAAGCCATTTTAAATGAGAGATATATATCTCATTGCATTAACATTGCCACTGGGTGTTCTTTTGTTGTTGCCTGTCACAAATCAAGCATAATTTGTTATCGGCATACATCAGATGAAAGTATGTCTAAATTACTTTGCCACTGATTTCTTTTCAGGCTCACTGAATTTGGCAATGTTAGAGAAGTATGCCTCCATTTGTGCAGATCTCTGTAACAGCTGCTCACCCTGATATAACCGTAATGGTTGACTGAGCGTAAAACACCAGGTTATTACTACTACTGCTGTAACAGCTGTTTGATAATATGCAGATCAAAGCAAGACGTTTACCTCACTTCATGCCAGAATGCATGCTCTGCAGCTGTCGAGATAAGTAGCTGCTGTTTCACACACATGCAAGAACACACGCAAGTACACACACACACTCTCTCTCTCTCTCACACACACACACACATACATGCACAAACACACACACACACACAAATACACACACACGCATACATGCACAAATTGCACCAAAAAAAGAGTAGTTAGTAACTACAGCTTAACATCCTGTCAACTGCACAGGGTCACATGAAGATGGAAAAAAGCAACCCCCCCCTCCAAAAAAACACAAACAAAAAACAAACAAACAAACAAACAAACAAACAGCGGCTTCCCTCACCTATGCCACTATTGGCCCCAGTAATGATCACATGCTTGCCACTCAGATCTCTGCCATGCAGAATCTGGAGTGCTGTGCTACTGGCGTCAAACTTTTGTCGGAAATCCATTGCCGAGTTCTTGACCTCTTCTGCGAAGGCAAGCCGAGGATCGGTGTAGGTTGTCTTTTGGTTGATGTGACTGCACATAGTAAGTAAACATGTTGCTTTACGTCCACAGCAGCAAGGTGCCTTATTATGGATGGGGGGGGGGGGGGGGGGGGGGGGGGGGCCTCAGCCACGTGCTCTGACACAGAAGACCAAGGAGGCCATGGACCACCACTAGAACAACTATGTTAAGGCAGTGGGGACCTCGCCATTGCGTAGCAACTAGTGTACTATGCAACTGCAGTTTCAACTGCTGTGCAGAACAGTCACATTGACAATGTCCGTAGCACTGCTGTTGAGGAACAACTGAAGCAAAAGACAAGTCCAACTTTCTGAGCTCAGCTCCACCTCCCTGCTCTTGACCTCTTCTGGGCTCTCTTCAGGGTCAAACATTTGTCGGAAGGCCACCAATATTGTGTATAATACCACATGGCTTTTTAACAGATCAAACAACTGTTTGGAGGTCTAGCGTCATCCAAATCGTGAGAAGACACATTCATGTATGTAGCAGCTGATGACCAGAAAATGAGATAGTATCACACACACACACACACACACACACACACACACACACACATAGATATATATATAATGTACTATTTGATTTGATTTAACAATACTAATAATCATCTTTTTTTTTCAGTGCAAGACCCCAGTATTCCTGTTCTCCTTGTGCTGTACAAATACTTCAGAGTTATAGAGGTACATACAGATAGGCAGACACATGCTAGAAGTTGAAACTTCAGAGAGGTTGAGGGCTGCTAAAAAAAAAAAAAGGAATCTCATGCACACTTGTTAGCCTGCAAAATGGGACAGAGTAGCATTGCTTGCTTTCCACACACAAGGCAAGCAAAATGTTCCCACAAAACACACACACACACACACATATGAACACATGCACACACACATCATAAGCATGCAAGCATAGGTACACATCACAAACCCAAACACACACTCATACCAGTCATACTCATACGCACACAGATACACACACACACACACACAACATCACAACACATACACTCATACTAGTCATACTCACACACACACACACACACACACACCACACACACACACACACACACACACACACACACACACACACACACATACACACACAACATACACATTTCTAAGTAATGTGCATACAAGTAGGATGTATTTCATGACCTCACTTAACATGGATCAATACATTGCATGAAACATGGGAATATGCACTTAGTAGACTCACTCAACAAAGAACATGGTCCCATCATCACCAAAGCATCTTTCCCACCCATAAGGTAACTCTGGAAAAATGAAAATGAATGAAATTAATGTGCAGTAGATCTATATAATGTCCAAATATGTGTTTTGCTTTTCCATCATTCAGACTGATGATGAGGACATTCAGTCCAGAATGATGATCATCATTAAATCAAACTAATGCATTATTATTAATATATGGACATTCAGTCCAGAATGATGATCATCATTAAATCAAACTAATTCATTAATATTAATGTAAAGCTGTACAAACTGACAAGATATGATCTGTGTGTAACTACAGGTTGCCAGACAAAAGAAGTCGATTAAAAACAAAAATAAATCAGTAATTCTTGTTTTAAATGTAATCAATGCTTTTTTTATATATATATATATATTTTTACTGCATTTAAGATTCAAGATTACTTTATTATTAGAGAAATTAAAAGTAATAAAATGTGGCTGAACATTATGTCATCAACCACATCACAGTACACAATAACACATATATTTTAAAACTCAAAGAAAAGTTATTAAAAATACAAAAGTTACATAATAAACAAACTAGTAATTTACATAATTTACAACACACACACACACATACACACACACACACACACACTAACTCATTTCTGTTGGGAGTAAACACCTGACCTCACCTCCTTTGACAGCCTTCTTCTTGCCTGTTGATGGGTGTGTCCACTGGGTCACTTTGCTTTCATGGCTGAATAAAAGGGAAAAAGGGAAAAAAATTGCACTTCAATGAACTCTTCAAAACTTTCCTCTGTGTGCGTGTGCACGTGCGCGCACGTGCGTGCATGTGCGCGATCAAAATGTTAAATGTCTGTTTACAGAATGGTGGTATTATTTATTACACAAAAAGTGTATGTGTGTGTGCGTGTGTGTGTGTGTGTGTGTGTGACCGTGTGTGTGCTGTGTGCTTGCATACATGCACATGTGCTGTAAAGTCACACAGTCTGTTTAAGATTGCTTAATAGTTTGATCATACAAAATGAACTGCAGTCAATAATAATAATAATAATAATAATTGCGCCACTCAGACCTGTGGAATGTGAAACCGCCACTGAAATAAAAACAATTGTCATAAGTTTACCATAGTATGAACCACTCAACAGAATTTTAAGACACACAGAAGCTGGTTACAAAAAGTCGGTCCTACCCTATCACAGACGAATCAACGATAGCATCAAGTGTACAAGCATTAAACTGTCTCTTATTCTTCCGTGAGCCCACCGGCTAGAGGGAAAAGGGAGGCGTGTACACTGAAAAGAACCGATGAATTATATTTTAGTGGGCAAAAGCCTGAAGTCTGTGGATGGAATCAGTAGGAAACAATCAATTCTCACTTTGCGTAGTAAACTTTGCCTTCAACGGTGACCCTTTCCTCCCAGCCCGGAGGCATTTCATCCTCGCTGTCCGTGTCCAAGATATTTTGCAGGGACGCAGACATGGTTTGCGTCTAACACCGGATGTTTGCTTCTGCGCCAATTTCGCGCATGCGTCTGTAAACGCATCCGCTAAATTCCCCGAATGATAAAAATAGATTTCCTGCCCGAGAAACCTGTTAGATCCTACTGTTCTAGATTGAAACAAATGATATCCGATTAAGTAGTTGATATCAGCATGAAACTAATTGTAGATTACCTTTCAAGGGTAAAATCCAAGGAGACGGTCGAAAATTTCTGGACCTTTTTAAAAGTTTTTTTGGGTCATAAATATCATCACAATCATTGATTTAATGATTAAATCATAAATGAGGTCCATATCTACCGACCAGTTACAGCCAAAATCCGCAACAAAAGGTGATTTTTTCATATATTTTTGTCTTTGATTGTTTCGAGTCGGCGTCACGGATTGCCGCAAATGGCGAACGAAGCCGACTAAGTGCTGCTAGGTAAGCAGCCTCGTCAAACAAGCTACGGCAATTAAAAACCGCGGAAAATGAACGCCGGAAAAACTTGAAATTGCAATCTCAGTGAGAACGTTCGGTCGTGAGTACGATTGACTTGCCAAAATAGGCATAAGGAAGCGTTCACATTGTTATTGGGAAACTAGGTCAAACGTCAAAGGGCAACATGATATGAGCCGACTCGAACTGACAATCAAAGACAAAAATATATGAAAAAAACTCACCTTTTGTTGCGGATTTTGGCTTTAATCGGCAGATATGGATCTCATTTAATGATTGTGATGAGATTTGTGATCCACTGAAAATAATTTAAAACGGTCTAGGAATTTCCGACCGTCTCCTTTGATTTTACCCCTTTCAAGTAACCTCGGGAGTCCTGCACTATACCTAAAGTTAGGTCCTGCGACGTCTGGAATCAAGATCGAAAGGTCGGTACGTGGCGCTCTCGATGGCCAAGCCAAAGCACAACGGAGCGTGGTCATCACACGGGTGGGTGGCAGTTACGGTCTAGGCTTTGTGCCCGCCCAGAGAGTTCCTGCCACGACTCAAATTCTGTGCACTCTACAAAAGCACTTCAGTCAGATAAGACTATAAACCGAGGTCCCCTGAGTGTATACTTTGACACGTACAAAAAGATCACATAATTATGAGTCCATGCTAGTCCGTTTTTTTTTTACCCACGCGGTTATGGCCGGACAGTAAATGCCGCCAATGAAATGCTGGTATGCACGAAACTGAAGCGGCGTCACTGAGTTTTCAAAATAGTTATTGGAAACTAAACTGAAAAAACTCTCGAAACATATCTTTTCAACCTCAGGGAACAATCAGACCCCGGCTTGTGATGTCATTCACTGACTGAGGTTGTGTTTGGCTGTCACGGCCGCTGCCTGTGCCTGTGCCTGTGTGTGAGTGTGCGTGCCGCGTGCGCGCGGCGCATGTGTGTGTGTGGTGTGTGTGTTGTGTGTGTCGGTGTTGTGTTGTGTCAGTGTGTGTTTGTGTGTGTGTGTGTGTGTAGTGTGTTGTGTGTGTGTGGTGTGTGTGTGTGTGTGTGTGTGTGTGTGTGGTTGGTGTGTTGGTGGTGTGTGGTGTGTGTGTGTGTGTGTGTGTGTGTGTGTGCGTGGGGTCGTGTCAGCTTTGTCCGTGGTGTGGGTGTGGCTGGCTGTGACCGGTGACGCTCAGTGCATGCACTTTCCGCGGCCGAGAGGGGCCGGCGTGACCGTGTGACAGCTCAGTCACTCACTTATACCAACATTACTTAGCAAGTTGTAGGCCATATCGATCAAGGGTGGTAAGTCACTGATCATTTGAACATAAAACAACTTGAAAAAAAAAAAGAGAGAGCGAAAAAACAAACAAACAAAAACTGACTTGAAATTGACATCAAATAATGATGGGGCAGCTTCAGTGAAATGAAATCCTCAATCAGTTTTTAGTTTTGACTACTATATCCGTCCTATTCCAAACTCAGTGGTCTCGGATAGGGACAATGGAGTCTCAATAATTATACGCTACACCGGCTCTCACCATCAGAATGATTCTTAACGGTGCCGGAAAGCCATTTTAATGTTTCACTGATAAGATTTATGGGGGATAAAGTCGCAAGTGACACGACTGAGCAGAAACCCGGGGGAAGAGGGAGACCGCTATGCTCAACGCTACACTGATTGTCACAGCTATGACTCCTGCATTCGGGCAGCGATGGGAACCATTTTGACATGTCAGTCGAGTCTTTAACTGACTTTTGTCAGTGAGGGGCAAAGCCACAACACTTGTGTCCGCAAATAACAAATTTTGAAGAGAAAGATGGGCCGAAGCGGAATGTGACCACAGTCCTTCTGCATACTATCTTTACACTCGCGGCTCACGTTGCTTTCGTTTGTTGAAGTGTTGCTTTACGTCCACAGAAACCGTAGGTTTATTAGGGACTAAGCGGCTTTGGTTTCGCTTCCGTTCCCTTTTTGTTCCGAACGAGTAATACTATTTCGGTTCGGGTCATAGCCAAAATTATTCCGTTTTAGGTTGAGTGTAGATTGCCTCCCTTGCGACGAACTTTAGCTCGGGAGTCGTGTGTTTCGGAAGCCTAATCAGTGGAGCGAAGATGTCAAAGGAAACAGAACGCAGTGTTAGCTAATCCAAGTGTCCTGTAGTTTTTGACAATAGGCCAAGGTCTGGGCGGAAGCGGTAAGGCAGACAGAATGCCGAATAAATGATTGTTCTCACTAAAATTATTCTCTGTCGTATTTTACGTACTTTTAGACCATTTGTTTACATCTTCACGAATGGGTGTTTTCATAGATCCTGTTTTCCCCTTCTCTTTCACGTGACTTTTGACTGTCAACTTCTGGTTCTGTTGTTCTTTTCTACGGTGGTGTTCGTGGATTTAAGCGTTTCAAGGTCGTGTTCTCTTTCACGCGGGTACTCTTTGTGCTATTTGATACCTGTATATTGATCTTTGGACGAATAGCCCTCCCACAAACAAACAGGAAAATGGGGTTACAGACTACGTTTAAAACAAAGATTGACCAAAAATACACGGGTTGATAAAAGAGTTCTTATCAGACAAAATCCGTGAACACAATCGTGATAAGCACTCATTTTGCTATCTTACTGCAGTAACTACATGTTCTAAAACGGTGAGAGGTTGCTTGTTTAAAGGCTGATTTTTATCTACTGACATAACTGGCATTAGTAATTTTCTCAGTGGTACGCTGAAATCAGATGACACAGCACAGACTGTTAAACTTACTGTGTTAGTGTTAGTCTGTTACTGGTGCAGATGAAAACTGCAATGTTTGGGGACTGGTCATCTGTGGGTATTGGTAAGACAGGACATTTATATATATATTAACTGCCAACAGCATACACACACACACACACACACATACTCATATCATTGCCCCTCTCATACAAGATTTCTGAAGTGAGTAAAGTATACAGTGTCAGTGGAACCATCTCAAGATTCACTTTAACTATTAAAGCAGAAATTCTGCTTTTAAAAGATGAAGGAATTCAAATGTGCACACTCTTCATGTGTGGATCTTCGTCTTTTTCTGTATATTGTCCAACTTCCGTTCAACATTTTGAAGACTGACACTTTTTTTTAGTGCATGCTGTGTTTCCATAATGATAATCCACTGAACTCTGACAAGGACTGTGGAATCTTTAATGTGACATCTTTTTGCATGGATTGGTCTATTACTTCTTTTTGCACTTTTTTTTGTCATGGTCAACTGGGCATTTCAAAGTATTTTTTTAATCTAGATATATGTGTGTATCATAATAATCTACGTTCATCATGCACTTATCGACACCCTGATCACTCACCTGATACATATTAACCTAAATATATTTTATACTCATGTAGAGCATAGTCCTACCAAAACAATTTACATAAAGCATTAAATGGAAACACACATGCACACCCCACTCGCACACAATAATAAACACTATCACAATCACATTCACAATATCAGTTCTTTTAAGACAAACTTCTGTTGTTAGTGTTAATGAGAAATTGGTTCTTGTTCCAGCCATTTTGAGTTTGAAGGTAAGAGTTCCAAAAGGTACATGCTAGGATCTGAGGCTGTGAATAGGGGCAGAGGAGGAAGGGCGTTCGTCTTCTTGATATCATATATATATATATATATATATAATATAGCGTCCTACATTTTGAAGACTCTAACTCCTGTACTTTATAATAGTACATGCTGGGCTATTTTGGTGTTTTCGTAATGTACCAAACTCAGACATGGACTGAAGGATCTTTAAATTTAATATCCCTATATCATAGTATATGACTGAATATATCTGATCTTTTTGCATTGGGATTTTTTTTTTAAACACGGGAGACCTCGGTTTATAGTCTCCTTTGAAAGACTTTTGTGGAGTCTGGACAGAATTTAACTCTTGAGAAATATCAGGGTGGGTGCAAAGCCATACACACATCCATGTGGTGACGATGTTGCATTGTGCTTAACTTGGCTTTGGAGAGTGCTCTTGCTCTGCACCACCTCCTCTTTCAGGGTTGGGCTGCAGATCATGCTGTGTTACTGTTAGTATTATGTGGGAGACAATATATATATATGTACTTCTCTATTATATGTACTTGTTTGTTGAAGACGGGGACCTGTATTCTGGAAGATTTTGCTGAATTATTGAACATCAAATTTCAACATTTAGTTTTAGAAATATCTATCCTATATGATTATGTATTATATTTATATATATAATGGTTGTTTGCAAGCCCTTGAAATAAAAATAAATAAAAAAAAAATCCCACCAAAAACAACAACAACAGCAACAACAACAACAACAAAATAATGCAACAGCAATAACCCCCCTCCTGCCAAAAGAAAACAAAAACACACACAATAACAACAAACAAACCAAAAACCCAGTGGCAAGAACAACAATAATAAAACTCAACAACACACACACACACAAGCAACAGCAACAACAGTAACACACACACACACACACACACACACACACACACACACACACACACACACTAAACAACAGACACAATGCAATATAACAGATTCTGTTTGTTTCAGGTTGCAAGCAGCAAAGGGGGGAAAGGCAGTGGTGGTAAAAATGGCTAACTATGACGAAGACCTGTATGACAATCCTTTCTTTTTGACCATTCACAAGCAGTTTGCAACACTCTTCAACAATGCTGTTGCTGAAAAAGCATTGGTGAGGCTGAACAATGTTGCGTATAAACATATATAAATAGACTTAATAGTACAATATTTTATCACTGCATGCAGAATGTGTTGATATTTTATTATTTCATTTTATGGATTAGGAAGAAAGTAGGATACTTAATATTCTTTAATAGGCTGTGTATGTCTGTCCCTTGTCTTTTGTTGTTGTTGTTTTTGTGTGTTGGCATTGTTTTTATTTATTCTGTATAAATTCCTATTTATAGTTCTGGAATATATTTGTTCGTCTGATGATCTGAAAGTATGATGCTTTGATAGTTTCCTTGCAGAATGCAAATTACATACTGTTAAGTTTATAATTTTATATCACAGGTAATGTGGTAGGGCCCAGAAATTATGAATCGAGTTTATTAAATGACACCTTTTAAAATGTTTTTGTTGTTGTTACCTTTGATGTTGATCAGTGCAATACATGAAGTAACAAAGTTCATATATATTTTATATAGAGCATGTTAAACTTAAAGAGTAGCCAATTTTGTAGGCATTGTTTAATTGAAAAAAATTAAAAGTTTTTGTTTACCAAAATTCTGTTCATTTTCAGGTCTGCATTCCTAAATACTCTTCCTGTGTAAAGCAGAAGGTTACTGAAGCGGATGTGAAGGATCATGTCCTTTTCCCAGACAGCTTGGGCGATGAGGAAGAGGAGAACAGTTTATACAGGACCATGTCCAGAAAGGTGTGCAGTTTCTTTTCTTCTTGCATGCATGTGTGTGTGTGTGTGTGTGTGTGTGAATGTGTGTGTGTGGAGACAAGCATCTACAAGCAAATATTATCAGTAGCATGGTGTGTGTGTGTGTGTGTGTGTGTGTGTGTGTGTGTGTGTGTGTGTGTGTGTGTGTAGAGGCATACATCTACAAACACATATTCCCAGTAGTATGATGTATGTGTATGTGTGTGTTGGGGGGGGGGGTATATTAATATTGAACGTATACACCTACAGAAGTGATCTTAAATGCTGAACATACTACAGTTACAAACCCTGTTCTGTTTTGATCTTATTTTGTGTGTTGTCATTTTCAGGTTGTGCTAATAAAAGATGGCCACATCCACACCAGGGATGGGTTTGAGCACAAGCAGTCAGTAAGCAATGTTTTTGTCGTGGCCCTTTGTTACACATTTACTTACAAATTGAGTGGCTCTGTCAGTATCTGACTTCCCCTCCGTACTTATTATGCCTGAGATTAATGTGAGATCTTTAACACCCTTTAGTGAGGAAGTTGTTCATCAGTTTATCATACACCATATGTAACACACAATCTTGTGATCATGTAGATTCAGAAGGTTTTTGTTTTTTTAATGACCAGAATGAAGTTCAGATTGCAGACCTTTTATTTGTTTTCTTGACATAGGTGCATGCGGCAGGGCTCCCACTAACTGACAGTATGTGCATCCCTCTGTGTGCTAGAACTGAAAAGGACACTCTAAACTTTATGTCTTGAGGGTCCCATGGGATGCATTAAAATTAGATTTGAATTGATGTGTTTGAATGCACATGCTTGTATGTGTGCACACACGCAGACACCCGTCCACACACCCATCCACACATCCACCCATTCACACGCGCACATTCACACACACACATTCACACACACACACATTCACACACACACATTCACACACACACACACACACACGCACACGTACATACTGTCTTATTATTGACACATACAGATGCCAGTCCAATCAGTCATGTTCTGTGAAATGGAAGGAAAGTTGAATTCACTTTGTTCTGTAACCCTGTTCAGCATTTAAATGAAGCCTTTTGATATTGTCAGTGTTGAGTGTACGAGGCTGTATACATTGGTATGCTGAATACACTGTGATTGTGTCTGTCATTCCAGGTGCGGTTACTGTTTGAGGAGACCTTTCACAGTGACAATGACAACAGTTACAGAGTTCTCTGCGTTGACCATTTCCTGAATCACCCACCCGGTACAAAGCTTTTTCAGTTATTCTTCCTTCTTCTTTCCTTATGAATAGGCTCACGGAAGAAAGCGCTATGAACATGCTGTTGCAGCATGGGCATATTCACACTCTACTTATTGTCACCATTATCATCATCATCATCATCATCATCATCACCATACAAAGTAGCCACAATCATCATTTTGATTCTTCTGCTGCGATGATTATGCGTTATTTGTGCATTTTCATGCCACATTCGCCATGAGATCTTCAACGTGTGCATTGATCTATGTGTGTCCTGTGCACATGAGGGCGACACAGGAACGGGTGGTGCCACACAAGTGTTGACTCGGAAGAACTAAAAATAAATACAAAATCCTTCACCCTGTCTTGGGCAGGAGTTGAACCCTGGCCACTGGATTTATAATGCAGCTCATTAGCCAACCAGCCATGAGCTCCTGTCCATCACTGCATTCTTTATCTGAAGGGATACTGTAGCATGTTAATCCCTTCACTGCCATGATGTCACTTGAAAAACGACCATTAAAAGTGTGAAATTTGAAACCTTTAAGCCTTTTTTTTCTTCCGCACTGGCATGTAAAAACGCATCAAAACGCATATCATGGAAAGTAAATACGTTAAAGGACCAGAACATACGCTGTTTGCAGGCGCATCCGTGTATTTTCCAGCCTGGAAATTTTACAGGCTGGGGCAGTAAAGGGGTTAATTGTTCTGGACCAAAAATGTTTGTTCCAACAGAAACAGGATGGATAAAATCAAACTAAGTACTAGTTCAAACAAAGAAACTGTGCATCACTTATTTTGGTGTCTGTTCCATCCCTGTGTTACAGCTAAAATGGGCATGCATCCTTTGTATGTGTCTTTGCATGAAGTGATGTGAAATGGTTGTATGGTGTGCACAGAATGCGCCGAGACGGCAGCAGTTTCTCACAGCACCAGCCATGTAACCTTCAGATTGCATTGTAAGTACGCCACTTCTGTGGGTACTCAAAACATGCTCTGAAAAGTGATGGTCACTGGTTTAGAATCACATGTGACAAGAGTGCAGTGTCAGTGAGGCTATTCAAGAGCAGAAAATAGGGCTATGTAAAAGCGATCGCCAACAACAGCTTTACTTTACTTGCTTAGCCCTTTCTCTGCTGTTGAATTTGTTCTGTTGATGTTGATTTCTTCCAACAGTTGTATTGAAGAGAGGCTTTGCCGAACCAGATTTGTCACATCAGCTGGGTGAATGGCATTGTGTTCTTTGTTTTTTATTATTATTATTTGCAATCTTCTTTTACAGTCAGCAGGAAAGAGAGCCAGATGAAGCACCATCACCCGTCCACCTATGAACAGTGCTTGGACCTGCTATGGAACCATGCTGGTAATGACTAAATTGGGAACAAAGTTATTGTGTATTTGTGTGTGTGTGTGCATGTGTGTGTGTGTGTGCTTGCACTGTGTGTGTGCACTTGTGTGTATGTGTGTGTGTGTGTGTGTGTGTGTGTGTGTTTTGTGTGTGCTTGTGTCGTGGTGTGTGTGTGTGTTGTGTGTGTGCATGTGCTGTTGCATTTGTGTGGTGTGTGTGTGTGTGTGTGTGTGTGTGTGTGTGTGTGTGTGTGTGTGTGTGTGTGTGTGTTTGCATACACATGTGTGTTGTATTACTTCTTTACCTGTGCTATTAACACTTAAAAAAGGAGAGATAATATAGACAGTAAGAACAGAGAGAATGACTTCAGGAAAAAGTAACACCATTTATTTTTAGTTAAGACTTCAGATTCATTTGGCAGAGACAGTAAGAGGGGATGTTGACTGCTTTGAGATAAAGAATCAAACAGACTAGAGGAGGGGGTTGGGGGGAGGGGTAGCTCTTTATTCAGTGAAAACAGGACTTCAGTGAAGATTTGAAAGCAGAAAGATCAGGTGCGCTGCAAAAATGCAGTAGAAGGGAGTTCCACTTCCAGACGAGCATTGTTTAACATTGGAGGGACCTTTTGGTTTTTACCTTTCGGACAATGGGATACTTCCATCACTCAGCTGAGAGAATGAGGTCAGTGACTGGTGTTAAGAACCGGTAAAAGATGCCGTTGAAGAGGATCTGACAGTGGAACGCCAAACGACTGCCAGAAGCTACTGTGGCTAGATGTGTTGCGTGTAGGCTTGAGAACCTCCTATGTCTCTTTGAGGTGGGCAGAAGACGAGAGGCAACCTTGACAAGATGATGCACGCCTTTGGAGAAGTGTACGACACTCTGGAAGGGGAGAACCTGCGCAGTGTTGTGGTGAGTCCTTTCTGTATTCTCTACACCGTGGTGGACATTTTGTGTCTTCTTGTGTGCCTGTTAGCATCCATGCTTTTGTTGGCGTTCTTTTTTGTTTGTTTTTGTTTATGCACATTGATGCCCATGTCACTACCTTTGAAGACTCCAGCGGATGTTCTGTCCTGCACATGCCAGAGGCCAGGGAAATGATGGAGCCGTTCTGAAGGCTGGGGAGATGAGAAGCGTTGAAGAGCTTGAGACGTTACACGCAGGCACAAAGCCAAGGGTATCACAACACTGAATGCCTTGAGGAGAGAGGTTCACTCGGAAAGAGGAAGTGCTGGATGATCTTGCTTGAAAGGATGAGAAAAGGTCATCTTCAATCAGACGCGTATTTGAACTGTTTCAAAGGCAACGTTTCAAAGGGAAACTTCGGAGATGGCTTAGAGCTCATGTGGGCTTTCCCGATCGCCCTGATACCATATTGAACTGAGTTCAGCTGAGCTGTCAGGACGGGTAGAAGCATTATGCAATACATGATACAATGATTTTGTAGCTGTGGCTTCCTGTTTCTTTGTGTTTGGCTAATGCTCATTGACTGTTGTGTTCATGTTCAGGACATGGGGAGCGCACATTTCACCAAGGCAATGCAGCTTCTGCTGAGAGATTCTGTTGTGGTAAGGCTCCTTGTTGTTGTGGTTGTTCTTAGATTTAGCACAGTGACAGTGGGTGCAGGTTTATGGTGCATGCTTCATTCTCTGTGTTTTTGATTAATCCGAACATGACCAACCTAGCAGTCGCCCTGATATAACTGTGATGGTTGACTGGGCGTAAAACGCCAACTTACTTACCAACCTATCAACTGGTATGGAGTAAACCAAAGGTGACTGCCGGGTCATGTTGGAGAAAATAAACATGACAGACTGCGTCAGGCTGAAGTGTGAACCTTTAGGATGAAGATCGGACTGGACATTTTGAGAACAGTCCAGATGAAATAAAAATGACAGACTGTCAGGATGAAGAGGGGACTGGATGTTTTGAGAACAGTCCAGATGAAATAGAAACGACAGACTGCGTCAGGATGAAGTGTGGACCTTTAGGATGAAGAGGGGACTGGACGTTTTGAGAACAGTCCAGGTGAAGTAGAAATGACAGACTGCATCAGGGTGAAGGTGTGGACCTGTGTGATGAAGAGGGGACTGGACATTTTGAGAACAGTCCAGATCCCTTGCTCACATTTCTTGGCAATACCCAGGGATGGGATGTTTTGAGTTGATGAGGACAGACTTGAGCTCACTTGCTCACATTCCTCAGCAAGACTCTGGGATGGGACGTTTTGAGTCTTGATGAGGACAGAGTTGAGCTCATGTGCTCACATTCCTCAGCAAGACTCTGGGATGGGACGTTTTGAGTCTTGATGAGAACAGAGTTGAGCTCACTTGCTCACATTCCTCAGCAAGACTCTGGGATGGGACGTTTTGAGTCTTGATGAGGACAAGAGTTGAGCTCATGTGCTCACATTCCTCAGCAAGACTCTGGGATGGGACGTTTTGAGTCTTGATGAGAACAGAGTTGAGCTCACTTGCTCACATTCCTCAGCAAGACTCTGGGATGGGACGTTTTGAGTCTTGATGAGAACAGAGTTGAGCTCACTTGCTCACGTTCCTCAGCAAGACCCTGGGATGGGACGTTTTGAGTCTTGATGAAGACAGAGTTGAGCTCACATGCTCACGTTCCTCAACAAGACCCTGGGATGGGACGTTTTGAGTCTTGATGAGGACAGAGTTGAGCCCACGTGCTCACGTTCCTCAGCAAGTCACTAACTTGTCCAGCGATGGTCTGTGAAAGTGTGATTTCAAACATCAAGTCTCCTCTGCATCCTGCAGTCATTCCTTCACCCTGACAAAGTGTGCCATTTCTTTGTTTCCTGCAACAGCTTGCAGTGGCAGTTAAATCAGAGCTGAATCATGTGTTGAGGGAGGCGTTTTTGATCAAGCATCAGCCAGTGTACAGTGATCAGAAGAGGCTAGCGGGGTGGGAAGAAATGAAAGGACCCGTTTTGAATGAATACATGTACTTAGATGTTGGATCGCTGAAAAGGTGTAACTTTGGGATTTGTATTGCCAGTATACTCAGCTTTGTGACTGGTTTTTGTTTTTGTTTTTTTCTGCTTGCAGAGGAAGTCTGTCAGGCATAACCCTGCATACATGGAGAGCCTCAAAGTGGCTGTGGAAGTGAGTTGTGTTCATGCTGTCACCAAATTAGGAGTTGCATGGGTGTACAGAACATCAGCCAGTTACTTACTGTGCATTTTTGTGCAGGTTTATTTCGTAATGAGGTTTGGGATGAAAAATTCTTTTTTTAGTTTTTTTGAGTCCTACTGCTGTTTTTATTTGTTTTTGTTTGCTTGTTGTCATCAGAAGACACCCATCTGCCTGTTTGTCCATCCATCTGTCTGCCTGCCTCTGCATCTGTTCGTCTGTGTATCATAGTTTGTCCAGATTTCTTCTGTAACCATTAAACCATTGTTTAAAATGTTTAATCTATGTCCAGCATAAACATGTATTTGATTAGCCATGAGATTTTGTGTGTGACAAAATATATTAGTTTCTGTTGGGAAGCAATAACACACCCAGTGAAATGTCTTGAAAAAAAGAAGGTACAAGTGGATTTAAAAAGAGGGTCGTTGTTTGGTTGGGGGGCATTTATAAGCAATTGTTATCAACAATGTGAGGGATGTAGTCGGGTGGGGGTATCTTACATGGACAGTCTTATGTCAGGTTTCACATGGTGTACGATTGCTGGTGGGGGGGCGAGTATCTTACATGGACAGTTTTCTGTTGGGTTTCCGCTGGGGTACACTGTGCTTCTGCGTGGGTGGGAGGGGGGGAGGGGGGGTTCTTACATGGACAGATTCTGTCAGGGTTTCCGCTGGGGTACACTGCCGGTCTTCTGCTGGGGGAGGTGGGGGGGGGGGGGAGGGGAGGTTGGGGGGTCTCTTACATGGACGTCTTCTGTCGGGGTTTCCGCTGGGTGTACACTGCGGTGCTTTGCTGGGGGAGGTGGGAGGGGGGAGTCTTCATGGACGCTTCTGCAGGGTTCCTTACGGGGGGGGTTGGGGGGTCTCTTACATGGACGTCTTCTGTCAGGGTTTCCGCTGGGTGTACACTGCTGGTGCTTCTGTTCCAGATCTACTTGATGAACGCTGTACACAACACCTCTTCATTTATAGCAATTGTTATCAACAGGGTGGGGGATGGGGAAGTGGGAGGGGGGAGTATCATACATGGACAGTCTTCTGTCAGGGTTTCTGCCGGTCCTTCTGTGGGGGGGTCTCTTACATAGACCGTCTTCTGTTGGGGTTTCCGCCGGGTGTACACTGCTGGTGCTTCTGTTCCAGATCTACTTGATGAACGCTGTACACACACACCTCTTCCATTTATAGCAATTGTTATAGCAGTTGTTATCAACAAGGTGAGGGGTGGGGGGGAGGGGGGCAGGGGTCTCTTACATGGACAGACTTCTGCCAGGGTTTCCTCTGGGTGTACACTGCCGGTGCTTCTGTTCCAGACCTACTTGATGAACGCTGTCCACGCACACCTCTTCCGAGTGCTGACGGCCCTGGTGGCAAGCGAAGATGCAGAGATCAACAAGATGACACGCAACTTGGCCTCGCTGCAGCTCCAGGACCTGGGGATCAGGAAGATATTCAGGTGATGTGATGTGATGTGATGTAGAAGGATCAACAAACAGGGGGATTATTTAGCGTTTGAAATACGTAACGCAAGTGCAACCACAAAGACCCGAGTTGCTTATGGTAACTTTCACGTGGCATGTGCGTAAATACAAGGTACATAAACTCCACCAGAGGTGCATCCTCGAGAAAGGAGGCCCCCCAGTGGCATATGTACCCTACATTTCAGACACACTCGGCGACTGTAGGAATGTAAGATATACATGCCACTGGGGGGCATCTTTTGTTGAGGATGTACCTCTGGTGGAGGTTATGTACCTTGTATTTACACGCATGCCAGGTGAGAGTTACCGTAGGCGACTCGGGTCTTTGTTCTTGTATTTGTGTTACGTATTTCGAGCGCAAATTAACCTCCTTGTTTATTGATTCTGCATGAGCGCTCAGGACATCTTTCTGTTTTGCTCTGGACATTGTTCATAGCAGACCGGGGATAGTCTGCACTGCAGGCAGAATTTGACTCGTCGCCTGAGTTGGTGAATGACTGGGGACGGTTGCACATCTATAACACAGGAAAATGAATGTACTGTGTGTATTTCATCAGTGTTTATTAAACATCTTAGCAGTCCATATTTACCAGTGATTGCTTAGTTCTTTTTTTTTTAAGCATGTTTGTGCATCTGTGAAACAGGAAAATGATTGTACCGTGCATATTTCATCAGGGTTTGTCAAACATCTTAGCAGTCCACATTTAGCAGTGAATGCTTAATTATTTAAAAAAAACACGTGTTTGCATGTCTCTGAGCCCGGAAAATGATTGTACAATACATATTTCATCGGTGTTTGTTAAACATCTTAGCGTTCCACATTTGGCGGCGATTTCTTTGACAAAAAATTGTTTAAACAAACATGGTAGACACAGTCTGTGAAAACTCACTGCAAGATGCTATAACAACAACTCGCTCAGTCAGGCAGAAGTGATCTCTTTGCAAGTAAGGTGCCTTGGTGTGAAATGTTCTTGTTTGTGTGACAAGTGTGTCAGGGTCGTTTTTTTTCTCTTCAGTCAGAACATTCTTCCGGCCAAGAAGGAGCTAGCCGGGCTGAACAAGTTCAGCACCCCGATGGGCCGACTGTTCTGCATCAAGCGGGTTGTCACCGCCCTCACTCGACCGCTCAGACACTCGGGGAAAACAGACGGTGAGCTGACTTGCCTTTTTTTTCTGGGGTTCTTCCTGCTCGTGCTGTTGAAGTGTTGCTGTACACCTACAGAAACCATAGACTTATTAGGGACCGGAGCCCAGGACGTCCACCTCGACTTTCACACAGCTCCTGAGCTCTGATGCTCGTACTTGCTTGCTTGTTATATATTCTGCCCCCTGACCTCTTTGCCTCCCACTCCTGCATTCTCTCTCCTCGATCCCTGGCACAATTGGGGGTGGGGGGGGGGGGGGTCATTTGGAGTTGCTATGTTTGGGTGTCCAGTCTGTCTTCTCTGCTTTAGGTGGTTGTTGTTTTAATGGTTTATTGTGAACCTTGACATTTTTAATCTTTGACAAGCTTTTTATCCTTGTCAATCACCACTGGTATGCAGGTGGATCACTGCTGGTATGCTGGTGGATCACCACTGGTATAGTGGTAGTTTACCATTGGTACTGTAGCCTGAAAGATTCTGACAGCTGTCTTCAGCGTCAAGGTTTAGGGCTCAGAAAGGGTTTACGTCCTCACTGATCCATTTGTGGATTTTCAGAAAATGAAACAAGAAACAGGTGATATACACCACACGCATGCAATATTTGTCACTTTTTAGTACTATTTAAAAATTAAAAATAAATGCGTATTTTGCTTGCAGACAGTACAGCCATGATGACAACAGACGACTTTCTGCCCATTCTGATTTTTCTGATCATCAAGTCGGAAATACCAAACTGGTGAGCGCTGTGTTCCAGCATGCTGCTACTGAGTCACATCTTCGCTTTGTGGACACTCTCTAGATGCTTTCTGTGCCTACAGTTAAAAAAAACACCTTTTTTGTTTGTCCTTTTTTTATATATTTTTTTTATGGCTTTCCTTGTTTGTTTTTCTTCTGTTCTTTTCTTTTTCTCATCAGTCTGTTTCTTTTTGTTGTTGTTGTCTTTTCTCTTCATCTTCCTTCATTTTCTCTCTGCTTTTTTCCTCTTTTTCCCTCTCTTGTTTGATGTATTGAGTGTTGCTGTGTTTGTCATCCGGGACAGATTTGTAGAAAAGCTGACGTGCTTAAATCTTTATCCTTCTCTCTCTCTGTTTCTCTCTTTCTCTCTCTCTCTTGCTAAGCTAGAGTAGCTTGGCAAGGACTAGTTAGACTAGCAGTTTGAATTCTCTCTCTCTCATTCTCTTCTTTTGCTTCCTTCAGTTAATGAAAGAGCAGGAGAATATTTTCCCATCTTAATGCCAGATCATTTAGGTGGTGACAGTGTAGTGCTGAGTATCTGATTTATTCTGAACTATCTGGAATTTATCTGTGTGCGTGTGTGTGTGTGTGTGTGTGTGTTGGCACAAAGACTTTCTCATAAGTTTCAGTTTTTGATTAAGTGACCAGATGCCATAAAGAATGTAACTGTTGAAAATATTGACAGATCTCTTTGGCGTACCTCTTGGATGGAGAATTTGTCTTGCTGTTGTTGTGATGGCTCACGCTGTTCTCATTTTTGTGTCTGCTGTGTCGTGCTCATCATCAGCCTTGTTAATAATGATGAACAAAAATCTTTATTCTTGTATTTGACACATCCTGCCCATGCTTTTGTGTTACCAGGTGAGCTTAGGTACCTTGTGTGGTTTATTGTTTGTCTTTAGATTTTTTTTAGATGTGTTGTGTGGTTTATTGTTTGTCTTAGGAGGGTTTAGATGTGTGGTTTACTGTTTGTCTTTAGGAGGGTTTAGATGTGTTGTGTGGTTTATTGTTTGTCTTTAGTTGTTTTTTAAGATGTATGGTTTATTGTTTGTCTTTAGGAGGGTTTAGATGTGTTGTATGGTTTATTGTTTGTCTTTAGGTTTTTTTAGATGTATGGTTTATTGTTTGTCTTTAGGAGGGTTTGGATGTGTTGTGTGGTTTATTGTCTTTAGGGGGGTTTAGATGTGTTCTGTGGTTTATTGTTTGTGTTTAGGAGGGTTTAGATGTGTGGTTTATTGTTTGTGTTTAGGAGGGTTTAGATGTGTTGTGTGGTTTATTGTTTGTCTTTAGGAGGGTTTAGATGTGTTCTGTGGTTTATTGTTTGTCTCTAGGAGAGTTTAGATGTGTTGTGTGGTTTATTGTTTGTCTTTAGGAGGGTTTAGATATGTGGTTTATTGTTTGTCTTTAGGAGGGTTTAGATGTGTGGTTTATTGTTTGTCTTTAGGAGGGTTTAGATGTGTGGTTTGTTGTTTGTCTTTAGGAGGGTTTAGATGTGTGGTTTATTGTTTGTCTCTAGGAGAGCTTAGATGCGTTGTGTGGTTTATTATTTGTCTTTAGGATGGCCAACCTTGTGTACATGAGGCATTTTCATCTGGCCAAGTCATCGGATGATGATGAATTTGGCTTCTACTTGGCGTCAGTGGAGGCTGCCTTGGAGCACATCAAGAGTGGGTACATCTCGGAGGACATGAAGGTCAACAAACCAAAGGTATCGCAGACAGTGGAAGTGTTTTTATATTCAAGTTTAAAGCTGACTTAGTGGACGTAACAAAATGTGTATATATGTATGTGCGTGTTCTCTGGAATTATTTTTTTTCTCAACATGTTGAATAAATGTAATGTTGAATAAAGTGGATCTGGGGTGTGTCTTTTTGTACGCTGCGCAGTGAAACACCTCATTTTCTGCTTTTGCTGTTGCTGATGAAAACCCACCTTTTCTCTTCTGCAAACTGATCTGTCATTTTTCTTTCTTCTCATTCTACTATAACTATCCCATCACCAGTAATGCATGTATTTGTAGTGTGTGCATGTGCACATGTGTGTATGTGTGTGTGTGCGCATGCATGTGTTTGTGCTGTATGTGATAAAATGAGTGTATCCTTATGTGTTTGTGAACGCTCTAGGCTCTTACAAAATGTGGCGCCATAAATAATATATTTACGTATATTATATCATGATGTTTCCACACCTGCTTCAGCGTGAGGGTTGGTCTTTTCTGGACCTGAGCCCAGGTCAGTCCAATGCGGCAGATGGTGGGCCTGAACTCCAGCGACAGGACAGTTCTGTTGCGACAGACATTTTTTTCACGGTGAGCTTGCTATTAAAAAGATAAAGACTTAAAACGAAACTTGCAGTAAGCATGGGAAGGATTCTTTTCTTTCATTTAGTTGCATTCCTGTTGTCCTCTTTTCTGTTTTTGCTTATTATACTTTATGCTGTATGTAGCAGCTGATTTCTCTCAAAGCTTGATATAATACTGTGGCAATTTTGCTCCTTTGTGCAGAGTGTTTGCATCACAAGTTACACATTTTAACAAGGCATGGTCCCTTTCTCAGGGTTTCTAGGGTCTTTTGAGGGTTTCAAAGGATGAAAAAAAGGGCCATTGTCGATCAGACAAACATTGGAACTGTTTCAAAGGCAACTTTAGAGAATCTTCTGAGTGATGAGGTGGAGCACACATTTATAAATGCGGACTTTTCTGAGTGCATAAATATATACCATTTTCAGATGTTCTGAAAGATTGGGGAAAGTGATCGACCATTTTCAAGGCATTAAAAGTCTATGAATAATGAATAATTCAGCTGAGGTCTTGGCAAGTTTGTGAATTTTGACTTTGCTTGCCAGACTGATAGGACAGTAATTCCTTAGCTTTGTGAGTAACTAGCCAGACAGTGCCGTACTTTGGCTGATGTAAACTGTAATCATGAAGTGGCAATACTTTGACATCTGAGCTGTGAAGTGAGGGGTGCACATGCATTGCCTGTAATGAATTAAACGTGAAGCAATGCATCAAATCTGGTCAGGGAGTTTGGGTAAAAAATGGTCTTGAAAGTTGATGAAAAGCTTTTGAGTGCTGAGTGAAAGGTTAATGGTAGGAACCCTGTTTCAGTATAGACTCACTGGATTTAAAGGAAGAGATGGCTGCGTTTTGTGCAGAACATACAAGAGGGGAACGAGAAAGCGGTGAGGCAGATGCTGCAGAAGCCGCAGCGGGCGACGGAGGAGATCTGCCTGAAACTGTGTCACCCGCTGTGTTCCTGCGACAAGTGCGAGAAGCTCATGTCGGCTTCGCGCAATGACTCCAACCTCGTCACCGCCTACACGCGCGACAACAGAGGATACACTGGTGACTTGACTGCACACTTTTAACTGGGCGTTTTCTCTGGTAGTTTTAGCTCTGTTTCTCTCTCTGTCTCTCTCTCTGTCTCTCTCTATCTGTCTGTCTCTTTCTCTGTCTCTCTCTTTCTCTCTCAGTCTCTCTGTCTCTCTCTCACTCTCTCTGTTGTTGTTGTTGCTGAAGAAGTTGAATATGTTCTGTCCTGGTGGGTTTTTTCCTTTTGGATAGACTATTGAAACTTGCAGCAAACAAGCTCCTTGAAAGATTATTACCCATCATTATGATTTAATAACTCATTTTTGACAGTTAAGACGCATTTACTGATCCTGGTCAGTTTTCAGTATTTTAATCCCAGTCAATTTCAGTAGGTAAGAAAGAAATAGTCAGTGTCCATGCAAGACCTTGTATCTTACCTTCTTCTGCTTCTGTTTCCTTCACAGACTGAGGGAGTCCCAATTATGGGCAAATATCCTCAAGTTATGTTTATAAATGGATACAAAGTCGTGCACTGACATGGATGAAATGTAGCATTCACCCCTGCTTTTGATATTGTTCAAGCTGCCAAGAGACATTCAGAGTGCAGACACTGTCAGATGTATTTCACACTGTGTTTGGCAGGATGTGCCGCAGACCTATCATTTTTGCTATGCAGAAGGTATTGAAGCTGGCTGATTCAGGTTTCATCTTGTTTTTATTGTTGTTGTTGTTGACACAATCTAAAACAAAATGAGGCCCAGAGTACTGATGCAGAAGCAACACATAATGGAGTTCATTAGCACCTGAAAGATGCCACACAAAAACAACAACAAAGACCTGAGTCACCTACGGTAACTCACCTGGCATGTGAATAACTACAAGGTACATAACTCCACCATAAACTCCACCAGGGGATATAACTCTGATTGAGTTTATGTACCTTGTATTTTACTCGCATGCCATGTGAGAGTTACCTAAGTGAGGATGTACCTCTGGCGGAGAGTTTGTGTACCTTGTATTTACATGCATGCCAGGTGAGAGTTACTGTAGGCGACTCGGGTCTTTGTCGTTGTGTTTTGTGTGATGTCTTTTGGGCGCTAACGAACTCCCTCGTTTGTTGATTCATGTTGCTGTTGACAGCCCTCCACATGGCGGCGTACTACGGCCAGGGCAGCCTGATCGACCTGCTGATACAGAATGGTGCGGTGGTGGACGCCACAGACTATCTAGGCTTGACGCCTCTGCATCTTGCCTGTCAGAGGGGTTACCAGAACGTCATGGTGAGCTAGTCTGTGTTGCACACCTGCCTCTCCCTTCCTGCTTGTTATTTAACTGAGGTCAGCAGCAGTAGTGAGGAACGTGCACCTTTTCCTGTCTGCATCTGCATTCTCCTCTTATCTGTTGTTTTCTTCTCTTTTATTATTAGTATGCGTGCATTTAAGTGTGTGTGTGTGTGTGTGTGTGTGTGTGTGTGTGTGTGTGTGCATACTTTGGAATGTGATGATTATGCACACATCTATAGGTGTTTGTAAACAGCACTAGCTCGTATGAAATATGGTGCCATAAATAATCTATTATTATTATGTCATATTTTTGTTTTGGTTTAGCCAAAAATAAGAAGGTTAAATTATGTGTATTTGTGTGTTTGTTGGTTTTTCTGCATGTCATAGCCTTTTAGTTTTAACAGAGGTAATATTTGTGTAGGAATTGCCTTTGAGGATTGACTTAAGAAAGGGTTTATATATGAGAAGACTGAAGAGTTTTGAAATGTGTGTTTGCCTGTGACAGTTTGATTGTCCTGAGGTGACCCTAAGGGGTTGACATGATGTTTAACCCCTTCACTGCCCCAGCCTGTTAAACTTCTGGGCTGAAAAGTGCACATATGCGCCTGCAAACGGTATATTTTCTGGTCCTATAACGAATCTAACTTGAATAGCGCGTGCCTTGATGAAATATGTTCACATGCTAATGCAAAAAGACACACAAAAGGGCTTAAGGATTTCAAACTTCCTACTTTTATTGGTTGTTTTCAAGTGACATGGCAGTGAATGGGTTAAATCCAGTTACTAACGAATTAACCTGTCTTTTTCTTTAGCTGTTGTTGTTACACTTTGGAGCGGATGTGATGTCCAAGGACAACGAAGGCAACACGCCCCTGCACCACTGCTGTGTCAACGGCCATGAAGATGTATGACTTTGTCATTATTGTTTCTTTCTTTGCTTTTGATTGCCTCTCTTGTTAAAAGAGATCTGTTGTTTCTTTCTTTGCTTCTGATTGCCTCTCTTGTTAAAAGAGATCTGTTGTTTCTTTCTTTGTTTTTGATTGCCGCTCTTGTTAAAAGAGATCTGTTGTTTCTTTCTTTGCTTTTGATTGCCTCTCTTGTTAAAAGAGATCTGTCGTAAAAGAGCAAATGCTTTGCACTAGAAAAGAGTACAGAAAGGAATGTTTTGTGAGTTTGCTTCAGGCAAAATCTCATTTCTAAAAAGCTGGTCTTGAAGATACAAGTTTCCTGAAAATGTAGAAAATGTGCAAATATTTTTTTCATCGTCTGCAGGTTTTATTTTGTTGTTCTAGCATTACTTATACAAAAGAGGTACCTTTTTGGCTTTGAATTGAGCTCCCCAGAGTGCATCTGTGTTGGTAGCTGCTTAACAAGGAAAAGCAAAAACATACGAGCTCAGAATGTGTTTAATATGTTTGCCACACATGCTGGCCTTGTTGGTGATGTTGCTGATACAGACTGCCCTGCACACAAGGGCAGCACTTGTGGTTGTGTCTTGGCCACTTTCAAATGTGAATTTGTAACAAACAGGACCAGAAATCAAGTGACAGACTGCTATTTTTTATTCCATTGCTATTGATAGTGCCCGTGATGCTCAGTTGGGTTCCACTTTCAGAAAGTTCTGCTGAATTGCATTCGTTTCAACACTTCAGGCACAGCAAGAAGAAAGAACATTGTTCTAAAACTGTAGTTGAGCACTATTTGTGTGTGTGTGTGGGGGGGGGGGGGGGGGGGGTGCGCAATGCAGTAGCTGTCATGTCATTTCAGGTGATTAGATGTCATGGTTGATCCATTTTACATTTGAAAATTCTGATTGTGAAGTCATGACCACCTTACGAGCAAGTCCATTTCCAACTTCTCCCAGTTTCAGACAGTCAGGATTTGTTTTCAAAATCCATTACTTTGGAAGTGATTTTTGTTGCTGTCGCATGCTTGTAATTGGGAAGGTTCTGTTGTTCCTCAGTGTCCAGTTGGTTTTTGTTGTTCTTTTTTTCTCTTTTTTCCTTCTGCCACTGAACTAATTTGATTGGCTGGTTGTATTTCAGTGTGTGAAGGCGCTGGTGTTTTACGATGGCTCAGTGCATAAACTTCAGGTCAACATGGTCAACGAACTGGGCGACACAGCTCTGCACATGGCTTCCAAGTGGGGCTATGGTGAGTGTGAGCAGCAAAGGGAAAGGCAGGGGGGGGGGGGGGGGGCGTTAGCTGATAGCCCTCTCCTGGTCAGGGTTCGCACAGTCTTTGAAGGTCCTTGAAAGTTTGGGAAAAATGGGATAAGCTTTTCAAGGCCTTGACAGTCTGTGAAAACTGAGGTGGGGGTCTGTAAAAGTTTGTGAATTGTGTGGTCTTCAGAGCTCTAGGGAAAAACTATCGGCTTATCAGCCAGAAACTACATTTCCCGGACCATACAGTAGTTTAAACAAAAACAATTGCCATACAAAATCAGAAAGAATGCACTTCCTGTCAGTTTTGACTGATAGAGTGTGTTGGCCTTTGGCTACAGTAAGGGTTGCACCCCTTTACTGGATGTGTGGAAGAGTTGTGTACCTTCATGTTGCTTTTCCACGCCATATTACAAAGGATTGTGAAAAGTTTGTGAATTTTGAAAGGATTTTTTTATATGAACCCTGCTGGTGTCACAGATAATCACAGATAATGCAAGGAAGACAACAACAGACCCTTTGTCTTTTAATAGCTGTCATCAGGCATGCATGCACAAAATTTATGAAATACACATGATTATTATTGATGCAATCCACAAAGTTTGTGGATGTTATTTTTCCCCTTGGTGCAGTCCTCCCCAGTCGGCTGTAAGTTTCCATACATTGGCATATAGGTACACTTGCATAAACGGTTCCACATGAAAACAAGTCACACACACGGGCACGCACACATGCACACACGCTCACAGGCACTCTCACACGAAAACATTTTTTATAGCAGCATACAGTTATAACAAGCTTGGTTCTGAGTGTTAGGTTACATGTGGAGTTGATGGTTGATATGTACATGGGCATTATTTTACTCGGAGAAACTCATAGCTAAGTACTGATTCATCTATTTACTGTTGTAAGTAACTTGGTGTTTTATGCCCAGTCTGTTTGCTATTGATTGTGTATAATTGTTGTGTGTATTGTGAATTATTGCCAGACGCTTTATCCTTTCCTGAGGCTGCACTAAGTATGAACTATTTATTCTCAGCTGTTGTCTTTAGTGTGGTGCAGTTACACTGCAGTTTTAAACTGCAGAGAACATGCACCCTGGTCAAGCTGTTCCAAAATTACATGACCATGTCAGAGCTTGTTGGTAAGTTGTAAGAACAGTTTGTTACGAAACAAAACATAAAGATTTCGATTGTGATGGTCTCATCGGGTGTGCATTTGCTTGGCGTTGCGTTGCAGAGGCCATTGTGAAAACTCTGCTGGAGAACGGCGCTAACGCCACCATCAAGAACCGTAAGCGCCAGTCTCCCGTGCACGTGGCGCAGAACGTAAAGGTGCAGCGCCTGCTGCAGAGTTCCACAGAGAGCTTTGAGCTGCAGCCGGTGACTTCACTTGTAAGTGTTGTGCCGTGCCCCCAGTGGGCAAGTGCTGTGCTTCATTGACTGCAACCCCAAGGAACGGCAGTCCTTTAACCCCTTCACTGCCATGATGTCACTTGAAAGCAACAAAAGTGCCAAATTTGAAACCCTTAAGCCTTTATGTCTTCTCTTTTGCACCGGCATGAGAAAGGATTTTCCCCAAAATGCACAGCATTGAAAGCAGATGTTATAGGACTGGAAAATATCATGTTTGCAGGTGCACGCACGCATCTTTCAGCCTGGAAGATTTACATGCTGGGGCAGTGAAGGGGTTAAATTGAGTGCAGGATGGAGTAGTTTGATACTTCCTGCTCCTTGTCAGTATAGAGTGAAGGCCACTGAGGCGAACTTGCTTAAAGGTGAAATATTTGCCAAGAAAAAAAGTGATTGTAATATCCCTGTTGTACTTGCGTTATTTCAAGAATGGTTTCTGTAGTAATTTTGAAGGTCCCTGCCATTCTGTGTCTGAGGGAATCCACTTTGTCTGAAAGGTGTTTATCTGTTAGTCAGTGACAGAAAAGCGTGTCCGTCACGTCAGATTGGAAAGATTTTCTTTCTCCAGGTATGATACAGATCTGATTCCTTTATAAATATTTTGGGTGAGTTGGCTTGAGCATGCAGATTTCACCACCCTGAGGTGACCTTGTGCATTAATGGAAAGTTCAAATCCAAGAACTAGTTAACTGCCACTGATTCCAGGATGCTTCCTGGGTACTGCAGGTGTTGAATCCTCAAAACGACAGCACCACACCTGCACTAGAGTTATTTCTGTCCCAGGTGTCTGTAGGCAGTGGCGTCATCAAGAGGAACAACTCCAGAACGTCCTCGTCCTCCAGCGGCGATCTGTTGCGGCAGGAGTCGCTGTCCATACACAGCACCGAAGTGGACGAGTTCACTTCCAGTCGAGTGGAAACGGCATCGCTGGACGAGGTTCAGGACAAGCAGCTGAAGAGCCGCAAAGACAAGCTCTTCAAAGCCATCATCGCTGGAGACATTCAGCTGGTACGGTTGGAGCAGCTTGTGGGGCAGGGAGGCTAGCTCTGGAAGTGGAACGTGACCGGCCATGGAAAATGAACATTTCCGCATTTTGTCACAAGTATTCCGTAATGTTGATAAACGTGAAAATGAACGGAGTGAACCTGCACGGTTCAGGGACCTGACAACATTTTGCAAAATGTGACTCCGTGATACCATTTATGAGCTTTTGTTGATGCACAAGATCTACCAGTAGCATCATGAAACAAATTTATTTCAAATTTTTGTTTTTTTGGTTTCTTACCATATGGCTTTCTCACAAATCATGTATAAAAATTTTTCTCTCCAAAGACGTCAAGGACATTTTGCATGTTTTGGGTGTCAAATACTTGTATTGTTGAGCCACTGAAAGGGAAACTACTGTGTGAAACAACTGGGGTTCTCTGCCCATTATTTGGTCTCGTAAAATTGTGGGTTAAAACAGGCAGAATCAGTATTTTGCTGCCTGAAATGTTAGTAAATTGCTCACACAAATTCTTAGCATTAAGGTTTTGGTACCCTGCACCAATCTGTGACTGACTGAAAGTTGTTCCATGATGCGTTGCAGGTGAAGTTCTACCTGGGTATACAGGAGCCTGGGTTTGACCAGCAGGATGAAGAGGATGACACCCCACCTGCCTCCACCAATGGGGCCCTGGTGGACATGTGCCACCCCTTGTGTCAGTGTCAGAAGTGTCTCTCCATCCAGAAGGTGTTCACAGTTTTGCCTTTTCTGTGAGAAGCATGTGTCAGTCGTTTCTCTGGGCAATATGCGTCCGTTGTTTTGTCAGTATTAGAAAGTCTCCATACGAAAAGTGTACATGTTTGCTTCATGTCCGTAGCGGATGCTATATAAAACTGATCATCATCATCATGTATCAGTAACAGAAAGAACACACAAGGGAGTTAATTGTTGCTCTGCTGGCGTGATGTCTTTTGAGTGCTAATTAACTCCCTTGCGTATTGATTTTGCACCAGAAAGTCTCCTTACAGAAAGTGCAGGTGTTTGTTTCATGTCCATAGGGGATATGCCGGTTGCTAAGTAAACATGGCGCTTAACGTCCACAGAAACCACAAGGCTTATGGGGAAGGGGGTATGGAGGTGGGGGAGGAGGGAGATTATAAGCCTATTGCAACACTGTCACCACCAGAATGACTCCTGCATTAAAATGGGCAGTGATGAGAGCCATTTTAATGTCTGATTAATTGTGAGGGACAAAGTCACAAGACAGTGTCCACAAACCACGACCTGTTTAAAGAGCAAGGAGAGCCGAAGCAGCATCGAACTGAGGACCTTCTGCTTACCGCCAGGCCAAACTGGCTCAGTGTCGATTGCTTTGTCAGTATCACAGCATCAGAAAGAGTCTCCATACGGAAAGTGCAGGTGTTGGTCCATGTTTATAGGGGATATTTGTTGATCGCTTTGTCAGTATCAGAAAGTCTCCATACGGAAAGTGCAGGTGTTGGCCCATGTCTGTAGGGGATATTTGTTGATTGCTTTGTCAGTATCAGAAAGTCTCCTTACGGAAAGTGCAGGTGTTTGTTCCATATCCATAGGGGATATTTGTTGATTGCTTTGTCAGTATCAGAAAGTCTCCTTATGGAAAGTGCAGGTGTTTGTTCCATATCCGTAGGGGATATTTGTTGATTGCTTTGTCAGTATCAGAAAGTCTTCTTACGGAAAGTGCAGGTGTTTGTTCCATATCCATAGGGGATATTTGTTGATTGCTTTGTCAGTATCAGAAAGAGTCTCCATACGGAAAGTACAGGTGTTTGTTTCATGTCCATAGGGGATATTTGTTGATTGCTTTGTCAGTATCAGAAAGAGTCTCCATACGGAAAATGCAGGTGTTTGTTTCATATCCATAGGGGATATTTGTTGATTGCTTTGTCAGTATCAGAAAGAGTCTCCATACGGAAAGTACAGGTGTTTGTTTCATGTCCATAGGGGATATTTGTTGATTGCTTTGTCAGTATCAGAAAGAGTCTCCATACGGAAAATGCAGGTGTTTGTTTCATGTCCATAGGGGATATATATGTGCTGCCAACTGGGGCAGTGTTGGGAGAGGTGATGACATGAAGTTGTGCTTGACCATGTGGCAGTTTCCGAATGAGTATTAACATCCCACCAGTGGCACAGGGTCACCCCAGGGTCATGTGTCGGCAGATTTTTGTGCAGTGGATTTTATGAAGTGCCTGATGAAAAATGGAAAGTGAAGATGGTGTTGTCAGTAAAATCCTTGTGCATCCATAAAATGGTGCTTGCATACATGCTCAAACTGCTTCCATTAAAAGGTGCTTGTGTACATGCTCAAACTGCATCCGTTAAATGGTGCTTGCATACATGCTCAGACTGCATCCATTGAACAGTACTTGCATACATGCTCAAACTGCATCCATTAAATGGTGCTTGCGTACATGCTCAAACTGCATCCATTAAACAGTGCTTGATCTTACACACCCATACACACAGAATTCTGGTTGGAGTTCTGTGTGTGATATTTATCTCCACACACACACACACACACACACACACACACACACACACACACACACTCACACACACACACACACACACACACACACACACACACACACACACACACACACACACACACACACACACACACACACACTCACACACACACACACACACCACAAAATTGAAATTGAAGATGGCGTTGTCAGTAAAATCTCAGTTACCTTGTGCCTGAGACGTGAAAATTTGCTCAGTCTTGACCTTTTTTCGTTGTTGTTGAGCAAGGATTCCAAGCTGCGGTAGTCCCGGAGCAAATGAATGTGGGGGGAACCGGAAAGGAGCTTAATGTGTGTTTGACTTTTTCTTTTCTCAGGTTCAGGTGAGAGCTCACCAGGCCCTGAACGTGAACGTGAAGACAACCTCCGGCTACACTCCGCTGCACATGGCGGTACTTCACGGTCACGACGACATGGTCCGTTTGTTCCTGGAGCACGGCGCCCACGTCAGCACACAGAACCACAAAAACCTCACTCCTCTCCACATCTCCGCCTGTCTGCGAAAACTGCTGGTTGGTTTTCTTTCAGAGTTTCGGAGTTTGCGATCAGATGGTGAAGGGCATTTTGTTTGCCAGGAACTTAAAGAGCTGCAGTAGAGTTTGCTGGCTTAGTAGAAGCTTCAGGAGGAGCCAGTCAGCAGAAACTGTAAAATATCAGTGTACACACATACACACACACACACACACTGACTGTAGCAGAAATAAGGCTTATTAGGGATGGGGAGAAGGGAGGGAGGGGGGGGGGGGGGGGGGGGGATTATATACCTATCACTACACTGTCATCACCAGAATGACTCCTGATTAAGATGGGCGAGTGATGAGAGCTAGGTCACCGAAGACCTACTGCTTTTTAAAGACCACTTTGGCTTGAATTATTAGTCGTTTTTATGAAGGGGTTCCACTGTATATGCTACGTTCTACTCAGACTAGTATTAGTTTTGGAAACTACGTACTGATAGACCAAGTGTGAGTAGTTTGAGACACAAAAGTTGAAAGTGTTTGAGAAAAAAAAAATGAAATGAAAAAAAGGCTGACATATTGTTGTCAGTCTTTTTATTATACAAGAATCTTGAGCAGCCAGAAAAAGTGTGTGCATTTTGTGTGTGTGTGCGTCCCCCCCCCCCCCCCCCCCCACCTCCACAAGCTGTGTGTGTGGAAGGGGGAGGGCAGCTCAGTTAGTAGAGTTGCACGGAAAAGCCCGGCACGATACAGATGCAGGTTTGATTTCCCAGAGTAACAAGTTTTTTTGTTGTCCCAGAGTCAACTTTTAGTGCAGACTCTCTTACCGTGTTCACACAGCCATTGTGTGCAGTCGCACGCATCAGCATTTGTGCTCACATTAAAATCCCAAGCACTGGCAGACATGCTGGTGTTTGGACACGCAAAAAAGAATGCACACACCTGTAGGAATGGTTAGCTCTGCTCTTGTGACTGCTGTAGCTTCACCCAGGTATGGTGTAGCTTCACCCAGGTAAGGTGACCCAAGTTTGCTACAAGGGATAATGAAACTGCTGTAGCTTCACCCAGGTAAGTTGACCCACGTTTCCTACAAGGGATAATGAAGCTGCTGTAGCTTCACCCAGGTAAGTTGACCCAAGTTTCCTACAAGGGATAATGAAGGACTAAACAAATCATTAAATAAACCCCCCAAACCCAAATCTTGTCTGTCCTTTGACCAGACGATGCAGCTGCTGGTGGACAGAGGGGCCAAGCTGAACGTTCGAGACATCAACGGCGACACTCCTCTGCTCATCTGCAGCGCCAGCGGCTTCTCCGAGGGGGTTAGGCTCCTCTTGAAGGTGACCAACCGTCTCTGTCGACACGTTTGCCTTTCCTTTCTGTTTCTGTATTCAGCTGGTTGTTGTTATTCATCACTTTTATGTAGCGCTATTCTCCGCTCTCAAGCAGACTCACTACGCTCGCGTGTGAGTCTACGTGAGTGACGAGCTTTTTATAGCGCGTTTCTGAATATCCGCCCAAGTGGTGTACTTACAGCGCTGGCATAGCTGGTGCCATGTTATTATTATTAAGTCTCATCAACTGCTGCCGTCTCGTCGCGTTCTGTAAACACCATACAACCATGCACCGTGCTTGTGCTGTAGATACTCAAGGTGAATGATGTAGGCTTCCAAGGTGGACTACCTGCACGAAGCCCGTTATTCTAAACTGGACAAGTGCAAGGAGCTTGTCAGTGTCATGCCTGAAAACCGTCCCCAGATAACAATGCAGTGCATGACAACAGTATAATGATGCCTGGGTGTTCTTGCTGGTGTCAGTGTGTTGCGACACAGCCTGAGCCAAGGTGTAGTCTTCACTGTGAAATAGTGTGCGTGGCTTTTCAAAGGCGTTAAAGCTCACGTAGTCCTCATATTCTGTGTTCAGACAGGATTATCAGTATGCATGTGTATAACTTGACCAGAATATTTTGTTGCTTGGCAAAACGTATTCTGTTTTGTTTTTGTTTTCTTTTTACATTTATGCCAATACTATGACAGCACACACTTATGTAACTTGCTAACTAAATATTTTTGCTCAAGGTCTTATCGTGTTTTTGTCTATCTCCAATGATTTGTTGACTAGTTTTTTTTCTTTCTTCACCCTCTTTTGATTGTACACAAAGGCTACACAAAACCTCTCATGCTGCTTGTTCTTATGTGTATGTGTGTGTGTGTTTTTATGTACTCATGTGACTGATTTTCGGCTACACTTAACACTGTACTGAGCTTGCAGCTCATTTTTTTACACTGGAACAGGCACAATATTAAAAGAAAACCATTTATTATTATTATGTTCAGTATTGTCTCCTTTATTCTCCATGGAGTAAAGTCTCATCAGCATGGTTGTAGTTGCACGAGTACACTGTTTGTGTCTGTTCAGTATTGTCTCCTTTATTCTCCATGGAGTAAAGTCTCATCATCATGGTTTTAGTTGCACGAGTACACTGTTTGTGTCTGTTCAGTATTGTGTCCTTTATTCTCCATGGAGTATAAAGTCTCATCAGCATGGTTTTAGTTGCACGAGTACACTGTGTGTGTCTGTTCAGTATTGTCTCCTTTATTCTCCATGAAGTATAAAGTCTCATCAACATGGTTGTAGTTGTACGAGTACACTGTTTGTGTCTGTTTAGTATTGTCTCCTTTATTCTCCATGGAGTATAAAGTCTCATCAGCATGGTTTTAGTTGCACGAGTACACTGTGTGTGTCTGTTTGCAGAGGGGAGCTGATGTCAATGCCTGTAATCACCGTGGTAACACAGCACTTCACGAAGCATCGGACCACAACCAAACGGGCATCGTGATGACCCTGCTGGACTACGGTGCAGATCCCAACATACGCAACAGACTCACCAAGACTGCGTTCAACTTGGCCAGGGTACACACACAAACTACACCCGTTCAGTTCATGTGATTACATGCATGCTCAAACTGCATCCATTTAAGAGTGCTTGCATACACGCTCAAACTACATCCATTGAACAGTACTTTCATACATGCTCAAACTGCATCCATTTAACAGTGCTTGCATACACGCTCAAACTACATCCATTGAACAGTACTTTCATACATGCTCAAACTGCATCTATTAAACAGTTCTTGCATACATGCTCAAACTCCATCCATTAAACAGTGCATACACGCTAAAACTGCATCCATTAAAAGGTGCTTACATCCATGCTCAAACTGCATCCATTGAACAGTGCTTGCTTACATGCTCAAACTGCATCCATTAAATGTTACTTGCATACATGCTCAAACTGTATCCATGAAACAGTACTTGCATACACACTCAAACTGCATACATTAAAAGGTGCTTGCATACATGCTCAAACTGCATCCATTAAATGTTACTTGCATACATGCTCAAACTGTATCCATGAAACAGTACTTGCATACACACTCAAACTGCATACATTAAAAGGTGCTTGCATACATGCTCAAACTGCATCCATTAAACGGTGCTTGCATAGGCGCTCACATGGCATCCATTAAAAGGCGCTTGATCGTAAAAGAGTATGCTTTAAGAAGGTTCTGCTGTACGTACCAGGGACCAGACTTGTATTGCTTATCATGTCGTCAGTCATAAAATGGTTGACCAGCTCATTTCTTTTCAAGGAACACGCTGACCTGCTCTCAGTACCCCTCCCCTGCTGCTCTGCATACACTCATGCACACGCACATACACAGCACAACATCGCTAAAGCCAGAAGAAATGGTTTTGCTGTAATAATCAACAAATGGAATGAACATGCTTGATGTCATATTCTGATGAGGGATACAGCAACATGGTTCTGAGTTCAGATGCCTGTGATTAAGTCTCACCTGTACCTGTCGTGTAGGAAAAGTAAAGTAGGTCAAAATCCCCCGCAGTTCAAAAACCATGAAAGAATGTGCCTAAGTGGCATGTGTACCTTCCATTTCACACATACTCCGCAACGCGATTGTGTGGCATGTGCTAGAACTAATTTCTGTTCCGGATTGGATGTGGTCCTTTGATCATGAAAGTTGCTCAACAAAATTAATGTCTTCATGTCTGTCTGCGTATAATGACAATACTCCGGTTTGCCATACCCCAGTTTCCATCTGAACAAGGTGAAGTGACAGGGGCAAAGAACTGCAGTTAGAGTTCTGTACCTATGAACTATGCATTTATCTGTGTATACATATATGCACCCACCCACCCACCCATCCATACAAACAGAATTCTGGTTGGAGTTCTGCGTGTACTGTTTATCCACCCCCCCCCCACACACACACACACTCACACACACACACTCACCACACACACACACACACACACACACACACACACACACACACACACACACACTCTCTCTCTCTCTCTCTCTCTCTCTCTCACACACACACACACACACACACACACACACACACACACACACACACACACACACACACACACACACACACACACACAGCACACCTGTTGTTTGCTTTGCTATTCAAATGTTTCTGAACCCAGTGTGTGATCTTGTAGGATCCCCTTCTGGGGCGAGAGCTGCAGGCAGCCATGGCGGACTGGCAGCAGAAACACCAGAAGCCTGCTCTCGAGAAACGGCCCAGGAATAACTCACAGAGAGGTAGGCTGGAGTCTTTGTGACAGTGATTGAGAGACAGTGTTTGTGTGTGTGTGTGTGTGTGTGACGTGTGTGTGTGTGACGTGTGTGTGTGATGTATATATGCATTCATGTGAGCGTGCCTGCATGCCTGCATATGTGTTGTTTGTGTGTGTGTGTGTGTGTGTGTGTGTGTGTGACGTGTGTGTGTGATGTATATATGCATTCATGTGAGCGTGCCTGCATGCCTGCATATGTGTTGTTTGTGTGTGTGTGTGGATGTGCGCATGCATATGTGTGTGTGCAAGGGTACATGTGTTTTACACATTGATGTCCATGCATTTGTGTGACAAATGTTTGAGTGTTGATGTATGTGGTGTGTGTAGACATGTGCATGCATGTGTGTGCTCTGGTAAATGTGTTGTTTATGAATGCATGCGTGTGTGTGTGTGTGTGTGTGTGTGTAAAAATTGAGCTTTAATTACATAACTCTGCAGGTGAGCTCACTGTAAATGTATGCCCATTAGGCATTTACAAATGCTATGTAAAAGCAAGCACTTGTTCATCTGCAAATGTCCTGACAACATGTATGATTGTAACTTGTTTGTTCTGCATCAGTTACGATTGCATTTGCTCGCCTTTATGAAACATCCAGTTGTTTTTAAACAGACACACCCCTGGCTGTATTTTTCAGTGATCGGCAACAGTAACGTGCATGTACAGCAACTCTTTGCCGCCTTTGAAGAAGACGACTTGAAGACACTGCAGTCTCTCACATCTTCCATTCGCCGCTTCAGGAAGGAAAGCTCACTGAAGAGGACCATCACGCGAGACAACACTCGCTCGTTGCTAGACTCGTTAGCTCATCACCACTCCATCGAAAGCTTCGACCAGTCCTCGCTGAGGCGGGTCCACCCGAAGGACAAGAGCGAGCCAATGTACATCTACTCCCTGGCAGCGCCAGGGAAAGCGGGTGTAGGAGGAGACGGCGGTGGTGGGGAAGGTGACGATGATGTGCTGGGCCAGGAGAAGGATCCCGCAGAAGCAGTCCAAGAGCTTGCAGCAGCGGAGGAAGGCAGCAAGCGAACCTCCCGAGACATCCTGTCCACAGGGGCCCCGGGCCGTGTCGATTCTGCTGCAGCGAATACATTTTCTGTTTCTTCCCTAGCTGGGGGAGTGGGTGCTGTTTCCACACCATCCTCCACTGAGTCGTCAGCGAAACGGCCTGTGTCTTCGTTAGAATCACCATCGCAGCTGGAAGCGTCAGCGGCTGCAAGTTCCTGGGAAGGGGACTCGACCAGTGAATCAGGGGAGGTAGTCGACCAAAGCCAAGACTGTGAAGTGAAGGGGGTACACTCCCTTGATGGGTGTGCATTTGACAGTGGCTGGGACAGGGAGGTTGTACTTGAGATAAGTGGTGAAGGTCCTGAGATGAGCGGTGAATGTCCTGTGATGAGCGGTGAAAGTCCTGTGATGAGCAGTGAATGTTCTGAGATGAGCGGTGAAGGATCCCCCCTCGTCATTGTCAGGGGATCTTCCGAGCCAGGAGGAGACGGTGTCGGTGAAAACGGAGTAAACAGCAAGCGCGAGCGTCTTGCGTCAGAAGTCAGCGACATTTTTGACACTAGTGCTAGGAACAGCAGTGATTCCGACTTGCTGAGTGTCGAGGGGAGTGTGACCTCAGCGGTCAGCGACATTTTTGAGTCGGAAGACTTCAGAGGAGACAGTTGAGTGCATGGGTGTTACAGCGGGTGTGAGCAGTATTGTTGAGTTGCTCGAAAAATAGTAGTCACGGATCTCTGTAGTGATGGTAATACCCAAACTCCAAGCACTGGTTTACGACATCCTTCCTTCAACCACTGCCGTATTTAGTTAAGCCACAGGGTCCAGAAAACTGTCAGCTAACGAGCAGTTTTTTGTTGGTGCTCAA
Organism: Alviniconcha marisindica; assembly: GCA_018857735.1. NCBI lineage: Eukaryota > Metazoa > Mollusca > Gastropoda > Provannidae > Alviniconcha > Alviniconcha marisindica. Next base: position 749,473 of record JABMCL010002073.1, read on the forward strand.
ACAGTAGTAAGTTTGTTACAAACAACTCAAATAAAACAAGGAGTATCATTTATAGCCGCCAACAAAGTTTACACCAGCACAAATAAAACTACAATCGTTTGAATTCAGACAGAAATCTTTTTTTTACCCGGGGTGGATGCGCCTCATGTTTACATGCGTGCTTGGGCGCTAGGTTGCTTCCACAGTCTTATCAGTACCTGAACCTTTCGGAGGGCGCTGACCGCCTCGCTGGACAGCTGCGCGGAGATAAAGAGTACCCTTTCAGTGACGTAACTAAATCTAGCAGAGTTTGGAGGAAGGTGCTGGAAAGCGATGCTTGGAGTGTGGGTAATACCTTCTGTAACAAAAACGTTGTCTTCAAGACTGGCAGGTAGAGAGCTTTGAAACTTTGCATAATTGTTATCTCCTTTGACCTAACATAGAGGGTGACAAGGGCGTTAGAGAAACAAAAATACAGGCTGCATTTTCTCTGTGTGGTCTTAAATCTTAAGCAGTCGTGTTCAGATTCTGTATGGTTGTTACATGAAAATGGTCTGGAACAAAATACTTTTTGGGGGGTAATATTATTAAACTTTGGCCTGCATTTGAAAAAGATAATTGACGCATTTCTGGACTGTGCAAAAATCTTAACAGTAATTTATTTTTTCTGAAAGACTGGGTGTGAAGTCTTTTCAAACAATCCATGATCGTAAATTTTATGGGGTTTTGCATTTTGTAATCAGTTTTGGTTAGCTTAATTAAATGGGAAGGTTACAGTGACTTCAGAAAGGTGAAACTAAAAGTAAAAATCACATTCTCTTGAAAGGTTTTCATGCAGTCGGAAACAGAACAGGGCCCAGAGTGCCTGTGCAGAATCAACAAATTCGGAAGTTGATAACTCTAATGAAATTTCTAAATTGTGAACCTCTGACATAAAAATAGAGCTCAGTGTGTTGTGCAAAATTCAGATATTAAGTGCATCCACCTTAAGACACCTCAAGCAGAAAACAATGATAACAATGACTACCAGCAATTTAAAAATTAAATCACAAAAAGGTCAACAGGCAAGGCCTACACAGACACGCACACACACACACACACAAAAGCACACATGCATTACATGCATGCATGCACACACACAGACACATTCACACGCACACACACACACACACACACACACACACACACACACACACACACACACCACATCAGTCGGCTGAAATAATTTTCAGAACAAATTGCATTAGAGAGAATTTACTAGCAGTGGTAGATTTTGAAACAGATGGGTCTTCAGAGCAGTTTTAAATGCAGTGGCTGACTGAATGTGTCTAATTTCACAAGGCAGAGGATTCCAGACAGAAGGAGCAACATAGGAAAAGCAGCAATGTCCAAATGTTCTGGTCTTAACATGTGGAGTAAGTAACTTGGTGTTTTACACCCAGTCGACCAGTAGAGTTATATCTGGGTGATTAACACGTGGAACACTTATAGTTCTTGAGTCGGGAGAAGAATGGAGCTGACTTGAGGGAGTGTATACATGAAGAAGACCAGACAGATAACCCAGTGCTGTATTAGAAAAAAAGGACTGAGAAGGAGTTGATAACTTGTACTCAGCATGTGTTTGCATGGATGGGCAGTGAGTACAGTGGGATGAAACATGATCTCATTTACAAGCTTTCAGCGTAAGTCTTGCAGTTTAGTTTTTAACCTCTTGTAGGTGTTCAAGACATCCTGAAAGGAGTGAGTTGCAGTAGGCTAACCTAGAGAGGACAAAGGCAGATACAAGTGTTTTTGTGGAGTCACCAGAAAGAAGATGGCGAATTGAACCGACGTGGCGGTGTTCAAAGTAGACTTAATCGGCAGACATTCTTAATGTGCGGTTCACTGCCCATATCATCTGTGACGCAAAATCCACGATTCCTGGCAGAAGACACAAACAAGATTTTGTTTCCACTACAGGTGTAGAGTTTGGAAATGACCTGGCAGATGAGCAGATGCGGATAGCCTCTGTTTTGTCACTGTTTCAGTTTATTTTCCAGCATCCAGGTCTGGGTGCCTGAGAAACGGGTTTGCAGAGAAAACATTGAAGATTGAATGTTCTCTGGAGGGATGGAGTCTGGAAGCTGAGTGTTGTCGGCAAAAGACTGAGACTCGGCGGAATGGCACTGAATTGAGTCGGAAAATGTTGTGGGGTTTTTCAAATTCTGTAGAGGATGAAGAGAACTGGGCCCATTGCAGAACCTTGAGGGACACCTTACGAAAGTTGAGAGACTTGTGATACCAGTTATCTGTTTGTCAGATAAGAAAACCAGGAGACTGCAGAACCAGAAATGTCATAGACGGTGTACCTCGGTATGTGTACCTTATAGTTACTTGCTGGTAACCAAGTGAGAGTTACCGTTGGTGGCTCAGGTCTTTGTTGTTGTTTTCGTGTGCCCTCTTTTGAGTGCTAATTAATCCCAGGTTTTCATGCATCAAGTTCAGACTCCGTACGGTCTGACACTCTGGGCATGCTGGTCGAAATAAAATATTGTGGGCTGAACTGAAGAAAAGAGAACCTTTTTTTGTTGTTGAGTGATGATGCTAGCTACACTCACAGTGCAGCTCATGCTTAATTGAGTCACAAGCCAGGTTATTTGTGCTGAATTCAGTACTGTCGGGCACAAGCGAGGTTATTTGTGTTCAGTTCAGTACTATCAGGCACAAGCCAGGTTATTTGTGCTGAATTCAGTACTATCAGGCACAAGCCAGGTTATTTGTGCTGAATTCAGTACTAACAGGCACGAGTCAGGTTATTTGTGCTGAATTCAGTACTGTCGGGCACATGCCCGGTTATTTATATCCAAAGGAGTTATAGGGGACCAGTATGGACATGCTGTCACAAAATTAAATCAGCAGATTGTGTGTAAAGGCTAGAGAGAAAAAAGAATTGCTTGGTCAGCTTTCGTGTCCTTCCAAAAGATTGTCTTTCAACTTGAAAATCCATAAACTGACCTCTTCCAGAGAGAGGGAAAGAGAGAGAGAGAGAGAGAGAGAGGGAGAGAGGGAGAGAGAGGGAGAGAGAGAGAGAGGGGAGAGAGAGAGAGAGGGAAAGAGAGGGAGAGAGAGAGAGAGGAAAGAGAGAGAGAGGGAAGAGAGGGGAAAGAGAGGGAAAGAGAGAGAGGGAAAGAGAGGGAGAGAGAAGAGAGGGAAAGAGAGAGAGAGAGGGGGAGAGAGAGAGAGAGGGGGAGAGAGAGAGAGGGAAAGAGAGAGAGAGGGAGAAAGAGAGAGAGAGAGAGAGAGAGGGAAAGAGAGAGAGAGAGGGGGGAGAGAGAGAGAGAGAGAGAGAGAGAGAGAGAGAGATTATGTGTAACATTGGTGCTTCATCAGTACTGAGACTGGCATAGAGGATGCACAGAGCAGTCTTCTGATGCAGTCACAGGCGAATGAGAAGAGAAGATGTATATATGTCTCAGGTGCTAGTTTTGGAACCTGGTTTGAATAAAGGCTTTCTTTGTGAAATGCTCATCAAACCCAACCCAACAGCAGCTAGCGATGTTTCTCCTAAAGTAAAGGTGTACACAGTACAGTGATATGAATATCAGGAACAGCAGGTTTTGTGTGTGAGTGTGTGTCTGTGTACATTTACCTGTTTTTTATGACCTACCTCCACCCCCTATTTCATTGTCTTTCTTCTGTGCTGTTTGTAGTTTTGATTCTGAAGTTTAGATCCAAACACATAATTTTTTTTTTTTTAAAGGTAATGGTTGACTGGGAGTAAAACACCAAGTTACTTGTGACAAAACACAAGTAACTTGGTGTTTTACTCCCAGTCAACAATTAGGGTTATATCAAGGCAAGACAAAACACAAAGAATAGTAAATTTTGTACTAAATGGCATTCTTTTTAACCTTTTATATGTTTGGATCTTGTTTTAGAGTGCTAGCAGTCATTATTGTTTGAAGTTTAGATCATATGTTTCAAGGTATTTCATGTACTTCTGATCTCAACTAGAACTGGCTGGCCAGCATCTGGAAACTGCTTTGTGTCAATGGTGGCTTATGAGTTATGTCAGAATTGTCCTGTGCTTTTTATTTCGTCTGGCAGTAGTTCTGATGGTAAAATTGACAGTGCTTCAATATCTGTGCCAGCCAACACTTGATTGATTGCAGTGTCAATGGCTGTGATGTGAATGTGTTGCTTATCTGTGATTCATCATAATTGTGTGTGTGTGTGTGTGTGTGTGTGTGTGTGTGTGTGTGTGTGTGTGTGCATGCTTGCATGTGTGTGTGTGTGCGACTGCATGTCTGTGTGTGTGTTTGGGGAGGAGGGGGTTTGGGGGAGGGACACATGGTAGTAAGTTGGTTTGCATATGAGACAGTTGTGCATCTCAATACAAGTGTATGGGATGCTATAGGAACAACTATACAAGTGTATGGGATACTATAGGAACAACTAATTAACCATTACGCTGCAAACAGTAATCACTGTGTTACATAAACATCATATGCCCAGACGAGTTATACTGGTTTGGCAGAAGTTTGAAATAATAAATAACTTGATTTTGGAATGTGTGTGTATATTATGAATATTGTATAATGTGTGTGTGTGTGGGGGGGGGGGGGGGGGGGTGTGGAGTGAGTATGTGGGGGGGTTGAATGTGTGTGTAGTGGTGTTGTGGTGTGTGTGTGTGTGTGTTGGAGTTTACCTGGCAACATGTATGTAAATCTGCTGTCCAAGTTTGGTTCCCTGCACCTCCATTTTGAAATAGTCTCATCTGCTATTCAATTGTGTTGCTTCATTTAGTTTGTATTACTTTTTTGACATGTACTTTTCAGCATCAATTAAAAAAAGAAAAAGCAGACATTTTGAGGAAGCTACTTCTGCTTCTGCTTGTATTTCACTTTACACTGGTTGATGAGTGAAGGGAAAAGTTTCAATATCCCTGCAGCATATTCTTTATTCCTTTCGTGTGGTCATTTACACAAGCCAAAGATATCATGGCAAAGTAAAATAATTGTGAAATCCGCCATAGGGTGTTCTGAATTTCAAGCAACACAGTGGTATCACCACATGATGATGTGGGGCTTCATGTCCTCAGATGTCGGGTTGACATATTAGGGACAAACTGTAAGAAACTCTTAAAAGTAAAGATGAGTGGGGGTCGGGGAGTGGCTTCAGCTTCAGTAGGTGTTACCATGTCCGGGGGGCAGCAAGGCGCCTACTGTTGGATAAAAAAGACATTTTGTCGTTGGGGGTGCATTTTACTGCGGGGGTATCACCACACTGGTATGAATGCATTTTACAGGAATCCACCATCGGAACACATCGTCCAATGGGTGGTAGGGATTGCAATTAAAGCTCAAAAATGAGGATTTTGTTCTAGAATGCGATGTTGATTTCGTAGTATAGAATTAAAAAGAAGCTGCACAGAATGAACAGATTCCTGTGTCGCCGGTACTAGCACAGCCACAGAGGTCAGTCTGCACACACCACCTGGGGCTAAACGACAAAAGACACCACGGTATGCGAGAGGCCAGACACAGAACGTCAGCTTCCCTCCGAGGAGAAACCGGAAGTACCAAACGTCTCGCGAGTAGTATGTTTTGCTACCCTGATATTAAGTAGGTAAGTTGGTGTTTTACGTCCAGTCAGCATCGTCAGACAGGTTGAAACGTGCATAGTTGACCTACATATCCATAGGCCCACGGGAACGTGACCAACCCTAACTGGCGTTTGTAGTTTGACGGCTAGGCCAAGGTCCAGTCTGTCAACCACGAGACAATTGCTCTCGGTGTGATAACTGGCCGTCTGACCACAGACAGACAGACAGACGTACACACACACACACACACACACACACACACACACACACACACACACACTCACACACACACACAGACAAACACGTCGATTTGATTTTCCTTCAAATGAAAGCAGATTATTTAGGGGCCAGGGTTCTTTATTTATATTGTTACTTAATATGTTCATTCTGAAATGCTACTGTTTAGCACTGGCGTATGAGAACTGGGTTCGATTTCCTGTTAAAATTCCCATAATTATTGAGGCCCCCCCGCCCCCGCTCTCCCCACAGTACCTCAGCTGCGCCTCTGTGACGCATGATTACAGGTATGTGCATTGACGTGAAAATGAAGGGGACACGAGGTACAGGCGGGGATAGGAAAATGTTTGGGCAGGCGGGGATAGGAAAATGTTGGGGGGGGGGAACTGCAGGTGTTTTCTAAACTACCTCTTACGCCGAGGCCGCCAAATACACACACGCACGCGCACTCTATTTCCATAGACACTTGAGATTTTAAAGACGCAATTTAGACACTGGCTTCTGAATAGTTTGACACACACACACACACACATACGCACGCACACTCTGTAGGTAGGTAAGAAAATATACTGCCCTATCTTAGGCGAATATTTTTCATGCTGACAAACCCTTTCTTGCGGAATATTTGGTGGAGTGGTATCAGGCAAATGTTGGGGGGCTAGTGTTACACAAAAAAAGACAAAAAGGTGTGTACCTAGCCTTGCCTGACAGAACAGAAAGGAGCACGTGCGGCACGAAATTTTCGAGTTTCTGTTGGCGGTGGGCTGGACTGGGAGATACCAGGATGGTCAGGGAGAAGGGGAGTTTGTGCCTGCGACAGCGTAGCTAAATGCAAACAAGAAGGGCATTTGCCACCCTTTCACCCCTTCTGGAAAACATCCCAACATAGGTGACATGGGTAACTCAGGGACAACGTGTACTTGAGGCTGTTTGGTTGACGTGTTCGATTGTGACTGACCCAGGTTTCCCAGTTTGTTTTCATCTCTCTGCCTGTTCGAGCCGTTGGCATGCAGTATGGTAAGTTTTTGGTTTTTACTCAGTTATGCTGTGGTATATTTATATATGTGGTATATTTATTTACTTGAACTGGTATACGTATAAAACCCATAAGTATACCCCTCCCGCCCCAACCCCCCTCTCTCCCTGGCTGAGGGGAGGAGATAAATCCTTCCATCTTCAAACCTCTTGTTTTTGTATAAAAAAAAGCAGTACCCTGACGGACATAAATTAATTAGCTAGTTTTCACCGCCTGACCTGTCTAGAGATTTTTTCATTTTTTAAAAAGTGTTTTCTCCCCTAGCTTTTCTTTGGAGCACAAGCTTGGTGAGCTAAAGCACAAAACAAAACAGTCACAAACTCACAACATTTACGATTTCCTGTCTGTTTTCTGAACCTAATGGTGAAAACCTAATGGTGACCGCCGCGAACTGATAGATGTCTTATCATGACTCAAGGCAGAACTCCACATGTTCTACCCTTCTCTGCTGCTGTAAGTAAATAAACTTGGTGTTTAACGTCCACATAAACCACAAGGCTTATTAGGGACGGGGAGAAGGAGGGAGGGAAGGGGTTATGGAGGTGGGGGAAGAGGGAGATTGTATACCTATCTCTACAATGTCAGTGTCACCACCAGAATGACTCCTGCATTAAGATGGGCAGCGGTGAGAGCCATTTTAATGTTTCATTAATTGTGAGGGACAAAGTCACAAGACAGTGTCCACAGACCACAACCGTTGAAGAGAAAGGTGAGCCGAAGCGGATTCGAACCGAGGTCCCTCCGCTTACCAGCCTAACGCCTTACCGCTAGGCCAAACCAGCTCACATTCTCTCTACTGCGTCTGATGTTCGAAGTCATCTGAACCAAGACCCACTGCAGACTAATACAACAGCAGAAGACCCCGTCCTTTCTCGGCTAAACGTACTTTGTCGCATGGACCGTTAAAGGGACACCGGACCGACGCCACTGGTTGGCCGGAAAATGTGAAGAATGTGCATATCTTTTCGTCAGCATGCTTCGTGTGGTGGTCAAGTTTTATTAGTATTCACACAAAAGTCCTTTTTTTGCTTTGAATTTAAGCTCCTTGTGGCACGGCTATTTTGATTCGCTCTTTACCAGTGACGAACAGAAAAAGATTGGCTTAATTGTGATGTATTTGATGCTTTTGCCACATACCCAGCCTTGTTTATGACATCACTGATACAGACTGCTAAGCACAAGTTGGCAGCGGCTCAGTCATTTTTTCGTGACTGGCAAACATCTGCACACACACGCACGCACACACACGCACGCACGCACGCACGCACGCACGCACGCACACACACACACACACAGGCACACACACACACACGAAGTGGGTGGTAGGGGTGGGTGGAGAGAAGATAAAAAATTGATTTGAAAAACTGCTTTGTGTAAATATTAAAAAATCCGTTCCCATTGACAGGGCCTGTGATGCTTCTTTGGTTTGGTTACCCTTTAAATTGGTTCTGCTTCTTGCTCATGACTGGCTTGTCAATCTTTTGTTGGTTATGCAATAACTAAATGCATGTGCTTATTGCAAAAACTCCCCAAGGTCGTGTACCATGAATGCAGTAATCTAGTTTTTGAGAGTCCATGAATTACTTGATGCAGATAAAGAGAAGTAATGAAGTTGTTCTTGGCATCACAGTTCCTTTGTGAAGTGAAAGGATGGGATGCCCCACATTTTTAACATCCAGTAGAGTAACATTCTTAGAATTCTTATTCCTGAACAAGGACTCCATAGGGATTTCAGTCCACACACAGTATTTGGAGTAGGTCTGTATTGCCTACATAGGAAGATTGAAATATAATGTAACTGAAACCAAACATGCTGGGTTTTGGTGTGCCTTTTGCTATCTTTGTGTTCCCATCAGTCCAGAACTGTGGTACAGCTTTTTACTTGTGATTTAGTGACTAGTGTTTCGAATAGGTGTAAAATAAGTTTGAATGTGTGATTCGTCCGGAGGTGACCATATGCGGTTAAAATCCAGGAACTAACATGTTTCACTGGACCGTTTTTGTTTGTTTGTTTTTTAATGTAATTTAAAATATTGCTTGTTCATCTGAGGTGGCCCTGTGCCAGTGGCAGAATGTTGAAATCCAACCACACACAGACACAGACAGAAACACACACAGACACACAAACACACACACATGCACGCGCAGGCACACACACACACACACGTGCACATGTGCACACACACACACACACACACACACACACACACAAGTACATACATGCAACACAGTTTGTATTTGTAAGACAGTTTTATTGTGAGAATGGTTTTGCTTTGACTAGATATTCAAGTAAATGTGAGAAACGCATCAACTTAGAATTGTAATACATGAAATCACCGAATCCATCCTCTGTGATTGAGTCAGTCAGTGAGTGAACCACCATAACAGTGTGAAAGATTGGTAAAATAACACAAACTACATGTAAACCACCATTCAAAAAAATGAAGTGAATCATAGAGGAATACATTAAGCGCACATGTAATATTGAGTGGGATCATGCAAAGATAAAAATAAACCAAAACTGGTGGGTGAGGGGAGGGGTGGGGTTCAAAACAAGCTTTAGTCTCTACCCTTGTGCCCTTTCGCTCATCTTCTCTCATAAATACACACTTTTTCCGGCTCTACAGCACTGACGAAAAGGTTTTCATTAAAGATTTTGGGGTTTTTTCCTTTGCGTTTTTTCCTTTTCTCCTCTATTTTTTATATTTTTGTATCAAGTGTTTTTATTTGTACACACAAACTGCACAAATCTCAACTCGAACAACAACACTCAACCATTGTCTTCACACGTTTTACAGACACGAGTGCTGAGATGGAGAAAAATGTTAAGCAAACAAAACTTAAATAACAACATTGGGGTTTTCACACTGCTGAACGTGGAAGGTCGGTAACTCTGGGTAAAAGCGCACTTGCCCCAGTAAGCTCCCTTTGTTCCGTGAACTTAACAGGCCAGGTGCAGCACGTGCCAGTTCGTTGGTGCATCCATTTTTTTATTTTATTTTTATTTTATTTTTATTTTTTACCCACACAGATGCGCTCGTGGTCGCTAAGTATTAAGTGACTAATTAATGCTAGTGTTCATAAAGCCATGCGTGGCGAAACAGACTTTGTTCTGGCCACAGCCAAGGTGGGCAATTCATGCTGTACGAAGGCAGTATGGGTCAAACTTCAATAATATGTCGGGGGGTCATGTTACATTTTAGAATTCGGCTGAAAAATAGCGAACAAGCATCGCTTGTTCAGTCTGGACATTTTTAACAGTGTAACAGTCCATGATTTTCATCCATTTTCGTTTCCAGACTTGAGATCATGTCAGATGTGACACAAAATAATTAACTGTGACCAGTGGCAGAAACTGACTGAAAGAGGCAGGGACCGAGGGGTGGGGTGGGACTGGGACAGAGGATGATGTTCGAGTGCATGGGTACCAAGTGTTTTGAACCCGGCGAAAGGATCTGAACTAAGGCCAGGGTTCCCGGGTTGGTTTTGTTGTTGTTGGTTGAAAAAAAAAAAATGGTTTAAACTGAGCCACAGTCTGGATGGTCACAGTCGTGGCATGGATTTTTTTTGGATGGCAAATTTTGAAACATTTTTGATAGGGGCTTGAGGACCATGCCATAGGGATTATATTTGTAATTCGGAGCAAAATTATTGACTGTACTCTGGCCTGTCTGTGCTAAATAGGAACAGCCGGTGTAGACAGGGGGGCTCGTTTTGGGTGCCGCGACTCACTGCAGCATGTCCACGGTTGCCGTTTCTGGGTTTAGAACACGCTGTATTCAAGGAAACAAGTCCGCAGGCTACTATCCGAGTCTCTTAGGACTGTATCAGTGAACAGCATGAGTTGTCCCACCTCCCTGTGGCCGGTTTTGCCCCTGGCAATGGGGGGGGGCAATCACTGAAGTACACTATGAAGCGTCGCGTGACCCTCTACTTGGTGCAAGTTTACACGGTCCCGCGTGCTACAAATTGCACGTATCTTCATAAATATGTGTATTTATCTTTTTATATATATAATGCGTTTCCTTTTCTCAGCAGCCATTGTAGGTACACTTCCAACCCCACAACACCCACAGATTAACACACGTAGTTATGCAATACTTTGAACGCCATAAATAAAACCAAGCCAGTTTTTCAAATACAATGAAAAATCAACAAACCAAAACAAGAAAAACTCATTTTTGCGAATATACAACGATCATCTTGTAAGCATCGGTATGATACATGATTTGCTCACTTGTTGTATTACATTTTCCAGCCACAACCTGTAGTGCAAGCTATTCACAAACACACAAATATTTTCCAACAAACTATCGCGCTAATTAGCGAAGCATACGCGGTGTGTATTTCCCAAGTGGATGCGAGGTTTCAAGGGACATAAAAACTGAGGTAATCTTGTTTTTTCCAATTGTGTGACCATTCAAGTTATCTATGACTGAACATTAAAAGACGTGTCGATCACGTCTAGGATGAATCACCAAGCTTAATGCCAGGTTAGGCAGACTTCATAAAGGATCAGGTTTGTTACAGCAAAGACGACTGTGACATAGCACACATTTGTTCCCCAGAGAGAGAGAGAGAGAGAGAGAGAGAGAGAGAGGATATCTGAACATGATAAAATATGTATCACTTCAACACTGTATCTCGGGGCATTGTGCTTATACATTACTTTCAGTGTGTGTATGCGAGTATGCCCCCCCCCCTCCCCCCCCCCCTTAAAACCGGTAGTTACAACTGACATACCACAGTTGACAGAATATCCATTCAGACAGAGACGACGACGACATTTTATTCCAATAAACGTCTCTGGCAGTCTGTACACCTTCAGACCGCAGGACTGTGACGACACCTGGAACGTTCACACGCAACGTAAGCACCTTCCTCGTGGCGGCAGAGGACCTCAACATCAACCGGTGTGAAGTTTTTGATTCCTTCAGCTCTAGTACACACAACAACACGACTCGTTTTTACACAGTACTAACCCACCCGCGCAATACGCACGGTGTACAAGCACAATACATTAACAAACTGACACTGACAACGCGATCAGTTTCAACGATCAAGTGGTCACCCCGAGTTCCGGCCGCGCGCGTGACAATAGGCAGGAGTGCACGAGTGATCCTGTTCAAGTTCAGCGTTGCTTTACGTGCACCGAGACCAAAGGACTATTAGGGACAGGGAGCCCAGGACGGTCACCTCGACTTTTACACACCTCCTGGAGCTCTTGAGTGATCCTGGTCTGGTTCGATCACCAGCGAAGGGTTTCTGTGCTCTAACTGACAGTGAAGAAATGCGCGCTATGTCTTCTCGCCCCGGTATCTACACCTGGCAGTGTGCGGCAGTTTACTACTGAAGCCTAAAATCACCCGAAGCTGATGTGTTGCATACATGTGCGAAACAATTAACTGCATTCACAGTGAAGATATCCAGTTCGCAACCCGAGGTTCAGATTTATAGCCTTCTCTCGACTTTTCTGTCAAGTTCAGTGAGCCGGTTTGGCCTCACTGTAAGGCGGTAGGCTGGTAAGCGGAAGGACCTCGGTTCGATACCGCTTCGGCTCTCCTTTCTCTTCAAAAGTTGTGGTTTGTGGACACTGTCTTGTGACTTTGTCCCTCACAATTAATGAAACATTAAAATGGCTCTCATCGCTGCCCATCTTAATGCAGGTCATTCTGGTGGTGACAGTGTAGCGATAGGTATATACTCTCCCTCTCTCCCTCTTCCCCCACCTCCATACCCCCTTCCCCCCATTCTCCCCGTCCCTAATAAGCCTTATGGTTTCTGTGGACGTTAAGCACCATGTTTACTTACTTAAATGCCCGTTGAAAGGGCCCGTGGTGCCCATCCACCTCCGTTTCCCTTTAACTGTAAAATCACTGTCTGACGTCATTTCTGCTTTCCGTCATCATCGTTCCTTTCAAGGGATACTAACAAGTAGTTGGTTGGTTGCGCGTTGCTTTACATTCACAGAAACCGCAGGCTTATTAGGGACGGGAGCCCAGGACGGTCACCTCGACTTTCACACAGCTCCTGAGCTCTGACTAACAAGTAAGCAAGCAAGTAAACATAGTGCTTAACGTCCACAGAAACCATAAGGCTTATTAGGGACGGGGGGGGGGGGGGGGGAGGGGTGGAGGGTAGGGGAGAGAGAGATTATATACCTATCGGTACACTGTCACCACCAGAATGACTCCTGCATTAAGATGGGCAGCGGTGAGAGCCATTTCTGAATGTTTCATAATTGAGGGACAAAGTCACAGGACGGGCAGTGTGACGTCAGTATTGATTGTGGGCGTACCCATCGTCACTATGGCGGATCGCGGCCGACTCTTGGGATCATAAGCGTAACAATGGCAACTTTAGACTTTGGACAATGTAGACTTGACTGAATTAGTATGTAAACATGGTGCTTAACGTCCACAGAAACCATGAGGCTTATTAGGGACAGGGAGAAGGGGGGGGGGGGGGGGGGGGGGAAGGGGGTATGGAGGTGGGGGGGAGAGGGAGATTATATACCTGTCACTACACTGTCATCACCAGAAAGACCTCTGCATTAAGATGGGCAGCGATGAGAGCCATTTTAATGTTTCAGTATCCACAAACCACAACCTTTCTGAAGAGAAAGGAGAGCCGAAGCGATATCGAACCGAGGTCCTTCCGCTTACCAGCCTAACGCCTTACCGCTAGGCCAAACCGACTCACTAAATTTGACAGAAAAATCGAGACAAGGCTATAAATCTGAACCTCGGGTTGCGAACTGGATATTTTCACTGTGAATGCAGTTAATTGTTTCGCACATGTATGCAACACATCAACTTCGGGTGATTCTAGGCTTCAGTAGTAGTTTGACGTATTACAACGACGTATAATGCCAGCTTTATACGCTGGCATCGTGAAGGACAGTCACGCATTGTTTCAACAGCGCAACCACGAGTCCATGGCGCAACGACGCAGCGTCACGGAAGAAGGGAGATAACTCAAACTGTCGCAAAGCTGTGATAACGGTGAATAGTGTAACGCTTTTTTTCTCTTTTTTTTCTTTCTTCCTGATTCAGATACTCCAAGCCTCGCTTTCTGGCACCATATTTCCGGACGTCGTAAACCGATGCTTGGAGTTTGGAGCCATGTGCATAATTATGTATACACGAGACGGCAATAGCAGTTACAGGACACGGCTCGTGCAGTCCTAGTGCCAATCGTACAACAGTCGCACGCGGCTCCTGCGGCCCTCGTGCCAATCGTACAACAGTCGCACACGGCTCCTGCGGCCCTCGTGCCAATCGTACAACAGTCGCACGCGGCTCCTGCGGCCCTCGTATCATTCGTACAACAGTCGCACATGGCTCCTGCAGCCCTCGTGTCATTCGTACAACAGTCGCACACGGCTCCTGCAGCCCTCGTGTCATTCGTACAACAGTCGCACACGGCTCCTGCAGCTCCTGCCAGTCGTACGAAAACCGCACACAGCTCCTGCAGCCCTCGTGCCAGTCGTACAACAGTCGCACAAGGGTCTAACAAGACATTAGTTTTTACAGTGTGGTCAGGAGTGGCCTAGTACTTTCACCGCAGTGCCTCGACCAGTAACGAAGTGAACACACACACACACACACACACACACACACACACACACACACACACACACACACACACACACAAAAATAACGTAATTTACAGAAAACAATCGTCTTAGAATCGCTACGAGAGTGTGAAGTCTTTACTGATGTTGAACAATGGTGCATACATGGCCTCATGAAATATCACATTCTGTTGGGAGCCCCAGGTAAATACACTGGTTGAGAAGGAACTAGACATCGTAATTATACTGATTTTGATTGGCTGTGATCCTCCCTCTCTCTCTCTCTCTCTCTCTCTCTCTCTCTCTCTCTCTCTCACACACACAACATACAGACACACACACACACACACACACACACACGTAACTTTTTCTTGCGATGAGAATAATATGGTTTAAAAGGAAAAATGCTCACAAACATCAATTGAATAATCATAAAATTTGTCTCGTTAAGTAGGGCTCTTATAACTAACCGGCTAAACACACACACAAGCCACTGACTAAATCCACTGTTATCTTAAGCTCGAAACGCCAGTTTAGTCATTCGTGTATTGGCCGTTTTGACACGCACAAAAAGACCATGCGAGTCTGTGCAATGCTGGACTGCTCGCGTGCATGTGGTTGTACGGGTGGTTTGTCAGTCACGATGTCAGTTGGTGATTATGTGTAGGACCTTTGCGCGCGCGCGTGTGTGTGTGTGCGTGCGTGCGTGCGTGCGTGCGCGTGGGTTGTCAGGATTATTGAATGTTTGAGACGGTGTATTGCAAGGCGCGTTGAGCCTGTGTTAAGTAGGGAATTGCACCAAACAATAAATATTTACTGTTATTATTATTTAACGGTCAGTTATACGAGTAGTGCAGCCGTAGTCAAACGTTGGTGTTTTTCGGCCACCGCCAAACCGAGATCTTTAAAATTGTGCATAATAACCACCCTTCTTGAGCTTTACATCAGTCAGGTAACTTGACTTTGCTTCAAATCATACAGACATCGGATTTTTTTTAATTTTTGAGGGGGGGGGGGGGGGGGTGCAAGTAATACCAGTGAGATCAAGTTATTGTAAACTTGTTACATACACGGACACGATCATAAAATCCCCCAGAACAAAACACAACCACAACAAACAACAAAGCAACAACAAACGATCGTATTTAAAGGAGATAAGCGACAAGATATGCGACATGCCTCGTAACCATGTAAAAACCTAACGTAATCGTAATCTGGATGCTGTTTACATGAGCGAGAGCTCGGGCCTATTTTTAAGGTTACAGGAGGGTACGAAATGTAGCAACGGTTATGGCTTAGTTTGGATGTGACTAGAAGGAGCGTTTGCTGTTATCCTGTGACTATTCTCTTGAAACAGTATTAAAGAAATCACTTGCTAGAGAACATGTTCGCGTCAGCAGAAGTGCTTCTGGTCGTGAGAATTATCATAATTGTAGACTATCATGCAACGGAAGTCGGCTCAGACAAATCTAGTAATGTACACTATACCCGCTTTGTTTCCAGAATGTAGAACACACACACAAACACACACACACACACACAACAGAGTGCAATTTCGATTACAGATATAAGACAAAAACATAAATCTTTCATTTGACAAACACCACAGTAAGCGAAAAGAATAAATAAATAAATAAAGGAAGCAAAGCAAAACTTCATACTTAGGCCTACTAGCACATTTGATATTTCGATTAGACTTCAATAGACCTAAATCGATGTAGTCGATGTCCATGCACATTTACATGTAAAATACATAGTGCTCTCTCTCTCGCGCGCGCACACACACACACACACACACACACACACACACACACACACACACCTGACAGCGAACCCAAAGGGCTTCGAAATCATTCAAACTGGTCCACAGATGGCGCAAAACCCGCAGCAACTATTGCGAGGAATTAATATATTGCAAACCACAAGTCTCGTTTCATCTTGTCAATCATCTCTGACTGCAACCTTAAATTTCTGCACTTTCTCCGCATTTGTACAGTGACCATTTGTAAAAATTACCATTTGTACACTTATCAGTTGAACAGTTATTTGTACAGTTAACATTTGAACAGTTATTTATACAGTCAACATTTGAACAGTTACTCGCAAAGTGTATTTTTGCCAGGTTGCCGCTTCTGGATTACATAGCGCAAGTCTGTCGCCGCTCGCTTTCCCACAGGACAGCGAAAACTGAGGGAGATTCAAGGAATAAAAAGTGAATTTAGCACGAATCACCGTGGAGCATGAAGCAAAGATGGCATAAATGTCCCCAAATCAATCGTGCAGTGTTGGGATTAAGAGCGCGCAGCAGGGGAGAAAACAATGTGGTGAGAGTCAACAGGGTACACAACAGAGTGATATACGATCGTACTGTTATTTTTGTGATTGTTCGATGCCTCTTACGTCAGGTGCCTCTTACATCAGATGCCTTTACGTCAGGTGGTAAATTTGCGGGAAAGAAGACAGATTTGCTTAGTGACCCATTCAAAATAACACATTACTATTTGAATAACATAACCATAAAATAGCACATACTTTTTAGATAACATTTTGTCTTGCAACATGGTCACACAGTATTAAATAACACAGCCTTCCTAAAGGTACCCACGAACGACAAATCTCGTGTATGTAGAAATGCGATTTTTTTTAAACAGGGAAATTGGACAAACAAGCACATTTTCTTTGGCAAATATCAAGCGAAACGTAACATTTCAACCACGACTTAGTCATGATAAGTTAAAACAATTCTCAGCAGATAATACGGTTGTGGCGGCTCATAGGTGTTTGCTGTGTTTTGGTCGGCATAAACCGGGATATTGCGAATAAAATCGTGTTAATTAACTGCTTTATTTGTACCTAGAAGGCTCAACATCAAGACCTAAGCTGCTGCCACAAGAATTCAAGAAAATGACAACAAACAACAACAACAAAACACTGTTGTTTAACAACAACAACAACAACAACCAAAAGCAAGCAAACAAAACAAAACAACAAAAAAGCCCAATAAATAAACGAAGGGCGGAGGTAGGAAGAGCAATCCGTGGAGATTTGTCGCATTTCAAACTCGGACTGTGTATAGGTCTGGAAGGAGTTTCGTAGATACACATCTTCCTTTTATTTATTTTTTTATATACTAGCCATGCTTTTCATGACTGTGCTGGTCGACTGGGCGTAAAAAAAGAAGCTCCTTTCTTCCTTCCATGCTTTTTATGGGCACGCAGTATGTCTTCCTTACGTAATGCAATTTTGTGTGGAATAAATAAAGCGATCTGAAATAAAATTGCTCGCTGGGGAGCGGAGACTTTTCCCCCCATGTCGCTTAACGTCCACAGAAGTCGCACAGGGGATATATGAGGAGGGGGGTGGGGGTGGGGGGGGAGGGGGAGGGGGGGTACCTATGAATAGCTCGTCCTTGCACTCGGGCGCGTACAGAGCAAAGAGACCGTCAGAACAGTAAATGTTAAGGAAGTGCGGACCCTCGCCAGTGCAAAGTAACGTGCGTATACTCGGCAACTTGCTCGTTCAGCAGCTGTGCGGAACAGTCACAGAGTCACAAAGACCAGTTGTTGAAACCTGAAGCGAAAGATAGCCCACGAGAACCCAGCTCCACTTCCCTTCTTCAGATCGCTCTTAGGCTCCGAGTGGGAAGGGAGCCGTAGAAATGGGATGTATTATTGTTTTTGTTCTTAAAGAATGGAGGAGAGCAGGGGGGTACCTGAAAGATGATCAGTACGTCAGTTGTTTTTATATAACATTTGGGAGGGGGGGGGGGGTACTTTGGTAAATTTCTCTTCGTTTCTGGAGGGAGAGAGAGAGAGAGAGAGAGAGAGAGAGAGAGAGAGAGAGAGAGAGAGAGAGAGAGAGAGAGAGAGAGAACTACAAAGGAAATCGTAGAACAACCGTGTATCTTTGGCATTTTGAGGACGCACCTTTCGGCAGAGTTTACCTGCCTTGTACTTACTCGCATGCCGCGCGAGAGAGCTGCCGCAGGTCTTCGTTGTTGTGGTCATGTGATGTCTTCTGGGCGCTAACTACCTACCTTTATTTGCCGGTTCTATCATTGGCATCGGCTTTTATTCTGTTTTCGTGTGCTTTGCTTGTTTACGGGGCTTAACGTCCACATAGACCACATGCCACGACTAGGGACGGAAGTCCCGTCAGCCTTACAGCCTTATCAACAGCAGAAGTTCTTGAAGAAGCAGCTCAGGTACCGTCGAACTGAATGTCTGATTGAATACACGTATGCATATTGAAAGCTGGCACAGCAGCCGGAACCACACTACAGGTTTTCAGAGCTGAGGTGTAGATGTAGTTCCGTTTGTTTTGCTTTATCTTCCGATATTAAACAAATATTTAGAGACATGAGCACTCTGAGGCAATCGTTTGCTGTATGCCTGTGAACAGCAAGCTAAATTTGCAACGGAGTCGTACCGAGTTAACGTAACACAACCTCCCAGGTGACCTACACGATGCAGCGGGGTATCACAGACCCTGAGAATGTACAGTGGGCGATATTGTGACCAGACCAGTAAGTAGACCCTGTAGTAGTGACCTGACAATGTGCACGACGTAACCACTGTGGATGTGGAGGCCTTTACGATCGAATTTCATTCGACTAATGCGAATTTTATACGACTGATATCTTTTAATAATAATCTCATTTCATCGCTTTTTACAGTCTCGAATGAAATTTTTGCGTGTTTGCTGCTGTTGTTGTCTTGCAAACAGTCTATCGCGCTCCCTTTTGAACAAGTTCGCTATTTGGAGGGGGACATTCGTTTTCACCAAAATTTCATCTAGGATAAAAGTACTCTTGGAACATTGAATTAGATTTGTATAACTGAATTTTGTTTACATCAGTTGGTGGTAGCAATTAATATTTTGACTTTTCGTGTAAAAAAGTTCCTGTTTGTAACCGCAAACATACGACTGTTTCATCGCAAAATCAACACAACTGACTGCACACAATCAGTTGATTCTAAACCAGAGAAAGAGTTTACAATTTCCAAAACACTGAAATACTTTACTATTTAAAAATAAACTAACGCGGTAGTCCTCGGGCTCCTTTTCAAATTTTGCCTGTAGTAGTGACATGTTTGAAGACCAGCTTTACACCAAGTTCCCGGAGAACCCCCCAAACTTAAGCAGATAACGCGTGTACTGAAAGAGACCGTGGCAATCTGCCTTTACAGCTGGCTGAATAAAAATAAAAACTAGCTCAGGCAGTTTCACGCACCGCCACACACGTAAAATAAATCCACAAAGACAGTAAGACATTTTTCCTACACGTCCACATTGTTTCAAGTAGCCTTCCTTATGACATGGGCAGCTAGTAAGTAGCTACTCGCAGACACGTTTTCCAGTCATATGCATCTGGCACAACACAACACAAAAAGGGCCATAGGCCCCAGAGTCCCCAGTTTGACTTGTGTGAGAAATGCTCACAAAACATGTACATGGTTAATCTCCGCAGAGTTGGTGCTAGCATAGAAAAAGTCCAGACGTATCGAAGAAGAGCAGTCGGGTCAAAGGAAAGCCTCATCTCGACCAGTGAACATCAACCGGCTCGCACTGAAGCTTGAAATTTCACTGAACACGTTAATGGCTGTGTGTGATTTCTAAATCCACTCCCTGTCCGAAGTCGCCGGAGCGAAGGAAATGGATGGTGATGATGAAGAAGACTGTCCATTTGCAGCGCACCGAAAAAACAGCCGTGCCCAATCTCGGAAAGATTTCACGCATTGCTGTCTTTGCTGTCTCGTTGCAAACTCGCTGCAGACAAAAGGGACGGCTCACCCCGACATTCTCAGTTCTCCCTCGGTCATTACATCCACACATTTCCGGGGTGGGGGGTGGGAGGTGGGCGGGGGGGAAGTTGGGACGCCACCATCAGGGAATCAGCGATTTCCCTTTATGTTTTGCTGTCGCATGCTTAGAACTCTTCCTTTCACCCACTGAACACCTTTGGCTTCGGCTTTAACACTAAACCCGACCAGCCGATCATTTGACGAGTCATGGAAGATTCTTTGGCCAGTTTGCCCCCTTCCCCCCTCCTTTCCCAACCTTACTTATCCCGTTCTGGCGCTGAAATCTTCTCCATCAGAATGCCCTCTTTCGAAGATTTCCACCCAGAAACCCTATTAACATTTATGGATGAAGTGAACAGGATCCAACTGTACTTTTAAATACGACCGCAATCGATATGGACCGACTGATATATGTTCGGCCTGAATCATTTAAAGGGTTGTTCGGCTTGGATCAGTGTAGGGCGTGTTAGGCGCGGATCATTTCAAGGTTTGCCCTGGCGTTAGCAAGCTTGAACGAACAGTACGGACATGCTGACCCATGATATATTTTTAAACTTCGTGAATGCTGCTAAGCA
The DNA here is from genome assembly GCA_018857735.1 of Alviniconcha marisindica. Lineage (NCBI taxonomy): Eukaryota > Metazoa > Mollusca > Gastropoda > Provannidae > Alviniconcha > Alviniconcha marisindica. Next base: position 770,264 of record JABMCL010002073.1, read on the forward strand.
CCGTCCATAGTCGCCCTTTGTCGAATGCGTCAGCCTCTCCCTCAGCGTCCCATCATGGCTCATTCTGAGCGTGTGATGTTTCTGCCCCGAGTTACGATGCCCCGCGGCCCACTGGAGCAGAACTGAAGGCATTTAAGCACCATCTCAGCATGGCCCAACGGAACAGAACGGCGAATCACGCTGGAACGGTGCTTACTTCACTGAGCCATGCAGAGGTGGAGTACGTTTCGAAACAAGTTCTGCTTTGTTGGGCCATGATGGAGCGGTGCTTCCGCCATCAGTTCTGCTCTGTTCCACCGAGTTCCGCCCTGCTGGACCAGCCTGGAAGATGCCCCAGTGAACAGAACGGTGCTTACCCCACTGGGCCATGCTGGTGGTCGTGCTTCTGCCTTCAGATCTGCTCCGTTGGGCCATGTTGAGGTGTTGCTTCTGCCTTAACTTTCTGCTCCATTGGGCCATGTTGAGGTGGTGTTTCCACCTTCAGTTTCTGCTCCGTTTGGCCATGCTGGGGTGGTGCTTCTACCTTCAGTTTCTGCTCCATTTGGCCATGTTGAAGTGGTGCTTCTACCTTCAGTTTCTGCTCCGTTTAGCCATGCTGGGGTGGTGCTTCTACCTTCAGTTTCTGCTCCATTTGGCCATGCTGGGGTGGTGCTTCTACCTTCAGTTTCTGCTCCGTTTGGCCATGCTGGGGTGGTGCTTCTACCTTCAGTTTCTGCTCCGTTGGGCCATGCTGGGGTGGTGCTTCTACCTTCAGTTTCTGCTCCGTTGGGCCATGCCGGGGCAACGGCTTCTTGCTGCTGGTCGGGCCAGTGCTTTGTGTGTGGGTCTCTTGGCGCAGTTCTGCTTCACGGGACAACGCCGCTGCGTAACGAAGGCCAGGCACAGTAACAAGGGACACTCGGGGGCTGACGGCATTTTCATCTTAATAAATTTTACCTCGAAATGCACATCTCGGAGGTGGCGCGCTGCAGTGATAAGTCGCTGGTGAAAAACCAAGGGTCAGGATAAGGATCCGGTTACTATCTCCGAGTTTCGTGGGGGAATGGGATGTCGGTGCGATGGGGTTGTCGTCCCCTCACCTCTCTCATAAAAAAAACGACACTCCCCCACCTCTCTCTCTCGTAAAAAACACATACACCCCACCTCTCTCTCTCTCGTAAAAAAACAAACACACCCCACCTCTCTTTCTCGTCAAAAACAAACACTCCCCCCAACCCTAACAGGCTGAAGTACAGCCTCTTGCCCCAGGCTGGCGTCTTACTTATTGAAAGATCAAACCGCACTCTGTGCAATCACCCCACAAGCAACGCATCCTCTTGAACCGGTCGTCACGAGCTGACCGTGAATCCACCGTCACGTGCTCGTCTTCATTAGCTGAAGAACTTCTTTGGCAGAAACACCACCATCAGATTCAGTCTCAACAAAGAAGAAAGCCCGAAGAACACCCTTGAACGTCGTCCGCCACATCTGAACGGGAAGAACGTGCGAACGAATCGGCCGGTAAGCAACGCCAGACGTGAGCACGCGCAAAATACGCTGTATAATAGTAATAATAATAATAATAATAACAATAGCAACAAACGTAATTCACAGATACAGAAAGACCAAGTCCTGATCGTCGCCAGAATCGTTGGTTAGTTGGTGGACTGATGTAGTTACTCCTTATCCTCGACTACACACGGGGAAATCTCAGTTCTAGTGGTTGTTTCCTTCTTTCATTGCCAGAGAATTGCGGTCTGTTTGTGTTTGACACCGAGTGCACTGCGATCGTACATGCTTCTCAAAGAGTGTGCTTCAGTCCGTACTTGTTTCACAGTAATTGCAGTACATGCACAGTGTACAGTACAGTTTGTACGTTTTTTTTCTTTTCTTCTTCTGAATATACCGCAATCTGTACCTGTTTCACACTGAGTGCTCTCACACGTCTCACAGTGTTTTGCAGTTTGCAACGTGTTTTGCAGAGGGTACTGCAGTCTGTAAGGGGCCCACATTGACTGTGTTGCAGTCTGCCTTTGTTTCACACTGAATGTACTGCAGTATGTCCGTGTTTCACAGGAGTATTGCAATCTGCCCTTGTTTCACACTGAGTGTACTACAGTATGTACGTGTTTCACAAGTGTATTGCAGTCTGCCCTTGTTTCACACCAAGTATACTGCAGTCTGATGTTTCCGATTCACAATGGGTGTACTGCAGTATGTCCGTGTTTCACAAGTGTATTGCAGTCCGTGTTTCACACATTTTCACACGTGTATCGCAGTCTGCCCATGTTTCACACCGAGTGTACTGCAGGCCCCGTTTTACACTGGGTGTACCGCAAGCTGTACGCATTTCACACTCAGTGTACTGCAGTCTGCCCATAATTATGTTACACTGAGCATACTGCAGTTTTACGGAGGGTACTTAATGGTACTGAGCGTGTTTCACACCGGTTGCACTGCACGGTCTACGCGTTTCAAACGGTGTAGTAGGGCAGCCTGCACGTGTTTGACACTGTGAATGCACACCAGTCTGGATGTCCAACGCTTTTGCAACCGAAATCTGGAGCCTCTCCGTACGCACACACCCCAACTGCCAGCTGGAACAGGGAGAACACGAGGGCTGACGGGCTACACTATGAATATTCACAAGGACCAACACGCCGCACCCAGGCCGGTGCTATACGTTCGTCGATTCGTTATAATCGTCCAGGTTTATCACAATTCGCTTTCCGTTGAGGTTAGGGGAGGAGGGGGTAGAGTCCGGGGGGAGCTCCTCCTTGTTGGCTGCCTCCGTCATGGCTGACAGCTTGTACTGCAGGTGCCTGTTGCCCAGCTTCATGTTGCGCTGCTTCAGCAGTTCTAGCTGGGTGTACAGGCGCCGGAACTCCTCCTGCAAGCACACAGAAACACGCAGTGGGTAATGTAATGCGCAAACTACCGATTTCACGTGCCGGTTGGCCAGCTTTATTTTGTGTTACTTCAGCAGCAGCTGTGTGCACTGGCGCCGGAACTCCTCCTGCATGCACACAGAAACATGCAATGGTTAATACAGGTAGTTTCACGTGCCTGTTGCCCAGTTTTACGTTATGCTACTTCTGCAGTTCTAGCTGCGTGTAAGGCGACGAAACTCCTGCAAGCACACAGAAACATGCATTACATCAATGCGCTAGTTACTAATTTCACACGCCTGTTGCCCAGCTTCATGATGCTGCTGAGTGTACAGGCGCCGGAACTCCTCCTGCAATCGCGCTGAAACACGAAATGGGTGATACAGTGCTTAACTACCGATTTCACGTGCCAGTGGTTCAGCGTAAGGTTACGCTGCTTTTGCAGTTCTAGCTGACTGTACCGGCGCCAGAACTCCTCCTGCAAGTACATAGAAACAGGAATAGGTAATTACCGATTTCTCGTGCGAGTGGTTCAGCATAAAGTTGCGTTGCATTTCTAGCTGGGTGTACAGACGCCGGAACTCCTTCTGCAAGCACACAGAAACAGGAATTGGTAAATACCGATTTCACGTGCCACTGGTTCAGCATAAAGTTGCGGTGCATTTCTAGCTGGGTGTACAGGAGCCGGACAGCCTCCTGCAAGCACACATTAAGAGGCGATGGCTAATAACCGTACGGTGCTAACCACGGATTTCACGTGCTATTGGTTTAATTAGCTTAAAGGTTGCGCTGCCTCAGAACTTCTGATGAGGCTGCCAACGTAAAAAACAGTTCGGATCTGAGTTAAGTTCTCATGGGCATCGCAACTCACTCAGACGAAAACCTTTTTTTCACGGCAAAACACGTTAACTGCGTTCCTGATTGTCCGCTTTCGCCCACCAATAAACCTTTGAGGTCGTGAGGCATCATGTGTGCAAGCCTTTTTTAAAGGGCCCCCCGTTCACAGACGCAAGGTGGTCTGAAAATGAAGAAACTGTGTAATGTAGAAAATGGGCAACACATTTCCATTTGCTTCGTGATCTCATTAAGGGTTTTTTCCCCCTCCACCGAACTATTTGTGAGAAAGTCCGGGAAGTCATTTAAAATAAAGATGACATCGAGATTTGAGGAATTTGCATTTCGTAATGTAGGACAACGTTGACATGTCAGATGGTTCTGTTTGAAAATCTGTATTGCGTTTTTGTACTGTTTTGTAGTACCATTTTTGTGTTGTCTTTTGCCCGAAGGCTGTCGGGAACAACAAACAGACAGCCATTGGCAAATATTGTATTATTTAATGACTCGTCTCAGACTGGATAATCTACTTGAAACCGTTCTTCAAAACATCCGCCAATAGACTGGCTCTGATTGGCTACAGTGTACGTGTTACTACAGTTCTGATTGGCTACAGTGTACGTGTTACTACATTTCTGATTGGCTACAGTGTACGTGTTACTACAGCTCTGATTGGCTACAGTGTACGTGTTACTACAGCTCTGATTTGCTACAGTATAGGTGTTACAATGGCTCTGATTGGCTACGGTGTACGTGTTACTACAGCTCTGATTGGCTACAGTGTACGTGTTACTACAGTTCTGATTGACTACGGCGTACGTGTTACTACAGCTCTGATTAGCAACGGTGTACGTGTTACAACAGCTCTGATTTGCTACAGTATAGGTGTTACAATGGCTCTGATTGGCTACAGTATAGGTGTTACTACATCTCTGATTGTGTAGAGCATGCATGTTACTACAGCTCTGATTGGCTACAGTATACGTGCTACCACAGCTCTGATTGGCTACGGTGTACGTGTTACTACTGCAATGACTGGCTACAACATGGGTGTTACTACAGATCTGATTGGCTACAGTAGGCGTGTTAGTACAGCGCATTTCCATAAGTAATAATCTATTTAATACTGGTTTGCTTTTATTAACCTTGCCTGTAAGTTGTTGCGCATTCTTAGATTGTGAATCTTTTATACATGTAGATTTTGTTTGTTCATGTGTGGCACCCATGGTTTCCTTTGAATGGAACAAGTAAGTAAGTAACTTGGTGTTTTACGCCCAGTCAACCATTACGGTTATATCAGGGCGAGCTGAATGGAACAAAGAAGTAAATGGCTTGAAATAGAACGTGAAACGAAAGTGATTTCAATTATTTCGCTTGTGTGCTCTATACCCGCGCAGGTGTAACTGCAGAGAAACTTCGTCGCCACTCTCACCCGTAGGGGTAAGACTGCTGGTGCCCAAGTCTCCTTAGACTCGTTTAACGGCACATTCCCAGACGACTTCATCCCTACGCTCAGATGAGGCCCCGGCTGAACAGTCTGCATTGTTGAACTCTGCCAGCGTGAGTGGGAAGAGTATATCCCCTAAAGAAATTACATCAGATTACCCCAAGACTAGATGAGCGTTTTCCATCCTGTGGTTCAAGCAGAAGAGAGGTGACTGTCCTCTCTCTAGACGACATAATTATTGACCATACAGTCACATAAGACTCGGTTCTGAGCTAGCTTCGCCCCCTCCCCCCATCCCCCCTCCTTTTCTTTTTAAACTTGTGACTTGCCGTTTTGTTCGTCCTGACACGGTTTTTGGATGTGTGATTTAAAATAGTGTGTGTTCGTCCTGATACTCTTTGTGAATGTGTGACTTAATATAGTGTGTGTGCCTCCTGATACTGTTTCTTAATGTGTGATTTAATATAGTGTGTGTTCGTCCTGATACTATTTCTGAATGTGTAATTACAAGAGTGTGTTCGTCCTGATACTGTTTGTGAATGAATGTGTGATTTAAAATTGCGTGTTCCTTTTGATACTGTTTTTGAACGTGCTGTTTAAAATGGTGTTTGTTCGTCCCGATAATGTTTTAAATGTGTGATTTAAAATGGTGTTTGCTCGTCCTAATACTATTTTTGAATGTGTGATTGAAAACGTTTGTTCGTCCTGATACAGTTTTTGAATGTGTGATTTAAAATAATGTTTGTTCGTCCTGGGGAGAACTTGTGCGGGTCACGGGGGCCGTTAAAACCGAAGAACTTGCTAACTGACTTGTGATTTGATTTGACCTGGGCTAGTATTGAACAGCTGTGACTGTGCGATTCGTCCCAGGACGTTCAAGTCCAGAACTAACATACGACTTGCTCTTTCTTGCTAGTCCATGCAATAATTTGTTTCCTTTAGAACAGTTAGTCTGCTACCCTGTTCAGATTGATGTCAGAAAAAGCGCTTTACAGTGCCCGCATATTGTTCTGGGGTTCATCCTTGCAAAACTGATACTTCCACTGGCTTTCCTAGCCTTATGTGCTCTTTTAACAGGGGTAATATTGAAGGGACTAACTCTTCGAAAATTTGTGTTTGAAGTTGATGTATTTTGTTGTTTTATGTTTGTGTATGGATTGGTTTCGTGGACTGACATGGGAAAGAGTTTATATGTATATGAGAGGATTTTAAGTGTGCGTTTACTTACGACTGAGTTTTGTCCTGAGGTGACTCGGTGCGGTTGGCATGACGTTGAAATCCAGTTACTAACTTCTGTTGGCTGTAGTCTGGTGAAACGTAAATATTCGAGACGTGCTTGTTGTTGACCGTTTTGGGCTTGACTGCGTTTGCTGTTGACTACGTTACGTCTGGAACCTTTTGCCCGTGATTTGGCGACTTGCGTTTTGAACTGGTGCGTCAAAGAAATTTTGAATATATGATTCGTCCTTAGGTGAGTGACCCTATGCGGTTGACGGGACGTAAAAATCCAAGAACCAGCCAACCAACCAACCAACCAACCAACCCAGCCATGCAGCCAAGGACCGAGCGTGCCGTGGCGAGAAGTGTCTGCCCGAGTCCCAAGGAACGCCTCAAACGGATCAAAGCCGGGGCTGGCAAGGCAGGGAGTCAATGAGGGGGTCAATAGGGGCCGACAATGGGAGTCGGAACGGGAGGCTGTGAATGCAACCTGAGAGTGGACAAGAGGGAGCTGGAGAGGGAAGAGGCGATGGAGGGCTGGAGGACGTCGAGAGAGACGGGGACCGAAGGCGGGTGGGTCAATACAGTCGATAGGTCAAACACACGTGTACACAGAGCAGGAAATAGGGTAATTAGACAGATTCTACTTCAGTTCAAATGTGCAAACACTGGCCGGCTCTTTGGTCGCACAACGAGAGAGAGAGAGAGAGAGAGAGAGAGAGAGAGAGAGAGAGAGAGAGAGAGAGAGAGGCACATATGCAAATAGTAACTCAAAATTTCCTCAAAAATTCACTGGGCAGAGAGAGAGAGAGAGAGAGAGAGAGAGAGACATGCAAATCGTAACTCTAAATTTTCTCTAAACTTCCGAGGAAAGCAGTCGCCCAAAAGACGGAAGCGTGATATTCACCGAAGGACATTTCTGAGCCAAAAGGCCACTGGAAATGCAGACCAGTCACTGAAAGCTAATGCGGCAATTCTGCGGAAGATTAAGGCAAGCAGTCGCTATACATACAGCACTAATTGTTCAACCAACGGAGCTGTATACTCTGGGGACTGCCAGCAACACCGGAAGCCGTGAGGGCGTTGGAATTTGGGTCTTGGACTCGCCGAAGGACAGAAGCGGGTCCCAAGTCGCTGATTAAATGTGATTCTCTTACTTGTCTCTCTGTTAAATCGCTACAGCGGATGGGGAAATTAAGGTTTCCTCTGCCGAGTTCCCTGAGCTATAATTATTAACAGCTCCCTTTATTTAAGCCTGCTGTCAACGTTCTGGCCAGAGACAATCAGATGCCGATAATGACAATCTTAGTAGCCTCAGGTCCTGATCAGCCGAACAGTAGCAATTATCCAAGACGGCATTGGGCGGTAAGTGGGGTACGGTGGAGGCGAGGGCGGGATAAAGAAAGAAATTAATTGGTTTTTAACAAATTGAAATAGAAAAAGGTCTATGCAGAACCACAGGTCCCTAAACGTTCAGTCAGCCACGCAGTCACATCGGAATATGTATAGACTATGGTAAAGAAAAAGCCTCTGACAAAAGCGCGCAATGTTAAATAACCCGGACAAGCGAAAAGGTAGGAATTGAGTGTTCCCATTGCACACCAGAGCGGAGATCATTCAGCTGTTGAGTCTGTTAAGTGCAGGCCTTTTCTTGTCTGTCTTCACGGGTCATTTCATGCGCCAGAGAAGCACTGCAGCGTCCCCAATCACGCGTGACCGATGACTGAGGCAATAACTGACCGCGGATCACTGGATTTCAATTAAGCAGCCTTTTCTGCCCGCCGCTCGCTCCCTGTGCAGCAGAATTACGTCTGGCATCGTTGGCTTAATTCGGCTTTACGTTTATTTCCCGTCACAAGTCATCTAAAAGACAAGGCTGAAGGGGAAATGTTCCAGCCATTTCCGCTTCGCTTGAAAGGTTGCATCTTAACTACAATGTCGACTTCAGATTAAAAGGCCCAGTTAATGTGAATTTAAAAAAAAACAAAAACAAAACAAAACCCATTGGCAACGGTGCTCCGATTCGAAAATGTTGATGTGCTTAATATTGACCGTTTTGAACTGATTGAAGTTGCTGTTGACTGCCTCGCCAAATTTAGACACATTCAGTCAACCACTGCATTTGAACCCGCTCTTATGACCCATGTGTTTAAAGTCGACTGCTTCGTGAAATTTAGACACATTCAGTCAGTCAATGCATTTGAACCCGCTGTAAAGTGTCTAAATAAAATACCGCATTCAGTATAAGCTCGCAACGCTCGCTTTCCGTCACTCCGACGGCACTCTTCCGCCATACCTGTCTTTTTCTCTCTGCACATATCAACCATCGCGCTCCCTTCGTTCTTCGACAGAAAGACTGCTCAAAATTCCAAAAACAAACTTGAAAACCTTCGGTGAACGTTCTTTTGGTTACATTGCTCCGACTGTCTGGAACTCGCTGCCGGCCGACCTGAGAGCTTTTCCCTCCCTCCCAACTTTCAAAGCTAACCTAAAAACGCATCTCTTCTCGCCAAGCCTTCTGATTGATTTGTACATGCCAACCGCTACCTGTTTTCATATTCATGTGTGTGTGTGTGTGTGTGTGTGTGTGTGTGTGTGTGTGTGTGTGTGTGTGAGAGAGAGAGAGGAGAGTTGGGGGCGGGGTGGGGACGGGGAGGGATGGAATTAAGGGTAGGTAGTAATATAATGATTCATTTTCTTTATATATTGCTGCTTCTCTGCACTGTGTGTGTGTGTGTGTGTGTGTGTGTGTGTGTGTGTGTGTGTGTGTGTGTGTATTTATACATTGTTAGTTGTCATAATTATATGTATTATGTTTGTGAAACTTAGAAAATGTTGGAGAATGTTGTAAAGCGCAGTGAGTTTGTGTACACCAGGGAATAGCGCTGTATCTATTATTATTATTATTATTATTAAAGACCCATATGTTTAAGACCTACTACTACTGCAAGCAAACTCCACGACGACAATTTGTTCTGAAATTATTTCAATTGACTGTGTGTGTGTGTGTGTGTGTGTGTGTGTGTAGAGTGTGCACTGGAAGAGTGAGAACATGGGTCGATTGTGCAATGTCATCTACAGATATTTCGGGATGGCAGATCATTTAATTTCTGCAAAGGATTAATAAAGTTGACGTGTATAATTATTATAACATTTGTAAAACAGAAACAACAACAACAACAACAACAAAAGACCAACAACCACTTGCATAGCTGCCTCACTGCTACAAGCCAAAGAAAAAGTCAAAGATGTCTCAAATGGTCACTCACACTGACCTGTATATCTTTCTCTAGGAAGCTCTCACACTCCTCCTCGTCGCCCTTGTCGCCGAAGCCCCCGTTGGAGGAGATGGCGTTGGACATGGTGGACTGCGGCTTGTTGCCCATCGTGTACTTGGAGCCCCTGCTCATCATGGTGGTGCCGCCTCCGCTCTGCGACGTGTGTTCTTTGCCGCGGTACTTGTACACAAGGTACGCCTGAAATCCACAGTGCAGTGTTTAAGATGTGCTATAGTGTATCCCTGTATTTGTACACAAGGTACGCCTGAAATCCACAGTGCAGTGTTTAAGATGTGCTATAGTGTATCCCTGTACTTTTTACACAAGGTACGCCTGAAATCCACAGTGCAGTGTTTAAGATGTGCTATAGTGTATCCCTGTACTTGTACACAAGGTACGCCTGAAATCCACAGTGCAGTGTTTAAGATGTGCTATAGTGTATCCCTGTACTTTTTACACAAGGTACGCCTGAAATCCACAGTGCAGTGTTTAAGATTTTGTATATGAATTCCCGGTACTTGTACACAAGGTACGCCTGAAATCCACAGTGCAGTGTTTAAGATGTGCTATAGTGTATCCCTGTACTTTGTACACAAGGTACGCCTGAAATCCACAGTGCAGTGTTTAAGATGTGCTATAGTGATCCCTGTACTTGTACACAAGGTACGCCTGAAATCCACAGTGCGTGTTTAAGATGTCGCTGGGTACTTGTACACAAGGTACGCCTGAAATCCACAGTCAAATGTTTAAGATGTGCTATAGTGTATCCCTGTACTTGTACACAAGGTACGCCTGAAATCCACAGTGCAGTGTTTAAGATGTGCTATAGTGAACTCCCTGTACTTGTACACAAGGTACGCCTGAAATCCACAGTGCAGTGTTTAAGATGTGCTGTAGTGTATCCCTGTACTTGTACACAAGGTACGCCTGAAAACCACAGTGCAGTGTTTGAGATGTGCTATAGTGCATCCCTGTACTTGTACACAAGGTACGCCAGAAATCCACAGTGTCGTGTTTAAGATGTGCTGTAGTGTATCCTTGTACACAAGGTACGCCTGAAATCCACAGTCAAGTGTTTAAGATGTGCTATAGTGTATCCCTGTATTTGTACACAAGGTACGCCTGAAATCCACAGTGCAGTGTTTAAGATTTTTAGTATATCCCGAACCTTGCCGCGGTACTTGTACACAAAGTACGCCTGCAATCCACAATGCAGTGTTTAAGATGTGCTGTAGTGTATCCCTGTACTTGTAGACAAGGTAAGCCTGAAATACACAGTGCGGTGTTTAAGCTGTGCTATAGTGTATCCCTGTACTTGTACACAAGGTACGCCTGAAATCCACAGCGCAGTGTTTAAGATGTGCTATAGTGTATCCCTGTACTTGTACACAAGGTACGCCTGAAATCCACAGTGCAGTGTTTAAGATGTGCTACAGTGTATCCCTGCATTTGTGCAGAAGGTACGCCTTGAATTCCACAGTGCAGTGTTTAAGATGTGCTGTAGTATACCCCGACCACTGCCGTGGTACTTATATACAAAGCACACCTGAAATCCACAGTGCAGTGTTTAAGATGTGCTACAGTGTATCCCAGTACTTCTACACAGGGTACGCCTGAAATCCACAGAGTAGTGCTTAAGATGTACTATAGTGTATTCCTTCACTTGTACACAAGGTATGCCTGAAATACACAGTGCAGTGTTTAAAATATGCCGTGCATTCAGGGTAAGCATGAAATCCACTGTGTAGTGTTTAAGATGTGCTATAGTGTATCCCGACCCTTAACTGCCACAATACCTTGGTAAGTACGAGATCCATACTTACAAAGTAAGTAGTGTCTAAGATATAGTGTCTCTCGACCCTTGAACCCCTCCCACCCCTCAACCCCCATCATGATGGTGCCCCTCCACCGTGCGTTGTATGCTCCTTGCCGCAGTAGTTGTACACAAGGTATGCCTGGAATCGACATTGTGGTAAGATATAAATGTAGCGTATCCCGCTCCTTGGACAATCCCTCCCTTCTCCGTCGTGTGCTCCTTGCCATGTTAATTATACACAAGGTATGCCTGGAATCGACCTTGGGCTGTTTAAGATATATGTATGTTAATTATACACAAGGTATGCCTGGAATCGACCTTGGGCTGTTTAAGATATATGTTGTAGTGTATTCCGACCCCCTCCGTCGTGTGCTCATCGCCATGTTACTTGTACACCAGTATGCCTGGAATCGACATTGAAGTGAAGTGTTTATGCTGTAATGTACTCCTGCCCCCCCCCCCCTCCCCCCCCCCCCCCCCCCCCCCAAACGCGTTGTGTGCTTCTCTCCTTGCCATACTATATGTACACAAAATCGACATTGTGGTGTTTAGATGTTACAGTGTACTTCGGCCCTTTACCCATGTGCTCCATGCCACTGTACTCGTACACAAGGTGGGCCTGGAATCGACGTTGTGGTGTTTAAGATATATGTTATGGTGTATCTCGACCCTTTGGGGCCAAAAAGGAAGTCGATTGTTGACGACGGCGGTAGAGGACAATAATGACGGTGATGAAATGGGCAAAATCAGAGAGAATCTCTATGACATGATGCACAGACTTGCAGACCCACCCAAACGGTGGATGTGACGACGGCTGCATAAACAGATGAACGTTAATGAAAGCGACGAAGTCTACAAAGTCTCCGACTTTGTAACGACAGCAGGATGTACACACTTACTTTCGTGCCAGAAAAAAAAGCGACGGTGACAGCAATGAAGCTAGCAATAAAACAGGTCAATCTGTCGTAGAGAAGCAAAGTACGAGGGCATAAGTCCACTCACTTTGGTGCCAAACAGAAAGGCGAGGGTGACGGTGGTGGTGAGCTGGGTGTGGACAAACAGGACGAGGTACAGCAGGTCGGGGTTGGTGGGGAAAGGATCCTTCAGGAAAATCCTGCAAAAAAAAAAAGAAGGCACAACCCAGCTGCAACACAACCACCAGCAACACAGTTTCCCTGTCTCAAAACAGCAGAGGAATCTCCAGTGACAACCGAGTGAAATGTACTGTAATTGTTTTTTTCTTACTCAGTACAGATGAAAGGCATATCGTAATAATTCATACTCTTCACCCCCTCTACTTCTCAAAAACTGCGATGTGAAACTGGTGTGGAAATCGGTCAAAAGGACTGACACGCTGGAATCGGTAAAAAGAAGCAAAATTGTAATGATGGTCAGTAAAAAGACGTGTGCGTGCGTGCGTATGTGTGTGTGTGTGTGTGTGTGTGTGTGTATTTTTTCTCTGTCTTTTTTTTCTCCCCATTTTTCTCCTATGTGCAGTTTTCTAGAGCAAAAAGAAGGCAATGACAGTGATCCTGCCCGTTTAAAGACTAAGAGTGCTGACCATTAATTTTGATGTGTAATGAGACGGGAAACTCACATGGAGACGTTGAGGAAGAGGGAGAGAAGGAACTCGTTGTAAATGGCCCAGCTGATAAAGCGACTTTCGTTGAACTCCGACGGTGCTTTTCGTACCACAATGCACAGTCGGACGCCCCACAGCAAAAATAACATCTCCGCTGTAAAAAATACAACAACAACCAAGTCTCGAGTAAGAACAAGGAAATAAAGTAAAACCAAACAACAGTACATACAACCGAAACAGTAACCCCCCACCCCCACCCGAAAAAACAACCCCAACCACCACCCCCACCACCCAAAAAAAAAAACACCCCCCAAAAAACACACAGAAAACTTACAAGACGAATAGCCTACAAACGAAAGTTACCTAATTAGAATAAAACCAACAGCGGCATAGTACCGTTCGCTCGTACCGTATGCGTACCATATAATCCACCAAAAAGACTAGTCCAAGGTCGATATGGTTACAAGTACTTAAGCTGAAGCGTGCAATTCGAATAGCCTACAAACGAAAGTTAACCAATTAGAGAATAAAACCAACAGCGGCATAGTACGGCGTTCGCTCGTACCGTATGCGTACCATATAATCCACCAAAAAGACTAGTCCAAGGTCGACATGGTTACACGTACTGAAGCAGAAGCGACCCCCCCCCCCCCCCAACCCTTCCCCCTTAATCTTTAGTTTTAACAGTTTGTTCCTAATATGTCAGCCCGACATCCGAGGACATTAAGCCCCACATTAGCATCATCATCATAGCCCAAGGTCGAACGATGCTTTCACGTGACTATTCTACGTGTGTAGCACGGGGGGTGACGTCACCTACCAATGGCGGCAGAGTGGTCCCACCAGTCGGAGGAGCAAATGAAAGCTTTCAAGCCGCTGACGTCTTTGCCTATGACATAGAAAGGAAGCGAAGCCAATATGAGTAAAGATATAATGGGACTGAATTGCAATTTTGAAGACTGGGGGGTGGGGCGGGGGTGGGTGGGTGCTTTACGGTAAGATCGGAAAGAATAAAAAATTATGTATAGACACGTCGCGCGCGCGCACACACACACACACACACACACACACACACACACACGAAAACCTGAATAGGCCTATTAAAAAAACAACAACACCTGAATGGCACGTTTAAAAAATAAAGTTATCTAAAACTCCGAAGCATATAATCTGAACCCTCAAACAACACCCAAAACACCACCAAAAGAACAACAGTAGCAACAACAAAGAAAGAAAACCACACCAACTAAAAAGTGAGAAGCGCTCACAGATTACTCGTGTCTTTGGCCCAGCTGCTCAAGTTCAAGGTAGCTGCGGTCTGGTAACCTCGACCCTTCCCCCCCACGTGGTGGCAGTTTCTTTTTCTGCCCGCCTAATCAGAGCGAACCCGTTATCCTGAGATCTGATTAGGAAACGAGGTCGCCAATCACTGAAAAGCGCGGCGAGGATCGTCTCCCCCAAGACGCGTTATTAACCGGGTCGCATGACAATCGCCCGCTCCTACGGTGATTTGTCTGGAAAATCTGTCAAGGACGTGGAGCAGTTTTGTTGGGGAGGGTGTGGGGATTGGGTTGATTTTCCTTTGCATGTAATGCCGGTGCGGTTTTGTGCTTTTTACTGGCTTACTCCTCTGTCTTCTATCGCTTTTTACTGGCTTACTCCTCTGTCTTCTATCGCTTTTTACTGGCTTACTCCTCTGTCTTCTATCGCTTTTTACTGGCTTACTCCTCTGTCTTCTATCGCTTTTCGCTTCCCAGAAGTGTGCATGTTATTGCGTAGTGAAACGTCTGAAAATGTCAGAAAGAGGGGGGTCGGCAGAAGGAGAGGGATTCTTGAACGCTCCATCTAGCTGTCGATTTAGGGTTTCACAACCCTTAATAACTCCCGGATAAAACAAAGACAGTAACACAAAGGTTGGTTTGGGAATGTAATCCATTTCTCTTCCTTGAAGAGGGGTGGGGGTGGGAGAGGGGTGGGGGGTTGGGGGAGTCAAATTCGTGAGTTTCGCAATCCAACTGTTGAACCTCCATTCGCCTTCCTGGTCGAGGATTGCTCGTGTTTCAAACTGATTACAATTTATTAAATGGACAGATTTTATTTACTCTTCAACATGCCTCCGAAGCACGCACTGGCTAGGCCAATGGCAACGTCTCTGCAACTGCTGGACATGTTCCTGCTTTCGATTGGACTTGGCTTGTGGCTCGCTTTCAGGGAGCTTGCACGTTTTGTAATCAGTGGGGAATCTGGTCAAAAGACGCCGTTCCCATAATCCGAATTAGGCTGCAATAAGATTCATTTTGTGTGCGACCCCCCTCCCCCCCTTCCACCTCGCAAAAGGAAGAAGAAGAAAAAAGAAAAGAAAAAAGAAGAAGAAGAAATTAAAGCGACAGGAAACTTTCTTCTACCTTCATACGTCACTAGTTCTTACACCAGTAATGATATTTCTGTCTTCCAGGTAAATTCGAACCATATGCTTCTAAAATCGTCATCCTAAGTAAAGAGGTGTAAGTCTGCAGAGGTTACTGCATGTCGCATGTAACTTTTGATATTAAAAATAACTTTTTAAAAATCCGCTGTAATCGAACGACAGGTATTACACATTCAATTCGTATTTTGTCTGCGGTAACTAGACTTGATTCAATAGAACAGCTCTAGAGAAGTGTACTCACCTAATACGACGATACATAAAGATCAATTAAAAACACAAGCGCTTTCGACACATAGTCTTCGAAGGCGAAGACTATGTGTCGAAAGCGCCTGTTTTTAACTGTTCTTTGTGTGTCATCGTATAGGTGAGTACATTTCTCTAGAGCTGTTCTATTTTGTCAACCTCGCCAGCAGTTGTTCATTCATTCCTTAGACTTGATTGAGTTTCATGTTGCATGACGTATCTTAGCAATTAGTATAAGAAATTGACAAGATTCATGTTGAATGACGTATCTTAGCAATTAGTATAAGAAATTGACAAGATTCATGTTGAATGACATATCTTAGCAATTAGTATAAGAAATTGACACGATTCAAGTTGAATGACATATCTTAGCAATTAGTATAAGAAATTTACACGATTTATGTTGAATGACATATCTTAGCAATTAGTATAAGAAATTGACAAGATTCATGAAAATGGGTTGAGTAACAACAGTCGACGACTGTTTGTGTCAGGGTGACGACAGAAACGACGACGGCGACGACAAACCTTGTATGACTCTAGGTGTGCCGGCCACAGTCCTGGCAGTGAGGTAAACGGAGAAGATGAAGACGATGACGACGAGACGTTTGATCAAATCCCCGTCAGAGATCTTGATCCGTTGTGCGGAACGGACGCGGAACACGACCGAAATTCTGAAGAAAAAAGAAAAAGAAAAAAAAAGGAGAAAATTATAGTCAGCATTATGGTCAGCGTCACTTTCGGTATTCGTCAGTTTTTTTTCTTTCTCTCTCTCCCTCTCAACGTCTGTCTCTCTCTGCGTGCGCATGCGCGCGCGCGTGTGTGTGTTAGTATTGCAGTAAAGGTTTTTTTTTTTTATTAGTAGTTTTGAACTGTGCGTGCGTGTTTCAAACAGTCATTCACGTTTGTGCAATGCTGATGTGTACATTATTTTAGTTGTTAATAGATAGTTTTCTTAACACTCTTTATTTCGCTGTACATGCGAGTTCTGTTTTATTTCTACTGTTCAGCGCTTCGAGCTGAGGTGTTGGCACTTTACACATTTCCTGTCTGGCTGTCCTCGGTATCGGTGCGGAGCAGGTGCGTGTGTACGTGCATTTGGGGTCAGTTCACCATGACATGCACTGACAGCACGTAGCTGGTGGAATCTGACCGGTCAAATCATAGAAGTGAGACGGATCAAAGACAAAAATTAAAGAGCAATAAAGCTGCCACCTTGAAAAAAAAAAGGAAAAAGAAAGAAAAGGAAAAACAAATGGGAGGGGGGAGGAGGGGGGAGGAAGAGGAGGTGTGTGTGTGTGTGTGTGTGTGTGTGCGCGCGCGCGCGCGTGCGTGCGTGCGTGTGTTTTCAAAGTTTTAGGGAAGAGCCTGTTATAAAAAAATAAAAAAAACGACCAGTGCTTAGGCGAGTTTCACATAGTTCAGGAGCTGTGTGAGAGTCGAGGTGGCCGTCCGTCCTAACGAGCCTTCTTGTTTCCGTGAACGTAAAGCTATATTGAACCATGCTTCGGCATTGTTAACAGGTTGTCCCTAATATGTCAACCGACATCTGAGCACATTAAGCAACACTACCTACCTACCTAGCTTAGGCAAGCGAGGGCTGGACTTGGTAGCGTTATAGTTAACCAACATATGCGTCGCCGCGTTGCGTTGCGGCGTTTATGCGAGTGGCTGGTGTGCACAGCGACATTTACTTCTCATTCACTACTACTGCATGCGTGCACAGAGCTTCACCTTAAATGATACAACACAAATACAGCTGTGCGGAGTCACGGAGGGAGTAGGTAGGTTACCTCCAGGTTTTGAGGAGCAGAGCACCGTAGGAAATGGAGAACCCGATCTCTCGGATCCAGAACTGTATACAGCACGTCAGCACTTGGGCTTCGAAGTAACCCACGATCAGCTGAAACAAAAATATCATTGTGACTGGTCAGGACGGGTTAATGAATAAGGACGAGGACGAGGCTAATGATATTTCCCCAGTCTCTCTCTCTCTCTCTTTTTCCACATCACTCTCTGTCACTCTGTCTCTAAATGTCTGTCCGTCTTTCTCAGTAGTTGGCATTATACTTTCGATATTCAGTCGATATTTTACCATTATTTTCCCCGAGGACTGGATGCCAAAGACATGCTGCACTTTAATTTGTATTTAGTCTGTTTCGTCTTTCTGTGCGTCATTTTTGGATCATTGGCTTTTAGGTTTCTGATTTGAGGTACCGAGGACGCAAAAATCAGTCCCCCAACCGTGAGCTATCAAAGTTCCGAAGTTTTTATCCCTAGAGTAAGTAGGATGATACGACAGCTTTGCGAGAGTTTCCTGCTGCCAGGAACTCGGCCAACATAACGCAGAAATGTCACTGTTGATGTACTAATTTGTGACAATTTTGGCTTCGTTGGTTGATGCTGACTGCGTTGTGTGTAGAACTGTGAGGCACTTGTGTTTTTTGGTGACTTGCGTTTCGGCCTGTTATAGAGTAGTTGTGAATGTGTGGATCGTCCTGGGGTGACCCAGTGCGGTTGACAGGACGTGGTGACTTGTGTTTCGACCTGTTATGAGTAGCTGTGAATGTGTGGATCGTCCTGGGGTGACCCACTGCGGTTGGCAGGACGTAAACACCCAGGAACTAATTAACGTAACGCTGTTAGTCACGAAGGGGTGAGTTAAGTCTTTTACTACTGGGAAGGATGGAATTAAGGTGAGGTAGTAATATAATGATTTGTTTTCTTTATATATTGCTGCTTCTCATATGGCACATGTACTTTTTGTGTGTGTGTATGTTATACATTGTTGGTTGTCATAATTATATGTATTATGTTTGTGAAACTTAGAAAATGTTGTAAAGCGCAGTGAGTTTATGTACACCAAAAAATAGCGCTATACAAAAGTTATCTATTATTATTACTATTATTTTACGCCTGTTTCTGTGATGATTGTGGCCCTCGTAGCTGATTATCAAATACCATCAAGCGAGCACTCGTCCTTGCGAAGTTCCAAATCCACCACCGACTATGACAACAAACGATAAACAAACGCGACGCATGAATTTCAACACTCACAGGACAGTATAAGAAGAAAGCTCCGAGAAGAACCACTCGCATCAGGACCGGACTTGAGGCTTTCATCACCTGCAACGACACGAAACGCACGTGCATGCACATGCACATGAACGTACACACACACACACACACACACACACACACACACACACACAGTTGAATTTCTCAGAACGGAAAGCAAAAGCAGCATTGAGAATTCTCATTTTTTTAAACCAGCAAAATGACCAGCTGGCTGACATTCTTTTGCCTCTCCAGTGGTTTTTGAAGTTTGAGAGAGAGAGAGAGAGAGAGAGAGAGAGAGAGAGAGAGAGAGAGAGAGAGAGAGAGAGAGAATGTGTGATTTGGCTGAGGGAAGTGTGTGTGTATGTGGGAGATGGGGGTGGTGGGGGGGGGGGGGGGGGGAGGGGTGCAGACTGCGTAGTTGTGCACAGATGCCACAACACACACACGACATGTATGGAACACAGCTGTCCCATGTTCTTTTAATAATACTGTAATGGTAAACAAAAATACAAGGTTCATGCAAAAAATTGAAACGGAATGAGGCCCAGAGAGCTCGTGCAGAATCAACACAGAAGGGAGTTAATTAGCACTCGAAAGACGTCACACAAAATACAAGGTACATAAACTCCACCAGAGGATCTTCTGGTGGAGTTTATGTACCTTGTATTTATACGCATGCCAGGTGAGAGTTACCGTAGTCGACTCAGGTCTTTGTTGTTGTACTTGTGTGTGTGTCGTCTTTCGAGCGCTAATTAATTCCCTTGTATGTTGATTCTACAGGGTTCATGCGGTAAACCAAAGTACAGGGTTCATGCGGTAAAACACAATACAGGTAGGGTACATGGGGGGAAATTGAACATCGGATATCAGACGTACACAAACCTGACCACCGAAGCTTCGCATCGTAAGACCGAAACAAACCGAACGATACCGTAATGAACCGAAACATTACACCCATTCTCGCCTCAGCATACAGATGTACACATCTTGCTTTACATTTAATTACCAAAAAAAACTGAGGCGAGGTGCGCGAACAAAGTTCGAAATAGTCGCCAAGAGGTCAAAAATGAATCTAGTTTGTGCCGGGTCCTTTGGGAACATTGCGCTGGTCGCTCCCGATCGTTGTGGGACTGACGCCCTTCCGGGTCAGGATCTGCCTCTAAAGCTCCTCCTGCCTTGCGCCCAGTTGAGTGGCGGATGGCGTGACTATCTTGAAAATTACAGTAAAAAAAATGCACATTACACTACAGGTAAGGTCAGGTCAGGTGTGTGGAGGGAGAACCGGGTCAAGGGGGTGAGGGTGGATATGTTCGATGCGAAAGGGGGGGGGGGGGGGAGGAAAGGGGAGGGGGGGGGAGGAAAGGGGAGGGGGGTGGAGGAAAGGGGAGGGGGGTGGGGAAAGGGAGGGGGGGAGGAAAGGGGAGGGGGGGGGGTGGGAGGAAAGGGGAGGGGGGAGGAAAGGGGAGGGGGGAGAGCGAGGGGGGTGGGAGGAAAGGGGAGGGGGGAGGGCAGGGGGGGTGGGAGGAAAGGTTAGCGGGGAGGCAGGGGGGTGGGAGGAAAGGGTAGCGGGGAGGGAGGGGGGTGGGAGGAAAGGGAGGGGGGAGAGCAGGGAGGGTGGGAGGAAAGGGGAGGGGGGAGAGCAGGGAGGGTGGGAGGAAAGGGGAGGGGGGAGGCAGGGGGGTGGGAGGAAAAGGGGAGGCGGGGAGGGCAGGGGGGGTGGGAGGAAAGGGGAGCGGGGAGGGCAGGGGGGGTGGGAGGAAAGGGGAGGGGGGGAGGGCAGGGGGGGTGGGAGGAAAGGGGAGCGGGGAGGGCAGGGGGGGCGGGAGGAAAGGGGAGCGGGGAGGGCAGGGGGGGCGGGAGGAAAGGGGAGCGGGGAGGGCAGGGGGGGCGGGAGGAAAGGGGAGCGGGGAGGGCAGGGGGGGCGGGAGGAAAGGGGAGCGGGGAGGGCAGGGGGGGCGGGAGGAAAGGGGAGCGGGGAGGGCAGGGGGGGGAGAGAAAGGGGAGGGGGGAGGCAGGGGGGGGGAGGAAAGGGTGGGGGTGGGAGGAAAGGGTAGCGGTGGGGAGGGAGGGGGAGGCGGGAGGGGAAAGGGGAGGGGGGAGGCAGGGGGGGGGAGGAAAGGGGAGGGGGGGTGGGAGGAAAGGAAGGGGAGGGGGAGAGCAAGGGGGGGGGGAGGGGGGAGAGAGGGGGGGGGGGGGTGGGAGGGGGGAGAGCAGGGGGGGGAGGGGGAGGGGGGAAAGCAGGGGGGGGGGGGGGGGGGGGGGAGGGGGGAGGAGGGGGGGGAGGGGAGGGGGGAAAGAGGGGGGGGGGAGGGGAGGGGGAGAGCAGGGGGGGGAGAAGGGAAGGGTGGGGAGGAAAGGGTAGCGGGGAGGGCAGGGGGGGGTGGGAGGAAAGGGTAGCGGGGAGGGCAGGGGGGTGGGAGGAAAGGGTAGCGGGGAGGGCAGGTGGGTGGGAGGAAAGGGTAGCGGGGTGGGGGGAAAGGGTAGCGGGGAGGGGTGGGAGGAAGGGATAGCGGGGAGGGGGAGAGCAGGGTGGTGGGAGGAAAGGGTAGTGGGGAGAAGGGAATGGTAGAAGGAATAGAGGGGAAGGTCGATATGATGAAGGAGGAGATGGAGGAGAATGCGATAGGGTAGCGGGGAGGGGAATAGTGGGGTGGGGTGGGGGAGGAACTGGGGGTAAGAGGGAAAGGGAATACGGTCGCGCGGAGGTGGGAAAGGGGGATTGCGGGGAGGATGGATTGGCGGGAAGGGGGACAGGGGAAGCGACGACAGAAAGATCCAAACACACACAAAAGTTTAAAAAGAACGCTATTTATTACGACACAGCAAAAGTCCCGTTTTCAAGCTACAGGTAGGGCGTGTACATTAGGGTGGAGGGTGAGGTAGGGTGTGCATGAGGGTGGAGGGCGAGGTAGGTTTGTACATGAGGGTGGAGGACGAGGTAGGGTGTGCATGAGGGTGGAGGGCGAGGTAGGTGTGTGCATGAGGGTGGAGGGCGAGGTATGTGTGTACATGAGGGTGGAGGGCGAGGTAGGTGTGTACATGAGGGTGGAGGGCGAGGTAGGTGTGTACATGAGGGTGGAGGGCGAGGTAGGTGTGTACATGACGGTGGAGGGCGAGGTAGGGTGTGCATGAGGGTGGAGGGTCAGGCAGGGGGTGTGCATGAGGGTGGAGGGTCAGGTAGGTGATGTGGATCAAGGTGCAGGGTGAGGTGGGGGTGACGTGCATGAGGGTGGAGGGTGAGGTAGGGTGTGTGGATCAAGGTACAGAGTGAGGTGGTGGGTATGGATAAAGGTGCGGGGCGAGGTGGGGGTGACGTGCATGAGGGTGGTATGTGAGGTAGGGGTGTGTGGATGAAGGTGCAGGGCGAGGTATAGTTGTGCATTGACATTTGTGCTGAATTGGTTGCGACCCCACGTTACACACTTACACCATTTATCATCTCCCCCCCCCCCCCCCCCCCGCCCACACACACACACACAACCACGCACACCCCTACCACAGATCAACTCGCCACCATTACATAGCTGATTGTCAGCACTATTTATGATATGTAAAGCCATAGTATCGTCAGCAGATATAGCCCAGACAACCAAATAAACAGCACGCGTCCCATACCCGCTCTCGAGCCTTTCCCCCCATCATCAGCTCTATTTTTAGTCAGCCTACAAAATTATCATCCCAACAAATTACTCCTGACTCGACCCCGCGACTCACTGCCCCAGTTTTCACCAAATTTGGTACACCGCGCTTGCATTCTCTTTCATTTTCCGATCCGAAAATTTGCGTCGACTGACCTTTGACCGAAATATCCGCTGCGACGGCAGCCGTGGGTACAATAATGGCAGGTTCTGGAAGCGACTGGAAGAGGGGCATCTGACAAGTAATTGATACTGCATCGATCGGAAACGATAATTCTCACAAACGAGCCAGCCTGGGCGTGGGTAAGAGTTCTTCGGCTACAGACTCGAGCTTTCAGCTAGGTCGTCAGTTTTTTGGCGGACTCATTCCGCGCTCCTGCTTTTTTTATTCTTCTTTTTCTTTCTACAGAGGCAGTGGTTTTTTGTGTGTGAAGCAGCGTTTAGCGCGTCTGCCGTGAGGATGCTTGCCTTAATTGCTAGTGCCTTCTTCACTGACCATCCTTGCAGTTTCCCAGAAGCGTCTTAAAGGACTGGACACAATGATACGTCGGCTTTACACACAGGACTACCGACAAGAAGCTTGTTGTTAGTTGGTGTTTCGGGCCCAGTCAACCACATCGACAAGAAGCAGCTCTGTTCTGTCATAAATGAAGTAGGTCAGAATTACTTAATTACATAGCTTTGGCATGCTTCACCGACAGGAAGAAATTCCGCCGAACTAATATTTGTGTCTTCCAAGTTCTTTCAGTTCCAATTGGACCTGATCGTTTTTAACCATAAAGTGTCGTGTGTATCTGGACCTGCGAATCAGCCTTCAACATAGCCACACGCGCAGCCCTGCTACACGTATGGAATACAACTGTCAGTGTACAAGTGCATATACCGGGTGACGCCGGAGTGATCAGCTGGGCAACGCTACAACAACAGCTTCTACGAGCGTGCAGTTTGATGATTTCTTTGCCCTCACACGACCTTCGCTGTGGGTCTGGGTGTCGTGTATCGAGCAACTCGGTAACTAACGGCTGGGAAAGGGCTAGCGATCAGCTGACCTTGGTGGCTGTGGGAAAGACCAGCCCGCTTCCGGAGAGAGATGCCCCATAATTATCAGACCGGCGCGTCATCCACACGGATGCTGCTGTCACCATAAGCACTGCAATCGGCTGCCGGCCCGTGCGACACACGCTACAATTGCTGTTGTGACGTTTCTCGGCTGACTAGGCCTATTTTCTTATTTGCGTTTAGCTTGGAAACTAGGGTGCCCTTCAGGCCATTAACGTGCAGACAATCTGCAGATGTACGGTGGGGATGGGGGGGGGGGGGGGGGGGGTAGGGGGGATTTGGGGCGAGGAGGCGGAGGAAGGTGAGAACCAACATCCAACCCCCCAAAACAACAACAAAAAACCAACAAAACAACCCCCCCCCATAACACGCACACACACACACACACACACACACACAACCCAGCAGTCCTAAGGCGTCACAATTATTGCAAAACAGCGCACAAGTTTAAAAACCCTGATGAAATACTTGAAAGCAAATGACAACAACAAAAAACAAGGAAAGGAAAGACGGAACAATGAAAAAGAATGAAATTTACACAGATAAAGCTCGCAGCTGTGTGTGTGTGTGTGTGTGTGTGTGTGTGTGTGTGTGTGCGTGCGTGCGTGCGTGCGTGCGTGCGCGTGTGTTTGCAAGCGACGGTTCATTGACTTACTTATAGAATATGTCTTTCATTTTACAGTCGCATATAATTTGCATTACCGCGATGCTTAGTTACTTCAGCGTAGACGATTATACTTGTCTATGGTTTGAATCGGTGGTTTGAATCTGTCTTAGTGGTATGCCATGTATCTCGATTTTGCGGTGATATTTTATTATAAAATTACCACTATCTATCTGTCTATCAATCTGTCTATCTATGTATCTGTCTATCTCCTTGTGAAAAAACTAACTGCATGACAAGCAGAAGGGACCAAAGACAGGAAATGTGTGAAAGCCTCTTTGGAGAGCTTGGTACGAGGGTTCGGAAAGATGAATAATGACGTGCGTGACGCCGTGGCAACAGCGCGCTGACCTTGACATCCCTGTAGTGGATGGTGAACCAGAGGAGGACGAGGATGAAGCACATGATGAGGCCGGACACGCCCAGCAGGATGCTGCGCTGCAGCCAGTTCAGGTTGACCACGCAGGGGCTGGGGTCAGTGCACGTGTCGCACCCGGGGGCACACGGCAAGCACTCGAAGGCGATGTCGTAGTTGTTGTCCAGGTTCTAGAAAAAGACACACACACACACACACACACACACACACACACCACACCACACCACAACAGACACACACAACACAACATACACACACACACATCATCATCATCATCATCTGTAGGTATTTTAAGGGCGTGGCGGAGCTCATTATAAAAGTATGGTAACCATCATTATTATGTGTGACAGTTACAGCTGTATGTGCCAGCTGTATGTGCCAGTCAGTTACATCAGTTGTATCAGTTCGTCCGTTACAGACGGTCGTCAAAGCAGGGATGGTTGGGCATAGTTGACGCGTGGAGTGTACTAGTCAGTCAGCCAGTAGTCAACCAGTCAGCCAGTAGTCGACCAGTCACACTCCAAGTGGTGGCCGTCAAAGATTGGTAGCCATGGCTGGTACTTGGGATGAACTGGTCAGTCGGCGAGCCAGTCGATCAGTCGCATTTTAAGCAATGGAAAAGAAACGAAAGCAGCCATGGTTGAGACTTGGAACATACCGATCAGCTGCCAGTCACTCGACCAGCTGCACCCAGAGCTGTGAAAACCGAAGGCTAGCAGGCCGTAGTCGCTGCTTGGAGCGTGTCAGTCGGGCACTCAGAGGGTCGGTCACACCCCTGGCAAGAGAGGGTTCCGTGCTGAGCTTCAAGCCCCGCCCACCGCAACTACGTGACCACAAGCTTTCGGTCTGGCCGCCGTGAGGTGCTGTGTTGAATGGTCGAGTGCGCGGTGATTCGAATCTGAATCCAGCGTTGAAATTACCATTTGAATCATTTGATTGCAGCTCATACCTGTCGTCTTCAATGAACGTGCAGTGTATATTACTTATTTTGAAGGCTGTGAATCCACCGCTCTTTTGCTCGCGTTCTGTTGCTATGCTTTAGGGCCTAGTTGCTTGGCAAACATGGCGGCCATTCTTCGGGCTAAGTGGAACAGTGCTTGTGACGTTCTGATTTGCTGAAGCAGCTCGGGTGGTTGGCAGCCCGGACACAGCACTCCGAGCATCGCTTTCCGGCACCTTTGCCCAGACTCTGCCAGAACTGGTTACAACATCGAAGGAGCACTCTTTATCTCTTGCGCTGCTGTCCACCGACGCTGTCGGCGCCCTCCGAAAGTTTTGGGTATTAAAGAGTCTGTGAAAGCAACACAGCGTCGAAGCACGCACGTAAACATGAGGCGCGTCCGCCCCGGGTAAATAATGAGTTCCGTCTCTATTCAAGCGATTGACCCAAGTTTTACTTGTGCTGGCGTAGGCAATGTGTACGGTTATAAACAACGCCTGGTATAATCTGAGTAGACTGTTACACACTTACTGCTACTTGAGCAGCAACGGAAAACCCAGTCGGCTGACAGTTTTCGGAGACCTGTAGCGTAACCCAGTACGGCAGTGGTTGGTGGAAGGGTGTCGAAAACCAGTGCTTGGAGTTTGCCCGGAACCCTCTGTGACAAGAAGGCCAGGCCATGTTGGATACCTGGAGTCTGCTTGTCAGTCTCTCCAAAGGACGCGCAGAATAAGTCAAGTTACGGGTGACGCTGGGCGTATTGGTGTCAGTCAGCCAGCCAGTAAGCCGGCAAGCCAGTCAGCCAGCAGGTCAGTCAGTCAGTCAGTC
The DNA here is from genome assembly GCA_018857735.1 of Alviniconcha marisindica. Classification (NCBI taxonomy): domain Eukaryota; kingdom Metazoa; phylum Mollusca; class Gastropoda; family Provannidae; genus Alviniconcha; species Alviniconcha marisindica. The sequence goes on from JABMCL010002073.1 coordinate 796,542, forward strand.
AGCCAGCCGATCAGTCAATCAGTCAGCCAGCCAGTCAGTCAGTCAGTCAGCCAGCCGGTCAGTCAGGCAGTCAGTCAGTCAGCCAATACGCCAGCCAGCCAGCCAGCCAGTCAGCCAGCCAATTAGTCAGTCAGCCGATACGCCAGCAAGCATGTCAGCCAGCCAGTTAGTCAGCCAGCCTGTCGTTTAGTCAGTCCGTCAGCCAGTACGCCAGCCAACCAGCCAGCCAGCCAGTCAATCAACCAGCCAGTCACCCAGTCAGCTAGCCAGTCAGTCAGTCAGTCAGTCATTCAGTCAGTAAGTCAATCAAAACAGTTTCGACCCTACCTTCCTTTTCCTTTCGTACTGCTCCTCCACGATGGTTCCCTCATAGTAGCGTTTGGGAGCCTTGGGGTCGGGGAAGTAGAAGCCGTCCTTACACACACACTGGTACGATCCACGCCTGAAGCCCAGGCCTGATATGTGCTCACACTGAAACACAGCAAAGCAAACGACCTTCAACTCGTGCTGCAGTATGTGCTGCAGCGCTTGAGAGATCGACAGGACAGATACAGGAACAGGGAACTCCGTATCCAAGTCAGCTCTTGGAGTTCAGGGTCCTAGCTGTTATTCGCACAGGGCAACCTCAGACAAACAGCCACCAGCTTGAAATGACCACACACACTCCAAAAACAACAAGTAATAATAATAATAATAAAGAGGATTTCTAGAGCGCGCATCTACCGCACAAGGTGGGAGCACAGGGCGCTTTACAATAACACTAACAAAACAATCACACACACACACACACACACACACACACACACACACGCATAAGTAATTTGTTTTTGTTTTTACGCCCAGTCAGCCAAAGGCAGATTTATCGGGACGAAACCCATTTTGTAATCCCAACGCTATAAATGCTAAATATATGTACACGTTAAAACTGATGCATCGTTTAAAAAAGAAAAGTATGTATAAATGGTTAAAACTAAAAACATCGAAAAAGTAATCACAAAACTATAATCTTCCAAACATGCTGATTTCTTTCAAATATTCAAATTCATAAACCACAGATACATGTATTTCCTCTAATAAAATCCTCAGTGAAAGAGCCGTAAAATACCGCTCCATTGTTTGAATAAAATCAGAACAAAAAGGTAAAATATGCTCAACAGTAAGCAGCAGGAAACTTTGGGATGCAAACGGATGCCTCCTCTCCCTTCAATAAAAATAAATAAATCGAGTTACATAGAGTGACCAGTGAGTAATCTGGTGGTACAGAGGTAACACGAATACTGAAGAGCAAAACAAACTACACTGACTACGAAATGTAACCACCCTAAAATCTGCAAAGCATTTCCAAGACGATGGCAACAACGACGGTTTCGGATAACAGGCGATTTAGGGGGGGCATTAGGGACGTTTATATTTTATTGCACGAACTCGGAATTTGTTCGTCCGCTGCCGGCGGAAACGGAACGAAGAGGACAACACTGCAATTCATTCCTAATCCAAAGCCAACACGCGCGCAATTCAACCCAAGAAAAAGAGAAGAAAAAATAAGAAGAAAAAACAAACAAAAACAAAACAACGACAACAACAACAACAACAAAACGAAAAACAGGGAGTTGGAAAACCCCTATATAATCGCAAGAGACTACGCTTGCATGCACATCGGGTTTCATGACTAAACAGACGCTAAACCGAGTCGGTGATGGTGTTGACAAAGCAATACATTGGGGAGAAAAGAGGAGGAGGAGAGAGAAAGAGAGGGCGGGGGGGAGGGGGGGGGGGGGGGGGGGGGGAGGGGGTAGAAACTGCTCCTCTCCTTTCTGACGGAGGTCGACGCAACGTCAGCAGGAGGGGAACACCACAAACGCGTGTTTGGGAATTTAAATTGACTGAAAAAGTCCCGACAGATAAAACACGGCTCCCCAGGGAAATCAAAGTACTTGCATTCTAATCTGCTCGTAAGAAAAGTTTTCTTCTCCAATAGCCTTCCCGTGCTCTGGCGCATTCCTTACTGCTCTCTCCCCCTTGTCAGCACCAATAAAAGCAGAGGTTTTTTGCCTTTTCCGTATCGCCATTCCTTGACCGTGTTTCCCTCATTCCTCGCCCCGCCCCCATTGTTTTTCTCTCTCCCACACCTCTTCCCCAATCTGCAACGTGGCCCTTTTTACCTTTCTCTATTTCTGTCATCAATCTGATTAGAAAAAAGGAAGGTTTTTGCTTGATCCCATTACTGAACGCTTTAAAAACATTCAAGTGGCACTGCTGCTTCCCCCAAACCCTCCACCCCCGTTGTTGCACGGTTTAAATTTGAAGCGACTCCGTCTCGGTAAGGTGTCTGATGTTTGTGTATGTTTGCCATGTGATTGGTTTTGTAGATTGACTTGACAGAGGGTTGATATATATATGACTTGACAGAGGGTTGAGATATATATATATATATATATATATATATATATATATATATATATATATATTATATATATATATCTCTTCAACCCTCACCTATTCATATATATATATATATATATATATATATATATATATATATTATATATATGTGAGACGGGTTTAGAAATGTGTATTTGCTGATGACCTGAGTTTGACTATCCTGAGGTGACCCTGTGTGGTTGACAGGACATTAGAACCCAATTACTACTACTACTGCTACTGTCCTGAGGTGACCCTGTGTGGTTGACAGGACATTAAAACCCAATTACTGCTACTACTGCTACTGTCCTGAGGTGACCCTGTGTGGTTGACAGGACATTAAAACCCAATTACTGCTACTACTGCTACTGTCCTGAGGTGACCCTGTGTGGTTGACAGGACATTAAAACCCAGTTACTGCTACTACTGCTACTGTCCTGAGGTGACCCTGTGTGGTTGACAGTACATTAAAACCCAATTACTGCTACTACTACTGTCCTGGGGTGACCCTGTGTGGTTGACAGGACATTAAAACCCAATTACTGCTACTACTACTACTACTGTCCTGGGGTGACCTTGTGTGGTTGACAGGACATTAAAATCCAATTACTACTACTAATACTACCGTCTCGGTATGCGATTCTTTGCCAAAGTAACATACTGAGAGACAGAAGTTCTGCAGCTGCTGTATCGTAAGACATCAGCTGAGATATCTTTTTGTTACGCTGCACCGTCGGTCTGGAACAGTCTCCCTTGCCAGAATACTTTATGTAAATTGTTTTGATAGGACTATGCTCTGCATGTGTATAGAATATCATATTTAGGTTAATATGTATCATGTGAGCGCTCAGGGCGTTGATGAGCGCATGATAAATGTATATTATTATTAGATCATCAAACACACTCACATCTTTTATATCATCTTTGAAATTTCACCTCTTCATGCTGTCCTATGGACTCTCTCTCTCTCTCTCTCTCTCTCTCTCTCTCTCGCATCTGCCGTACTTTGATGAGTTTGTATGTTGCGAAGTTTTAGACAATAATAGTTTTTTGTTTGTTTTGTTCTTAAGATGTATTTTAGTTTGCCGCAGATATTTGTATTCTTGTTTGACGTATTGAGTGTTGCTGTTTGTCATCAGGGATAGATTTGTAAAAAAAAGAAAGAAAAAAAGCCGACTTGTGCTTAAATCTTGATCCGTCTGTAATAAAATATTATCTTCTGACTCTGTCTCACTCTGTCTCTGTCTGTCTGTCTCTCTGTGTGCGCGCGCTCGCGTAAGTTTGTTTCTTTGCTTTGTAGTGGGCTATGTGCTCCAATTTGGAGAAATAGCACATAAAAGATGTAGGCTACATTATTATTATTATATGGAAAGTTGCGTTCCTTTTTACGCTTGCCTGGAGTGCATCCGACGCACTTTCTTTGCAGTGAGCATTTGTGGGACGCCGTTCTAGGTTCCCAAACCAACTGTCCTGAGGTGACCTAGTACGGTGACAAGACGGTGAAATCCAATTACTAACTAACTAATAAACAAATTTAATTTATAATGCGCCTGTCCCAGTTCTGCCAAAACGAGCTCCAAGCACAGTACAGCTTCATATATCAGGTTCAATACATAGCTAAGAAATACATGCATTAAAAACAACAACAAAAAACAACAAAAAACGTATCTAGTTAATACAGTTGCATCTGACATGGCAAAGATTATGACCAACTGATTTTAAAATTTGGTTTTAAATAAAAATCGTATTACTGTAATAATTTAAAGCATACACGGACTAACTTAATTTTGATTAAATTAACTAACTAACCAACCAACCAACCCCAAACCAGCTGCAGCTGATTGCCGTGCTGCAGGAGGCCTGGGGTGATCCCGATGCCTGCATCCTGCAGCAGCGTCCAGTGAGGTCCATGCCGAGGAGATTTCCGGCATATTTTGCGGCCAGCGAATAATTACACCCGTGGGCGTGGGGGTTGCACGGACGCAGAAATTAATGTCCTTCTGCTGAAAACCCGGAGCTATTGAAACTTTCCTGTTTGTTTCACGCCTGGAGTAGGTTAGAATATGGCCTTAAATCCTTCGCTTTCTGCTGGGAATTCTGCTCTTGTTGGGCATCATAACTGGGAATAATGTACACACGATATTGACACTTTTCTCGGTGTCATGCCAACAACATGTGTTCACTGAAAGGAAATGACAATGCCGTAGTTTTGTCTCGTGTCTTCCAATATGAGATGTGATCCACTTTAATCTTAATGTTGCTGGTCTCTGTCAAAAGGGTTGCTGAATGAAATGCCAAAGTTTCATCACGTTTTATGGAAAAGTCCGAGTGTGGTGTGAAGTTATTTGAAACGGAACGAGGCTGAGAGCGCTCGTGCAGAACCAACACACAAGGGCGCCAATTAACTCCCTTGCGTGTGGATTGTGAAGGGATTTGTTTGAAGCTGCGGACTTTCTGCCTCTCTGTATGGTTGTCTATGACACCTCGTGCTCTGAAGCGTCACTTATGACCCGGGGAGTTATTCATGGCATTACCCACGCTTTGAAACATCAGCATTTATAGAGTTATCCACTGCATTGTCCGTGCTTTGAAGCATACACAGTCACCGAGTTATTTATTGCATTATTCATGCTTTGAAAAGCATCAGCATTCAAGGAGTTGTTCATTGCATTATCCCATTCTTTATTTAATAGCCTCGCACTGAAAGAAGTTCCGAGGTTTTACCTAAATCCCAACAGCCATTACGGGTCTGCACAATCTAATGCTGGCTTGTCTGACATTTTTCAAGACTTGCAGGCAGAGCCCGACCACCCGTATTCGTAGCACCACAGACTGAATTCTGTCTCGGTTTGACGTTGATTGCAGCGACTTGTGGGGCTCTGCCAGTGCGCAGTAATTCGATCAGAAGGCCCGGGAGAATAAAGAAGAGAGAGCTAGCGAGAAGCCCACAAGGACACGAAAAAGCACGCGACCATCATCTTCCAGACTTCTTTTTTTTTTCTTTCTTTTTTTGAGAAGGGGTGGGGGGGGGGGGGGGGGGGGGGGGGGGGGGGGAGGAGGTGAGTTATCGGACCTGCCAGCCGAGAGTTATTCGTTAAGTGGCGAAACGAACGTGATTACGTGAACGTTGTGATCCGTGCGCGCTGAGGCGTGACGAAGTCAGACCCATCAATGCATCGCGTGCACGTTAGTTGTCGTGCACTAAACGGGTTAATGCATTTTAAACACACAAACTTCTAACAATGCAGTTTTTGCCAGCAGTGCAGACGGGAACTCCTCATTTATATTCCCCCCCCCCCCCCCCCCCTCCATCTCGTCCGTTTTTTATTGTATGAAACGATTTGTCATACACCGTAGCCTATCACTCATCACGTGTTTCAATTTGTAACGGCTCATTGTGTATAATTGTAACAGTGAAATGAGACGTGTTTCTGATTTCACAACTGTTCTCGCCTGCGCTTAGAGATCCACACAGTGCATACTGTTTGAGGGGTGGGGTGGGGTGGGGTGGGGTGGGGTGGAGGGTGGGGGGGTTGTCATACTGGAAAACTGTGACACTTCTCTCGGTTGCGGTTGGGTCAGCTGTAAATACTGAGACGTGCTTTTTGTTGCTGATCGTTTGTTGTTGTTGTTGTTGCTTTCTTTTTCTACTAGTACTTGATTGCATTTGCTGTTTGTTGAGTGTGTTATGGTCCGTTTTTGTTGTTTGCTGACAGTTATTGTTCATTTCTGCTGTTTGTTGACTGTGTTATTGTCCGTTTTTGCTGTCTGTTGACTGTTATTGTCCGTTTCTGCTGTTTGTTGACGGTGTTATTGTCCGTTTTTGCTGTCTGTTGACTGTGTTACGGTCCGTTGTTGCTGTTTGTTGATTGTGTTATGGTCCGGAGGTGTGGTCCAGCATTTTGCTTGAGATTTTGCGACTTGTGCTTTGAACTGGTGTAAACAAAATCTTTGAATGTGTAATCATCCAGGCGCGAGTTACACTGTGCAGTTTATCACTAGAGTCAAGTATAAAAACAAATCGTTTACTGCCTTTCGCGTGTCAGAGCTCAGGAGCTGCGTGAAAGTCGAGGTGGCCGTCCTGGGCTCCCGTCCCTAATAAGCCTACTGTTTCTGTGGACGTAAAGCTACACTCAACCAAACCTTTCGCGTGCTATTTTGCAGACTGCCTCACCAAGCTTCCCTTCCACCACCACCACCACCACCACCACGACCCGTCTCCTTCTTACACAGATCTGAACACAAAGCAGTGTTAGACTGGGTAGATTGGGCCAAACAATCTTATGTAACACCGGCGCGTGTGTCATTGTTCCACGTCAGTTGGACTTGTCTGTCTGGAAGACTTCATTAGGGGAAAAGAAAAGATAAAGAAGGCGGCAATCAATAGCACCATCTGGCGACGTTTAGGATTATTCTGGCCTATCGCGGCGATGGGGTGGTGGTGGTGGTGGTGGTGGTGGTTGTGGTGGTGGTGTGTGTGTGTGTAGGGGGGGGGGGGGGGGGGCACGGACGCAGAAATGAAGGTCCTTCTGATGAGAACCCGGAGCTGTTAGGTGGTGGTAGAGTTTACGGGGGTGGGGCTGGGAAGGCGTTGAGGAGGGGTTGCAGGGACGCAGAAATTAGGGTCTTTCTGATGAGAAACCGGAGCTACTGAAATTCGCTGTTTTTTCTTTCACGCCTGGAGTAGCTTAGAATATGGCCTTAAATCCTTCGCCTTCTGCCAGGATTTCTGCTTTTGTTGTGCATCATAACAGTGAATGATTACATATACAAATGATCTGATCAGTTGTGCTGTAATTTTGTACTGGATACGTCTCTGGGACTTTGCCTGGAAGCATCTTGCTCAGTCAAATGTAGATAAGTGAACTACAGAAAGTGGCCCGTGACATTTGTTGTTACTGTTACTGTTACCAATTTTGGTGAACTTCGTTTTGTCCTAATACGCATTTCGCGGTTGACTGAACGTTCATCTAAAAGGTCGAGTATCGATGACCTCATATACATGTCTCGCAAACACGTCACTGAAGGATCGAAGTCTGGACTGACAGGAACAAGATCCCCCCCCAAAAAACAACAACAACAACAAAACCCGTAAAAAAAACAAAAAAAAAAAAAAAAAAAAAAAAAAAAAAGCGCGAACCTCCCCCAAAATAAGTTTAACTAGAAACACCAACTAACAGTCAAAAAACAAACAAACCAAACAAACAAAAATACAATGTATCAAGCGATGGCTGAAAATCAACTATCTCTAGAAACAGAACGTAACCCAGAGATGATGACAAAAAACAAACAAACAAATTAAATAAAAACCAATCGAAACCAAAACAAAACAACCCCCGAAACAACAACGGAAAAAAGGGTTGGGGGGGGGGTGGGGGGTGGGGGGTGGGGGGGGGGGGGGGGGGGGGGGCGACGAATACGCAACAGGGGGGAAAGTGAATAAGACAGAGCTTTTGCTATTGCAAATGTTTTTGTTGTTGATGTTGTTTTGGTGTAACTTGTCAACATATTTTGTTATCTTGATAATTGTAAGCTCAGTCTACTATCACTTATGTGAAAAGACTTTTAAAAAAAGAAGAAGAAGAAGAAATAAACAAGACAGCTGCACTTTCGTAACAAAAACGGCTTCTCTCTGATGAGAGTCTCTAAACGATCTCTGATGACATCTCTTGGCGAATCCTTACCCCTCATGAAGATTACATTTTTGGCAGGGGTTTCTTGCAAAGATTAGAACGCTTTCAGCGGTCTTTCTCACAAAGATTACAACGCTTAGTTTTTTTTTGGGTGTGAACCAGGTGACACGTGACTCCGTGTAAATTTGTTTCGCTGAATTACTGCTTCTTAAAAAGAACACCTTCGCGTTTCCCTTAACAGAGCTCAGGAACTGTGTGAAAGTCGAGGTGGCCGTCCTAGGCTCCCCGTCCTTAATAATCCTTATGGTGTCTGTGGACGTAAAGCGACATTGAACGAACGTAGACGCTCAGAGCTCAGGAACTGTGTGAAAGTCGAGGTGGCCGCCCTAGGCTCCCCGTCCTTAATAATCCTTATGGTGTCTGTGGACGTAAAGCGACATTGAACGAACGTAGACGCTCAGAGCTCAGGAGCTGTGTGAAAGTCGAGGTGGCCGTCCTGGGCTCCTCGTCCCTAATAGACCTTATGGTCTCCGTGGACGCAAAGCAGCAATGAACTTGAACTTCCCTTAAAGGACAAGTCCAAGGTTAGGGGTGATTTTTGACACGATTTCCGTTAAAGCTCGATGAGAACGATGATGTAGGTGAAACTGTGATCTGAGGGTTATAAATGCACGAAAAAAAGGCATTTTCTGTCGTACCGAAAGCGTCGCCATGACGCCCAAATCACGTGACCATATGCCTACTACGTCACTCTGGGGAGTCGCTGCAAAATGGCCAACTCGAGCTCCGAAGACGAAACTGATACTTTGCCCGAGAGACCCACAAGGATACAGCCGTATCAGTTTGAGCCTGTCAGGCAGGATTTTGAAAGACTACCGGAACATCGTGTCAGCTTCGAAGCAAACCCCATGCGGTATTCCATGGGGTTTGCGAAATCGCACTCACTGAAGTGCTCGCTACTCAGATGGGCGTGATGCGGCGGAGCAAGAAAGTCAGCTCGTTTGAATTGTATAAATTTAATCCACTTTCGCCTCACTGCGGGTCGATTGCGCGGGAGCTCGTGCATTGTTATACCTGGGGTCGTCTGCGAATTGTTACAGTTCGCGGCAACACAGTAGGCCGGATAGTTAACCTTTTTTGTGGACCACACGCATACACAGTTTACTGAAGAATCTAAGATGGCAACCGCACTGACTCCCCAGAATGACGTCACTTCCGGGAAAGTCACGTGACTGATGGAGAACCCGAGACTGTAGTCTCGGCCAGCCTACAGAAAATAAAATCGATTAAAAACCCAATTAAACATTTTTTTATTTCATTAAATCTGAAACTAGTGACTGATTTGTCAATCATTTTGATGGTCATTTTGCATACTTAAAAACCTTGGACTTTTACTTTAACAAAAAGTAACATTATTCTCGACATCCTGCCGTTGCCATTACAAAATCCTTTTTCACGCCCCACTGGAAACGGAAAGTACTGCAACGTAACGAGTACACTTGGGCGGTCACAGGAAGACGGGTGCACTGCCCTAGTTATTGTTGGATGTGGGTGCTCCACTAATGGTAGGTATCTTAGACGTGACTGTTCGACACCCTCGGACTGACAGATGAACTTTGCCAATCAGCGCCTGTGTACAAACATCACAACTCCTTAGCCAAACCCGCACGGTGCCCAAGTACCGCTGTAGTGTAAGGAATATAAAGCACGTACCCGTGTTGGTTTAGATAACACTGATTAAGAGCCACGTGTCTTTGCAGCTCAAAGCACGAATTCGAACAAACACATTACGTGGTTGCCTCCGTTTGTCTAAGAGGGCTGAGCTAACTGGCTAAAAGCGCGTGGTCAGTTGTAGACGGCTTACTTGGTGCTACAAGTAATTTTAGGTGCACGTGGGTGCTGCGTTAATTGTGGATATGGGTTTTGCATCCGTATCCATATGTTATGGAATGAGGCACCGCACACAAAAAGACTCGGATCGAAGTGTACACCGTCACACACACGCACGCACGCACGCGCACACACGCACGCACACACACACACACACGCACACACACACCCCACACCACCACCAAAGGCAAGTAATTGATTGTTGAGGCATTATAAACAGGTTTGGAAGACCTTAAACAGAGTAAGATCGGGGAAATAACGGCTGAAGAGAAGGAGAGCCTCCGCCCTTAATAAAGAACCCACGGGACGTAAAGGGTGCATCAGCGCCTCCAGAAGCTGACTCAGCTTCTTGCTCCCCCTACACGTGTGAAATCAGAGAGCGCAACAGCCAGCGGGGCAGACGGTGAGGTAGGGCGCGTCCTTGTCTCAGTTTCCCGTCCCGTAAACGCTGCTCCGCCGACGTCACCCGACGCCAGGGATAATCTGCGGCAGTCTGATCAGTTCCTGGCTGACTGGGTGTCAAGTGCCAATTATCTATCCATCCAGCTTATGCCGAATTCCTGAGACTTCTTTGCGAAGGCTTTCCCGGCATGTTCCGCCTTCGCCCACTTTTTCCCGTTTCGCCTATTTGTTCCCGTTTCCCGTTTCGCCCACTTGTTCCCGTTTCCCGTTTCGCCCATTTGTTCACGTTTCGCCCACTTGTGCCCGTTTCGCCCACTTTTTCCCCGTTTCCCGTTTCGCCTATTTGTTCCCGTTTCCCGTTTCGCCCAATTGTTCCCGTTTCGCCCACTTGTTCCCGTTCCCCGTTTCGCCCACTTGTTCCCGTTTCGCCCACTTGTTCCCCGTTTCGCCCACCCACTTGTTCCTTTTTCGTCCACTTGTTCCCGTTTCGCCCACCCACTTGTTCCTGTTTCGCCCACCCACTTGTTCCTGTTTCGCCCACCCACTTGTTCCCGTTTCGCCCACTTGTTCAAAGAGCTACGGTTTCTGCGGTGACTATTTCATTTTCTCGTCGACTGACAGACAAATGGCACTGTGTTAGGAATTGGATTTTACTATCCTGTCAGCCACACTGTCCTAGCACCTCAGGACGAGCAAACACCGACACAAATCACACTTTTAAAACTCTTCTCATAGCTAAAATTATACCTCAGTCAATTTTACGAGCACACTCTAAACAATCACAACCCCAGGAAAGATCTGAACAGTGTAGAAAGGGAATATCTGAAGCCCGTTTTTCATGCTGCAGACTCTGAACATGAGAACACGTATCAATCGCATTTGACGACGAGAAGAGTAAAAAAGAGTAAAAGACGCTATTCCCACAAACGAAACAGCGGGCAGGTAGTTGACCTGTAACATAATGACCTTTTTTGGACCGGTATTGACTGCTCGTGTGATTTATCCTGTTATCGTAGTGCAGTTAAGGGACGTTAAAAAAATCCAAGAACTAACTCCTTTTGTATATGTGGTTATATGTTTCAGTTATACAAATGACCGCTGCCTACTCATACTTCAGACCTTTGTCAAAAATGAATATGCCGCTGTAGAAAAATTATTTCAAACCATGTTTCCCTCTCCCCACCCCCCTAGGTCTTCACACTCCATTTCTCTCTCTCTAGTATTTAGGCCATCAGCCAATCTATCTACCCGACAGTTTTTTTCACTACAATTTGTTTTGACCGTTTCCTAATGACTGTTTGTATTTTTGTTGTTGTTGTTGTTGTTTGTTTGATTTTTTTGTTTCCTCTTATTTTTTGTTATGTTTCATTTATTGTTAGCTTGGTGAAATTGGTCGCCCGCCATACATTTCCCCCCAACTGTATGTAAATAAGCTCACCGCCTGGAAGATCCAAACACAAAAAGGTTCAAAAGAATGCTTATTTATTATTTATTAGAACGCTGCCAGACATTCTGTTTCAGATTATTTTTTTCACCGCCTGGAAACTGAAAGCTTGTTGATGAACCCATAACCATTCATTGTATCTTTATTTTGTCTTGAATAAATTCTTGTTTAAACCAAACGAAACAGCCCTGGGCACACGCAACGCAAACAAAAGGTGGACAGCGGGTTTGGTACAAAGAAATGACGCTGAACGCAGTGGGAAGCTGGGAATAATAAGACGGAATTCCGGCCAGCAGATGAAGCATACAAGGCTACTTTCTGGGCTATTCCAAGCTTTAGAGAACCTTCAGCGTTGGGTTCTCAGCAGAGGAGTTCTTAATTTCTGCGTCCGCAGTTCCCACGTACTGGAACGCACAGCAATCTTAAGGCTCTTTCAGTTTCTGAAAACATTTCCAATTCAAGCAGGCAAACTGACGGCGATGTCAAAAGTCGCACGAACCCGCGTTTACGAGCGGATACTGAGAATGGGTTGCCGCAGTCGCGGATTACACGACACACAAACCCCTTAGCCAACACAAGGTCCTGACTGTCGGAAGGAGAGCCAGCCTCTTCACTTCCGGTTACGATGGCTTCCGGTGCTCCTCGGTAAGGGAGAAAATACGATTAAAAAAAAAGAAAAAAGACTTGGCTGTTTTGTGTTTTGCCGACGGTCAACGGTTTTTTCTTCAAACGAAGGCACTGTGTGAACAGTACAAACCAACGTGTGCCGTTCCGACTGTCACCAGTCACCATCGCTAGACGAGGCCGGGTTCTAATTCAGAAATAGCCAGGTCGCTGTGCTCCACTGTCTGTAAAAATCCCTTTGATGTCCGCCTTCCCCAGAAAATTTGATTCTGGACGGGAGGGGGGAAAAAGCGATAAGTAAAGTGAACGCTAGCAGTGCCCAGGTCGATTGAAACTGAAAGGAAAGCAAGAATCCATTAGAGCAAAGTTTGACTGTCTCATTTTTGCAGAGACGTTGCTGACACCCGAAAGGACTGTGACTGATTGTCAATTCTTCATTAATCTCTGCGTCAGCGGGGACAGACTAAACTAAGCCTTTTTGAGCTATTCTCGCGACTGAGATCATTATTTCGTCTTTCTCTAACAGAAATGTACATTGGTATCGGAGATGTTCGTAAAGGAGTTGGAGGTCTTGGTAAAAGGCCAAAAGAAATGGGAATTAAGCCTGTCTTGGTTGAGGGAGAATCTTTGAAAAGATCGTTTGATATAATTCTCACCCATGAAAGTCGAAAGAGAGTGTTTAAGCCAGTCACACAGGAATGAGATCAAACAGAAGCAAGTGAAAAAAACTGTTTCATTAAAACATAAACTAGCCTAGTCAGTTAGGTCTTGGATTTTAACGTTACATCGACCGCACAGACCTGCCTCAGGGCAAACAGTTAAAATTTTTTTTAAAATTATTGGTGCAACTTGCCGACACATGTTGCTGGCATGATAATTGTAACATCAGTTTAAGTGAAAAGATTTTAAATTTAAAAAAAAGGAAGTAGACGACGACGACGAAGAAACACCATATTTAATTACACGTTCAAAAACTGCATCAGATCGAGCAAAAAGTCATGAAAGTACATGCGAAAAACTGGCTTACAATTAGATATTGCAGTTTTTACGTCCCTTCAACCACACAAAGTCGTCTCAGGACGAAGAACACAGTCTTCTTGTATATATATATGTGTGTGTGTGTGTGTGTGTGTGTGTGTGTGTGTGTGTGTGTGTGTGTGTGTGTGTAGAGAGAGGAGAGAGAGAGAGAGAGAGAGAGAGAGAGAGAGAGAGAGAGAGAGTGTGTGTGGTGTGTGGTGTGTGTGTGTTGTGTGTGTGTGTGTGTGTGTGTGTGTTGTGTGGGGTGTGGGTAGGGTGTGTGTGTGTGTGTGTGTGTGAGAGAGAGAGAGAGAGGTGTGTGTGTGTGTGTGTGTGTGTGTGGTGTGTGTGTGTGTGTGTGTGTGTGTGTGTGTAGTGAGAGAGAGAGGAGAGAGAGAGAGAGAGAGAGAGAGAGAGAGAGAGAGAGAGAGTGTGTGTGTGTGTGTGTGTGTGTGTGTGTGTGTTGTGTGTGTGTGTGTGTGAGAGAGAGAGAGAGAGAGAGAGAGAGAGGAGAGAGAGAGAGAGAGAGAGAGAGAGAGAGTGGAGTGTTGGTGTGGTGTGAAGAGTGAGTGAGTGTGTGAGTGAGTGTGTGAGAGAGAGAGAGAGAGAGAGAGAGAGAGTATGTGTGCGTGCGCATGCACCTTGCACAGTCATGCCTGAACCTTTGTTGATGTGTACATTATGTGCTAGCTTTTGTTAAATTATTGGTAGCAATCGCCATCTCGATGTACATTATGTGTGTTATGTTTGCTCAGCGCTTTGAGCCGCTGGATAGGCGCTTTACAAATTTCCATTCTTCTTCTTCTTATTATTATTCACAGTTACTCCATATCAGGTCGAAACGCAATTAAGTCATCAAAACACAAGTAAAATGAAGACCTGGTTGGACCATACGAAATCGGGAAATTATGACGGACACACGAACAGCGTCACGAGCTAAAAAACAGAAACAAAACAAAACACAAAAAACACGCGAGAGCAGCAACAACAATGAATGCAAGCTTCATCAAACGAGAAAGATGGGGAATATGGCGGGCGGAAGCATGCGTACAGCGTCAGGACTAAAACCTGTAACGAGGGCTATAACAACAATAATGGAGGCAGGCTTCAGTGTGGAAAGTCAGCCAAGAAAGAACGAAATCGTGCTCGACGGCTCCACGCAATCTGACGCGTCTTGTCCACACACTCGAGACACTCCAAGCCTTGCCGTCCTCCACACTTCAGGCACATCAATCCGACCCCAACCTTTCTGCACTCGACAGAGTGGGGTGGGGGAGAGACAGAGAGAGGAGAGGGAGAGGTAAGTTTGTAAGAGAGAGAGAGAGAGAGAAGGGGGGGGGGGGAGAGACGTTTGTAAGGGGAGAGGTAGGGAAGGAGCTGTAAGGGGGAAGAGAGAGAGAGGTAAGTTTTAAGAGGAGAGAGTTGTAAGGGGGAAGAGAGAGAGGTAGGTTTGTAGGGAAGGTTGTGGGGGGGGGGGGGGTAAGTTTGTAAGGAAGATTGTAAGGAGGAAGAGAGCATGTTTGTAAAGAAGGGGGGGGGGGGGGGGAGGTAAGTTGAAGGGAAGAGAGTTGTAAGGGGGAAGAGAGAGAGAGATAAGTTTGTAAGGGGTGGGGGGGGGGGAAGAGATGGAGGTACGTTTGCGAGGGGAGAGCTCAAAGAAAACCCTTAACTTCCAGCAACTGCTGCACCCTCAATACAATATATTTAAACGCTAAGTTGATTTGAAGGACTCTAGCGTGGACAGCGACTTGCAGAAAATGCCGTTTCTCCTGGGGACTCGAGTGTCGCCCTGATGTAGAAGAACCTGAATGTGTGATGACAACGGTGTCAGTTTGTCCCGTGGAAACCCCTGCAGTGGACGGGACGTTAAAATCCACGAAATCGCAAACTTGCTAACTTCTCTACTTTCTACACGTTTTTTTCTCTTCCCGGCCGGCACTTTTCGGTACCGCGGACGCGGTAAAAACCTTCCTGGTCCATTTCTTTATTTTTATCAAATTACCTCTCGACTGTTTCCTTGCGTTAGGTGTCGCAGGTGCAGGTTCTCGTTTATGCACTCTGAATAAAATGGGTCACTGCTCGTCGCCATAAACGACTGATATAGGTTCCCGTTTTAAGTAGCGACAGAAGTCGGAAGTAACACGGGCTCAAAAACACGCGTAACTGCGCAGCATACCTGTGAATCAAACACATATTTGTGATTTGATAAATTGCGATGACTCATTGCTGAAAACGTAGCGCAGAACTTGTTGGAAAACACCGTTTTGTAGATAAGCTTGCCTTGATATAACCGCAATGGTAGACTGGGCGTAAAACACCAAGTTACTTACTTTGTACATAAGTGAATTGTAAATACTGAGATACGCTTATTGCAGACTGTTTTGACGTGGCTGCATCCATATGCTTGCCCTTGACTGCGCTGTGCCCTAAACTGTGAGCCAGCCTTTCTGTTTGTGATTCGTGTTTGGCACTGATCCAGAGGAAGAGGAAGAGCGTGATTCATGTTTGGAACTGGTCCAGAGGAAGGAAGAGGAAGAGCGTGATTCGTGTTTGGAACTGGTCAAGAGGAAGAGCGTGATTCGTGTTTGGAACTGGTCCAGAGGAAGGAAGAGGAAGAGCGTGATTCATGTTTGGAACTGGTCCAGAGGAAGAAGAAGGAAGAGGAAGAGCGTGATTCGTGTTTGGAACTGGTCCAGAGGAAGAGCGTCATTCGTGTTTGGAACTGGTCCAGAGGAAGAAGGAAGATGAAGAGCGTGATTCGTGCTTGGAACTGCTCCAGAGGAAGAGGAAGAGCGTGATTCGTGTTTGGAACTGGTCCAGAGGAAGGAAGAGGAAGAGCGTGATTCGTGTTTGGAACTGGTCCAGAGGAAGAAGAAGGAAGAGGAAGAGCGTGATTCGTGTTTGGAACTGGTCCAGAGGAAGAGCGTCATTCGTGTTTGGAACTGGTCCAGAGGAAGAAGGAAGATGAAGAGCGTGATTCGTGCTTGGAACTGCTCCAGAGGAAGAGGAAGAGCGTGATTCGTGTTTGGAAATGGTCCAGAGGAAGGAAGAGGAAGAGCGTGATTCGTGTTTGGAACTGGTCCAGAGGAAGAGCGTCATTCGTGTTTGGAATTGGTCCAGAGGAAGAAGGAAGAGGAAGAGCGTGATTCGTGCTTGGAACTGGTCCAGAGGAAGAGGAAGAGCGTGATTCGTCCAGAAGTGACCCTGCGCGGTTGACAAGACGTTAAAAAATTCAAGAAGTAGCTAAACTAACTGGATTCAGACTGGCGGTCTAGCTCTGCCCAACCTGTCTCGCTCACGCCTGCTCTATCTGTCCAGCACCACCTCCCCCAACAAGCGGATCGTCTCTAGCGGCTGCTGTCTGTCCCCCTGCTCTCAGAGAGTCAGGCGATGATGACGCAAAAGCATCAGCGGCTATTGTCGTAGGAGAGCGGCTCCAAGCGACGCAAACACTTGGCTTCGATCCCGAGTGTTTCACGGGGAGCTGCGATTGCGCGGCTCTAGCGACAGCCTCCGGACGTGGAGAAGTCAGATGTCAGACTGGCGAGAGAGGCTGTGATGAGAGAGAGAGAGAGAGAGAGAGAGAGAGAGAGAGAGAGAGAGAGAGAGAGAAGGAGAGAGAGAGAGAAGGGGGGAGAGAGAGAGAGAGAGAGAGAGAGAGAGAGAGACGAGGAGAGAGAGGAGAGAAGGGGGGCTGAGAGAGAGAGAGAGGGGGGGGGGGGGCTGAGAGAGAGAGAGAGAGGGCTGAGAGAGAGAGAGAACTCGAACTCGAAAACTTTATCTTACAAGGATTGTACATTCATTCAAGAGAGAGAGAGAGAGAGAGAGAGAGGGCTGAGAGGGAGAGGGAGAGAGAGAGGAGAGAGAGAGAGAGAGAGAGAGAGAGAGGAGAGAAGAGAGAGAAGGGGGTTGAGAGAGAGAGAGAGAGAGAGAGAAAGGGGTTGGGGGGAGGAGAGAGAGAGGAGATGAGGAGAGAGAGAGAGAGAGAGAGAAGGGGCTGAGAGAGAGAGAGGGAGGGAGAGAGAGAGAGAGAGAGAGAGAGAAGGGGGCTGAGAGAGAGAGAGAGAGAGAGAGAGAGAGAGAGAGAGAGAGAGAGAGAGAGAGAGAGAGAGAGAGAGAAGGGGGCTGAGAGAGGAGAGAGAGAGAGAGAGAGAGAGAGAGAGAGAGAGAGAGAGAGAGAGAGCAAAAAATCGTGATGGGGACACCTTTCGTCTGTTACGCCTGGGGTGAGTATAGGTCAGAAGATAGCTTATAGTTGTCGAACAAGTTTAGTGTGCTTCGCCTACTTCCAGGAATTCTAATTAACATTTTCTGGTTCACTGAACTCCGAGTTGA
The DNA here is from genome assembly GCA_018857735.1 of Alviniconcha marisindica. NCBI lineage: Eukaryota > Metazoa > Mollusca > Gastropoda > Provannidae > Alviniconcha > Alviniconcha marisindica. Next base: position 814,308 of record JABMCL010002073.1, read on the forward strand.
TTTTAGTTCGTTAGTTTTGGGATTTTAACTTCCCGTCAACCGTACAGGGTTACCTCAGAACGAATCCCACATTCCAAATTCTTTTATACCAGTTCAGAACACCAGTAACTAAGTCAAAGTTTGTCTAGTTATCTGTTACAACGTCAAAGATCAACCACCCATCCGACTAACATTGCACAATAACACATTTTGGTATCTGTTTAAATTCCGTACAGGCACTCACAACGGGAAGCTGCTTAAATCGATTGTGACTGTGAGCAGGATGGCCTATTTCATTCCGAGGCAACGTGGTTAACCAAAACTAACGCGTCTGAAAAGTAATGAGAGGAATTCGGACAAATGAAGGTGAGCAGGCCTGGAAGGTAGCATTTAGGATAAGGAAGAAAGTCCTGGCAGTGGGCAAAGCATGTGTGGCGATATTCTGAGACGCCGGAGGAGACAGAAAAAATCTGTGTTTCTGTCACTCGATGTTGGATGAAGGTTGGGAAAGAAACTGAAGTTGAATGAGTCAGGAAGGCATAATCGAATTCCTGGCAATAGGCGAAGCACGCAAAGCTATATTCTGACATACTTCAGGATTGGGAGAGAGAGAACCTTGGACAGCTCGGGATTATCAACACACAACGGGAATTCACAGCGCTCAGCTGCATGACCTCACACGCTTTCTGCTCTTGATTTTCAGCCGAGGGGACCTTAATTATTCTTTCAGCAGTACACCACTGCGGGACGACAATCGGAACGAGTGTAGTTATGTTTCTTTCAAATGGAAAAGGTGAGCCGGTTTGGCCTAGCGGTAAGGCGTTAGGCTGGTAAGCGGAAGGACCTCGGTTCGATACCGCTTCGGCTCTCCTTTCTCTTCACAAAGGTTGTGGTTTGTGGACACTGTCTTGTGACTTTGTCCATTACTTCCTACTGAAACATTAAAATGGCTCTCATCGCTGCCCAACTTAATGCAGGAATCATTCTGGTGGTGACAGTGTAGCGATAGGTATATAATTTCCCTCTTCCCCCATATCCATACCCCCTTCCACCCCCCACCCCCTTCTCCCCGTCCCTAATAAGCCTTGCGGTTTCTGTGGACGTTAAGCACAATGTTTACTTAATTACTTCAAATGGAATACGAAAGAAAGAAGGTTGTGTTAGGCCTACTGGGCCTGAGGTACAGAAATGATGGATGTGTGTCATATAGTCATAATTATCATCATATCCACGGCAAGACCACCAGCACAACGTAATGAGGATAATCGACCAATGTATTGAACGCAGAGGAGAGAAAGGGACGGTAGAAGATGATTTGGGGGCGGGTGGAGGGGGGGGAGGGGGGGGGGCAGTAAGGGTGAGAGGGGGAAAGTGGGGAAGGAAGGAGGTACGTAGCGTTGGAGGGTTGGGGTTGGGGAGAGGGTGAGGAAGGAAGAGAGATAGGAAGGGAGAGGAGGAAGATAGAATAGCTGGGGGAACTCCAGTTAATCGTCCCGTCGATCGCATAGGGTCAGCTCAGGACGAATCGCACGCTAGAATGCTTTTCCACCAGGCCACAACACATGTCACTAAATCACGTTTGTCTAATTCACTGTAACAACGTTAAAAACCAACCTTCTATCAACCTACCAAGGGCGACCGAGAGAAAGAAGGCGGCGGGGGCGGAGGGGGGATGTGTGTGTGTGTGTGTGTGTGTGTGTGAGAGAGAGAAAGAGAGGGAGAGAGGGTGGGGAGGGGCGGGTAGGAGGGGGGGGGGAAGGGGGGGGGGGGGGTCGTAGGAGGGATAGGTGGAGGAAGGGAGGCAAGACGGACACGTACATACGTGAGAGATGTTTACAAAACAATGCGTTTGAGAGAGAGAGAGAGAGAGAGAGAGAGAGAGAGAGAGAGAGAGAGAGAGAGAGAGAGAGAGACAGAGACAGAGAGAGACAGACAGACAGACAGAGGGGTGGACAGAGAGAGACAGAGACAGACAGAGGGGTGGGGTGTTGTGGGTGGGTCACTGGTCAGTTCCATAACTCCCAACGGGATGCAAACATCACCGTAAGTGATAACGACCCATACCCCTCCCCCCCCCCTCCCCACATCCCCTACTGGTTCCACCCCTCCCCTTCCAAATCCCTAAGATCCATCTTCTCCCTAATCTACCATCGTCACGACTCCCCCCCCCCCCCCGACCCCCGCCACCCCCCTCTCTTTGTCCCACCCCCCGCACTGCTACAAGCTGGACACAGCATCGGACCTCAATCACCACCGTCACCAGATGACCTCCTCTTACCCGGCCCACACACTTCTGGTCAGTACTGGACCAACGGACACGGTGGACAGCGTTGGGTGGTGGACAAGGCATCGAATTTCAATCTGTCAGAGGAGGGATGGGATGAGGTCTGGACATGACAGTACGCCCGTCTGGAACTCCAGCTGAAAGGTGGAAAGGTTTAAGGGTGAAAGGCAGAGAGGGGGTGGGTAGGTGGGGGGTGAGCTGCTGTTAAAGAGGCTTTAAACCGCCACATGTTCATTATTGCGCTTCGTTTCGCTCCTACGCTAAAAACAACAAAAATACCAACCAACCAAACCGAACCAACTAAACAAACAAAAAAACGCAAAGATTCAGGTCCCTTCTGTTGAAAACCCCGAGCTGTCAAAGGTTCTACTTTCAAAGCCTGGAATAGATCATAGTGCATACTTCATCTGCTGCCAGGAATTTCTTGACTGAGACTTGTACCTTCCCAGTCCATTCAACTCCATTTTTTTCTCCAAATCACCTCCCTATCTTTTAGCTGATTCAGTTCCAGCTAACCCTGTTTTCCGTGTGAGCACGCGGAATAACAATGCGACCCTGCTCGTAGTCACAAACTACTGAAGACGACGAATGAAGCGTAACCGAACTGAACTGAACTGAATAAAACAATGTCGATCGTTTTGTCATTGCTGCTGGTCTTGCTGGACCCTTGCCACTTGCTTAGAGACTGTCATCTATCTGGCCTGTTGTGGGATGTCCCATGTTGTATTCGTGTTTAGACTGAGTTGGTGGATTTGAGAAGTTTTAAATGTGTACGGACTTATGGCAGAGTTTGGTCTTCCTGAGATAGTAATCCCGTGTGGGTGGGGGGTTTAAAGGACGTAAAAAAAGCCAAATAATATGATACAGATGTGTGTGTGCATGCGTGCGTGCGTGAGTGCGTGCGTGCGTGTGTGTGTGTGTGTGAGTGTGTTTGTGTAAAAAATATAACAGAGAAAAGCAGTGGGCAACTGCAGAAACGATGACTCTTCAAGCACAAAACAGACACTGTATCACACTAACCGCTGCTCCGCTGATTTTCCAGAGCTGTGTCACATCAAAATGAGGGTGGAAGCAGATTTAAGAAAAACTGGCCACCGTGTGCTAGGCAGTGGTGGTGGGGGTGGGGGGTGGGAGGCAAGGTGAAGGTGGGGGGGGGGGGGTGTACTGGGTTTGGGTTTCAGGCGGGGACAGACATCCCGCGGCGTACAATGATCGATAAACAATTTACGGCCGGTGGCTGCGCTGTTAACGGCCTTGTGTATCAATCATGTCTCATCAACAACGACCACTTGGCCCTAACCGTTTCACCGCCAACCGTCTTGTCCCGTCTGACTTGGATTCCCCACTTTGACGATATTGCTCGTTCCGCTCTCCTCATCAGCCTCGTCCTCTCGGCTCTATTGACGCGCTGCGGACCGCCCCCTGCTGTCTCTCGCAAACTCGCCACTTTCCCGCCTCTCAGGACCGCTCCCTCGTCCACGTCGTCGTCCTGCTCCTGACGCTTCATCCTTCATGCCCTATAGGAGAATCGGTACCTCTGGTTCCATCGTCTTCCAAGGACAGTCCCGACAGAGACCTATGCTAACCCCAAACAGTCCCTCTGGAGAGCTTCGTCAACAGGAATGTCCGAATTCACGCCAGAGGACTGCATATACCGCATCCTTCTTGGCCCGTACGAAACATTCTGTCGTTCAAACAGAAGACAGGAAAGTGTTCTAACCTGACCACGTATTGGCCATTCAGATTTGAGATTGTTCTAACCTGACCACATATTGGCCATTCAGATTCGAGACTGTTCTAACCTGACCACATATTGGCCATTCAGATTTGAGACTGTTCTAACCTGACCACATATTGGCCAGTTAGATTCGAGACTGTTCTAACCTGACCACATATTGGCCATTCAGATTTGAGACTGTTCTAACCTGACCACATATTGGCCATTCAGATTTGAGACTGTTCTAACCTGACCACATATTGGCCATTTAGTTTCGAGACTGTTCTAACCTGACCACATTATTGGCCATTTAGTTTCGAGACTGTTCTAACCTGACCACATATTGGCCATTCAGATTTGAGACTGTTCTACCCTGACCACATATTGGCCATTCAGATTTGAGACTGTTCTAACCTGACCACATATTGGCCATTCAGATTTGAGACTGTTCTAACCTGACCACATATTGGCCATTTAGTTTCGAGACTGTTCTAACATATTGGCCATTCAGATTTGACCCCCTCTGTGCATTCCTTATTATCACCTACTTTGGAGCATGGTAAGTCTAGGGATCGAACTGATGAGAGATAAATACTTTCGGACAAGTTCTTTGATATCATGCACATTGTTTAAGAATACCTGTGTTAAGCATTTTGTTTGCTTTCCTGAAGGCCAAAAATATATTTTAATACCAGTTGCAAACAGATCAAATTTATGAAACATGAAATTGTGTGAATTTTAACTGGATCAGTTGAATTTTAACTGGATCAGACTCGAGTCAGACCAAGAAGCCTGGCTAAATACAAACGCAGGAGTCTGTGTGTGTTTGTATTTAGACTGGGTTTCTTTACTCTGAACTCAATGTAGTCCGAAAAGTGAGAGGCATTTTGAACGTGTTTCGACTTCTGGCGGTCTTGTTCCGTCCTGAAGTAACTCCGTGTGGTTAATAATAATAATAATAATGTACATTTATCATGCGCTCATCAACGCCCTGAGCGCTCACATGATACATATTAACCTAAATATGATATTCTATACACATGTAGAACACAGTCCTACCAAAACAATTTACATAAAGTATAAAAAATAAATTAAAAAATAAAAATGACATGACGTTAAGATCCAATGACTAACTGAGGCTGTAACTTTTGCCCCGGATGTTTTCCGTCCTGAGATAACTCCGTGTGGTTGACACGACGTTAAAATCCAATAGCTAACTGGGGCAAAAACATTGCCCTGGCTGTAATATGACACTATAATAATAATAATAATGAATACTTAGAGCGTCTAACCCGCACAGGCCCCTAAGCGCTTACACGTTCTCTACAAATAAATATTTGTCAAAATTCAATGCATAGACCATGAATGCACACACGCACACACAGAGACTCGCACACGCACGCACGCGCGCACGCGCACACGCACACACACACACACACACACACACACACACACACACACACTACGGGTTATATTTTTTTCTGTGTTTCTAGCTCACCGTGGGTCTTCTCGGGCTATTTTTCCCATCAACCTCGTTCTCTTCTTTCTGGCGCTCGCCACACTTTACGTCTGTTTTCACGTCGCCCCCCCACCCCCCCCCGCCACCTAGGATGCTTGCTCATCATCATCGTCCTCTTCTTTATTAACGTCGTCATCTTAAGATAATACTTTATTGTCCTTAAAAGGAAATTTGCTTTAAAACATACCGTCAATGTAAGCTGTGAATTAACAAAACTGTTCAGGAAAGCGAACCAAAACAAAACAAACAAACAAAATCCCCCCAAAACAAAACAAAAACGCACAAAACAAAACACAAACGACAACAACAACACACACACACACACACACACACACACACACACACACACACACACACACACACACACACTGTTGAAACAAATTACAATTACAGCTAAAACCAGTTAATAACAACCTGATATGCACGTCTTTCTCGTCAACATCTTCCTCATCAACCACGTCAATCGATCTTCCTCACCAGCACTGTCCCCTTCATCGTCACCGTCGTCCTCTAGCTTCCTCGTCAGCAGCTACCTCATCAACCACGTCAGATCGATCTTCACGGGGCAACTACACCGTATTTTGCCGCCCCCAACCCCCAACCCGCCCTCTCCCCCAACCCACACATCTAAAAGGACAGGGATTGTGTGAGCAAGGGTCGCTTTAACGAGTTAGTTAGTAATTGGATTTTAACGTCCTGTCAACTAGCCTTCGCGAACGGATGAGACCTAATGCTTCGTGCTACCGCGGGGAGATAAACAAAAGATCATAGGGGAAAGTGGGGCAAACACAACACATCGGGCAGGCAGTCTGAAGTGTGCCGTACTTTCCTTAATCCACTGTCTTTCCGAGTACTCTCGACAAAGGCGCGGTTTTTGTTTCCTCGCCAACAGGAAATGACTTCCAACAGACACGGGAAAATGGCAAACAAAGCCACATCCTCCATCACAGAGGAGTAAAGAGCTGAAAACTTTGAGATGAAAATCGTGACCGACCTCCCCTCGATATACCTAGACCGAGGGTCGTTAATTCATGGGCCGTCGGCATCGGTCTTACAGTTCCTGGCCGTAAAAAACACGAGGGACATTTGTCTTCATTACATTGTCAACACGTGGCCCTGCCATCATGCCCCGCAGTGGGGGGTAATGCGGACGCAGATTTTAAGGTCCCCTCTGCTGAGAACCTGGAGCGGACAAATAAGTCTTCTCCCTTAAAGCCTGAAGTAGGTCAGAATATAGCCATGCATGCTTTGCCCACTGCCAGGAATTTCTTCCCCGTCTAACATCTCTACCTTCCCGGTCCAGTTACCTTTATTTCTTTATAAATCCTCTCCCTACTTTTCAGAAACATTCTTCCAAGCACTGGACAGGAAAACAACATAGCTCAACCAATAAAACAAATAAGTCGGTTAGCTTTTCGTTTCATTTTTCATCGTTTTTGGCCGTTTAGCTGTTGTTTAAGAGTCGTTTTGTAGCTTGACAAAAGGGATTACCCCGATAAATTGCTGGTTTTGTCTTGTCCTAACAAAAAGCGTTCTTTTGAACCTTTTATGTGTTTGGAGCTTGCTTTAGAACGCTAGCATTCTTTCAGATTTTCGCTATCGTTTTGACTAACAGAGTTTCCTGTGTGGGCCCGTGAAATACAACAGACCAGCTTGCTCGTTGTCACAACCGACTGATGCGGGTTCCCGTGCAGGCTGCCAGCGGAATACAAACAGGCTCCAAAACACGTGCATCTTAACAGCCAACTAGACTGACTTTAACATTCTTTCGCCTGAGTTGAGTCTACACTGTGATTATTGTTGGGTGTTCTGTGTGGAAAATGTGTGGTTTTTGTCAGTTGTATTTAGGCGGAAAGTATATAACAGCGAGATGTGCTTGTTATTGTCTGTTTCTGACTTGTTTGCGTTTTTCGGTTGACTGTGTTGTGTTGAGAACAGCACGCGGCCCAGGGGACGGCTTGTGGAGGAGATACAGACGGCGACGGACGCACCGTCTGGTTGTTTCTGCTTTCTGAAACACCGTCAGTTGCCTCCTACGCAATGGCACTGACGTATCCACAACAACATCCTACCTGCCTCCGGTGATTCGTTGTGACAACGGCACACAAACCGGAACGACTTTGTTCCTCGTCATTTACTTCCTCGAGCAAATGCATCAAAGCATAGTTCCCCCCCCCTCCCCCCCCCCGCTCCCCCCCCCCCCCCCCCCAGTAAAAAAAAATACAGGCTAGTCCAGAGAGCGACTGGGGGACGGGGTGGGGAATCAAGGCCCATTTTCCCCATGCGGTTTGCTCCATTAAGTTCATCCATCATTGTTACATCCAGCACAGGGCGCAAGTAATCCTTATGATGGATTGTGCGCCTGCCAGACTAAGCAAGATAACTTCTGAAATCAAAGCCCGCTCTTCTTGTTTTTGTGCGCATGGTAGGAGGAGGCGGGAGAAAAGGTGATTGGAGATGAGGAGGTGGGGCAAAAAGGTAATTGGAGATAAGAGGGTGGGAGGACCGGCCAGTTATTGTGTGTCTGCCTTTCTGCCTACCTGAGAGAGAGAGAGAGAGAGAGAGAGAGAGAGAGAGAGAGAGAGAGAGAGAGAGGGGAGAGAGACGTGTGTGTGTGTGTTTGTGCTTCTTGTCCGAAGGACAGTTTATGGTATAGCTCCAGTTAACCTGGCAACTGTATGAACGTGTTGCGTCTTGCATTTCATTAATGTGTGCGTTGTGTTATTGTTATTGTATCATGGTATTATATTTAAAGAAACCAAATTTAAATTTAAAAAAAGTTATAAAAGATGTAGAAGAAGAAGATTTGTTGGACGGATTTGGCGACCGTTTGACAATCGGTGATCACACGCACAAACAAACGAGCGATCCGCACAGTGAACGCTCCTGTTATTCCAACAGATGTAAATGCAAAGTGGGCGGCCAATGCACTCTGTCTGTCTGTCTCTCTCTCTCTCTTAGCTAAGACAGGCTGTTAAATAGGTCCAATTGGGTCTAATGGTAGTATCCTTGATTATTAAAGTTTTGAGGTTCGAGTTCTCTTTGTCTCTGTCTCTCTGCCTGTCTCTCCCTCACTTCCTGCTTAACGAACGTGGAAAATCAATGTAAAATCTTTTACTAAGTAATGAGAAATTTGCCCTGGATCTCTTGCATGTCATAAATCATCCGGACCAAAAAACGAAATCCATCCTCGATTTCGGGAAGAGCCCATCAAAAATAATTCTTAAAGCACACACACAGATTTCCAGTTTTTGATCCAGCTTTTAATCATCTCACATTTTGTCCTGAAAGATAGTGCATTTTTAATACCCAATGATTCGTGCAGGTCGTGTTTTTTGAGAGCCCATGTCAAATGCAATCACGTCCAAGTAGTTGAAAATGAGAAAGAGTGCATAATGTATACTCTTGCTCATTTTCCGACTATATATATATATATATATATATATATATATATATATATATATATATATAAGTCGGAAAATGAGCTAGAGTTATATATATATATATCTATATATATTCAATAGTTAAATATAAAACTTGGCTTTAAAATGTCCCCAAAGTTAGCCACAACTGCCTTCCGCAGGTTTTTTTTTTTTTTACTACTGACGTAGGTTAAAACACTGTTCACACAACGATTCTCAAGTCTTTAAGGCGACTAAAGCAAGATGACGAGTAAAAAGGTGACTAAAACACCGTTCACAAAGTGTTCCTCATTTCGGCCTCTGCGTTGTCCCCTTGCCCGTGTCACTTTCCTCACCAACTCCCATTACCTCTCCGTTGTCCTCTCCGTCTCTGCCGGTGCCCACCATACACACACCTATACACCTACAAAAACTAACGCACACACATGTACACATATGAAGTCATGTTACTCGATCGCAACAAAAGCAGGTCAGTGTTACAGGAGAATTACCGTAGCATAATTATATATATATATATATATTCCGTTGTTTGGCCGTACCGTGAGCCGGTTTGGCCTAGTGGTAAGGCGTTAGGCTGGTAAGCGGAAGGACCTCGGTTCGATACCACCGCTTCGGCTCTCCTTTCTCTTCAAAAAGGTTGTGGTTTGTGGACACTGTCTTGTGACTTTGTCCATCACTTCCTACTGAAACATTAAAATGGCTCTCATCGCTGCCCATCTTAATGCAGAAGTCATTCTGGTGGTGACAGTGTAGCGATAGATATATAATCTCCCTCTCCCCCACCTCCATAACCCCTTCCCCCCCTTCTCCCCGTCCCTAATAAGCCGTACGGTTTCTGTGGACGTTAAGCACCATGTTTACTTACTTACTTTGACCGTACCAAACACGCCACTGCGTATACCACCCCGACACGCACCGCTGAAGTCAGGGGCGATTAATGCACGAATAATTAGCCTCTCCTACCGTCCACAAAGGAGTTTCCTGCCTTACAAAATTGATGCTTTTCACTCAGACCTTATCCAGGTTTCTTGATGCTTGGTAACAATGCCTGTTTTTCCCCTCCCTTCTTCTTACGATATTCACAATAGCATAACAGTGTGTGTGTGTGTGTGTGTGTGTGTGTGTGTGTGTGTGTGTGTGTGTGTGTGTGTGTGTGTGTGTGTGTGCGCGCGCGCGCGCGCGCTCGCGCGCGGATGTTGCGAGAAAATGTACTCATTTTGCTTGCGAACAGCAGTGTAGCTCCAAGTGTCAGATGGGGCGAAATTAACTGGGGAAGAAACACCTCACACCGATGGGTCCGTGAGCACCACCGGAGAGAGAGAGAGAGAGAGAGAGAGAGAGAGAGAGAGAGAGAGAGAGAGAGAGAGAGAGAGAGAGAAAAAATCATAATGGGGACACCAGACAAACGACTGAGATACCATCATCGACGTCACATAGGTCGCATAAAAAGAGAACTCCTCGTCTCATTATCTGTCAGAATGACAGCTTCTGTCAATATTTGACTGTAAGAAAAATCCATATTTGCCTTCCCTCCTCGTCGAAAAAGCAAAAGAAGTGATTGAAAACTATTCCGGACAGTTGCGTTTCCTGGAGTCAGGGTGGCGTGTCTTAACGACCCGACTCTTGGCCCTTTTTGTCGTCAATCACAGCTTGGAAACCCACTGACTTCCCATCCTCATATTTACTTTCAGCTGCCTCTACGTGAGTCCGTGCTGCAATATGACCACGCGCACTGGCAGGAGCAAAGTGCACGCATGCTTTTGTTTTCTTTA
>JABMCL010002073.1:832500-872500 GCA_018857735.1 Alviniconcha marisindica
AGCCTGTTAACTTCCAGGCTGAAAAGTGAACGCACGCACCTACAGACAGTATATTTTCCCGTCCTTTAACAAATCTACTTTCAATACTTTGCGTTCTGATGAAAATCTTTACATGTTAATGCGAAAAAAAGGGACAAAAAAATGCTCTAAGATGTCATATTTCGCATTTTTATCGGCCGTTTTCAAACGACACCATGGCAGTCAGAGGGTTAACCCCTTCACTGCCGGAGCCTGTAAAAATTTCGGGGTCAAAGACGCACGGACGCGCCTACAAACAGTATATTTTTCGGTCCTATAACATATCTGCTTTCAATGCAATGCGTTTTGATGAAAATCCTTTTACACGCCAGTGCGAAAAAGAAGACAAAAGGGCTTAAGGGTTTCAGATTTCGCACTTTCATCGGTCGTTTTCAAGTCAGTTCATGCCTACAGGCTGACTGAAGACGGGAAGTGACTCTACCGTACTGACATGCGATCGGAGTGGACGTCTCAACTGGAAGATTGTACCGACATCCGGTGGGACCGCCTCAGCGTCTCAGCAGACCACAGCGACCGTCTCCGTGTCATCGCCACCGCCGCTTGGGACCTTCCGATGAAAGCCTCGAGTCAAAGGATAAAAGGTGGATCGCCTCCAGTCTCGCAGACTGCCGCCATTCTTCGGCGTTTCCTGCGGCTTCAAGACACAACAGCACCATTAGGCAACGAAATTGTACTGGGCACAGGCGGGGTAACTCCCGTCACCTACCTTTCACTTCCGGTTCATCAGGGACTATTCTGTTTTGTCCCAGAATGCCAGAAACACTTTACCAGTCTGTGGATTTGCTGCTGGGTCTGTCTAGCCGGAAGGGGGGGGGGGAAGAGGTCGTGAAAACATTAGTCCTCAATGAATAGCTGAAGATTATTTTGTTGGGGGGGAGGCTTGTGCAGTTCAGAAATAGTAACCTTTCACAGAGAGAGAGCGAGCGAGCGAGAGAGAGAGAGAGAGAGAGAGAGAGAGAGAGAGAGAGACTGACAGACAGACAGACAGACAGAGAGAAACAGACTGACAAAGAGAGAGAGAGAGAGAGAGAGAGAGAGAGAGAGAGAGAGAGAGAGAGAGAGAGAGAGAGAGAGAGAGAGGCAGGCGGCAGGAAAACAAGCACACACATCCATCTGCAAAGCCAAAAATTTGCAAAATCTTCCATTCTCGGATTCTCCGCTTCTTCATTACTTGAAAGAAAACGCATAACAAATTCATACATCTCTTGAAAAACAAGCACCGAAACGGTTTTTAGTTAATCAGGACGTACACACCCCTTCCCCTGTCCTCCCCCATCAGTCGTGCCCCATCAGTCAGTCCTGCCCACACGCAGAACACGGGACCGACACCAGCAGCCAGAGAACGTGCACACACTCGGGGTCGGCCCTGTCAACTTCAGTGCGTTCGATCACTCCAGCCCAAGCAGGAAATGAGCATGGCCCACCTGACTTCAAATTGAAATCTGTCCTCCTAGAAGTTGCCCCAGAGTCAACCCCACCACTGATACTGTCTGTTTGATCGGGGCTGTAATGGACTTCGGGCAAACACTACAGAAAGTTTGCATTTCTTCCTGTTAGCGCACACGCACCCTCCCCCCCCCCCCCCCACAACCTTTCTCCCGCTCGTTTTAAAACGAAAGAACGATGAGATATGCTATTTGTGTGTTAATGCTCTTTTCATATTACATTTCTTTTAAGGCTCCTTCGGGAGATCAAAACAGAACAGAGGCTTGATTACAATTCCGTTCAATGTAATGACAAAAAGATGAACGTGAAACGGTTTCGACAGCAGCAATTATTTTCCAATTTTTCGCTTCTGTAGTTCCGGTGAAATACACTAGTAAAAATTGAGAGCTGCTCGAATTGTAATTGGCCACGTCAGGAAGAAGAAGAAAAGAAAAAAACGCTTGGAAAAGGAAAAGTCCACTGAATACACATAAAATAAAGTTAACAAAACGCCTACGTCAGCAAAGTAAGACTAGCCAAGACGTGTGCGAACAAAATCATCCCCATTATTCCACATCGCTTTGACGCGAGAGTCTGCGCGACAAGACACACTGAACAGGAGACAACGACGCGCGTAAGCAGCGAGCCAGAATAGCTTTCTTTAAAGTGAATTTTCCGCACTTCCTATTATTATCGTTTAAATTGGTTCTCTTTGGGCAGAAAGCTCCCTGGGACAACATGAATGGAAGAACTATCGCTGACAGAATCTGCCAGAGAATGAGTGGTTGGGGCTGCTTGGACCGTGCCTGCACACTCTCTGGCTCTTCCTGCATCCACTCAGAAGAAGACCCCGCCTGAAGCCTTGGCTGCCGTCCACTCCTCGGTGGCTCTTGCCTCCAGAATTTACGGCATAATCGCAAAGTGATGTGCGTACAGACAGATTACATCGATCCAAGGAAGCAATGGGGTTGAAATGTTTGTGTGATGAACCCCCCCCCCCCCCCCCCCCCCCCCCCCCGGATAAAACCGTGAGTCAATTTTCGATCTTGCGTTACAACCGCTTCTGGTGTAAAACTATTTATTTGTCCGCCCGGTCAACCGCAAAAGCCATACAAGGGCGAATCTGAATAATCACGTCACACGCAAAAGTCTGATTCACAGTTATGACAAACGCCATCCGCTGTTGAAACAGTATTTGGAAAGGTGGAGTTGGATACTCCAGGAAGAGGACTCTGTTCCATTGTATATACACTTATCATCATCATCATCATCATCAGCATCATCTATCTCTCTCTCTATCTATCTATCTATATATCATATATATATATATATATATATATATATATATATATATATATATATATATATAATGGAACAGAGTGCGTAATACACTGTGCACCACACCAATCAGCTGCGAAAAAGCTAAAACGAGAGCGCCGAGGAATGAGCTCAGGAGCTGTGTAAAAGTTGAGGTGGCCGTTTGGGCTCCCGTCCCTAATAGTCCGTACGGTCTCTGTGGACGTAAAGCAACACTGAACGATGAACAACTCCAACAGAGCTCAGGAGCTGCGTGAAAGTCGAGGTGGCCGTCCTGGGCTCCCCGTCCCTAATAAGCCTGATGGTTTCTGTGGACGTAAAGCAACAGTGAAACTGAAACAACAGGATCAATCTTATAGCCTTGAGTGTCAGTTCGTCTTCTGCAGCTTTGGTGAGGAAGGGAGGGAGGGCGGGGGTGGGGGCGTGCCCCCTTCATCGTGCCAGCGAGCATGTCACCATATGGCATACCTCATACAGGAGTCACCATGACATACCTCATACAGGTGTCACCATGACATACCCCATACAGGAGTCCCCATATGACATACAGGTGTCACCGTATGACACCTCATACAGGTGTCATCATATGACATACAGGTGTCACCGTATGACACCTCATACAGGTGTCACCATATGACATACCTCATACAAGAGTCACCATATGACGTACCTCATACAAGTGTCACCATATGACATACAGATGTCACCGTATGACACATCATACAGGTGTCACCATGTGACATACGTCATACGATATCACCATGGCATGCCTTATACAGGTGTCACCTATATGACATACCTCACACAGGTGTCACCATATACCATACCTCACACAGGTGTCATCATATGACATACCTGCTGGCATCATGAAGGAGGCATAGCGACGACAATTGCAGCACTCGCACGCTATGTTGTTTAATCGAACCAAAACACCTTTGAATTTCGAATTAGGTCACAGGAATTAAAACGTAGGTGCCAAGACACACATGGCAACAACCACCGTGAATCGTCAACCCCTCCGATTTCAGGACACCTCTGTCTGTCTGTCTGTCTCTCTCCAACTCTCTTCGCCTGACCCCTGTGCTCACACCTTCTCTCCCTCCCCTCTCTCCGTTTCCTTTGTTCATAGAAAACGAAAATGATACAAGAATACTTTAAAGCGCACCCACATCTCCCCCCATCCCCAATGAAAAAGCAACAACAACAACCAAACGAACAACAACACGGTAACGACACTTACTGCTCTCACGCGTGATGTTCTTGAATCGAAATCAACAGATTTAGTCTTCGAATTGGGTCGTAGGAAATAAACGTGGCACCAATCGTCGCGAATCATCAAGCTCTCCTTCAACTCCATCCCCCTCCCCCCTTCCAGCACACTGTCTCTCCGTCCCTCCCTACCCCCACCCCCAACACACTCCCTCCTTCCAGCACCTGTCTCTCCGTCCCCCCCCCCAACCCCCCTCCCCCTCCACACTCGCACCCTCTCCTCTCCCCCCCCCCCCCCCCACCACACTCCCCTCCAACCTACCTCCGTCCTCTCCCCTACCCCCCCCCCTACCCCCATCACCCTCCTCCCCTTCCAGCACACTGTCTCTCCGTCCCTCCCCTACCCCTCCCACCACCCCTAGCACCTCCTCCTTCCGTACCCCCCCCCCCCCCTCCGCCCCGTCTACTTTCAATCGGTTTTCCACCACTCAGTCCCCGAGCTGAGCTCCCCGTCCGCTACCGTCTGACCCAGACGCAGCAGTGACACGTCACGCTAGCTCGTTACAACCACCCTAAAACCCTAGTTTGCTACCCTTCCAGACCTCGCGTACACGCCTTGTACACCCGGGCATCGTGGGCCGCCAAACCACAGCCCTGTCCACGACTCTCCCGCCCTGGCTGCGGGCAGATCCACCGTCTCGAGAGCGACCAGCGGCAGAGGAACGGGTCAGGGGACCTATTACCGTGATCCAGAGACCGAGCCATCCTGCCCCGTTGTGGCCGGAGGGGTCGAGGTGGAGAGCGTGGAGACATGCCTCTGTCTTCTTCAAACCGCTCGCTCGCAGGGAAGCGAGTTAAGGAGACGGAGAGCAGGGCGGGTTATTGTTGTCGGACCGGAGCGAGGGACTGGCTGATGAAGTAGGCAAAGGGACTGGGGGGTGGGGGGGGGGGGGGGGGGGGGGGGGGGGGGGGGGGGGGGGGGGGGGGGGGTTGGGGATGAGGCAGGTACCATCAATGTCTGTTCGGTTATGGTAGCCGTGGACTGGAAAACGTTGTTGTTCCTGCTGCGGTCCCCAGCTGCATGGACACTCCTGGGACTCACCCGGTATATATTTAAACCATTGTACACTGACTTCGGGCTTTGCGTCGGATCAGAGGATGGAGTGCATGTCCGGTTTATTTGTGTCATCCCGCCACATGGACGGCGACGTCTCTGGAGGGTCGATATACTGCTATGCAAGGAGCTTATCAAGGCTGAAGATCGTCCCCACATTACCCTGCAGCGCACAGCGACATTCTAACGTAAGTCCCCACACTACTCTGCAGCGCATAGCGACATTGTAACGTAAGTCCCCACATTACCATGCAGTGTGCAGCAACATTGTAACGTAAGTCCCCACACTACCCTGCAGCGCATAGCAACATTGTAACGTCAGTCCCCACATTACCCTGCAGCGCATAGCAACATTGTAACGTCAGTCCCCACATTACCCTGCAGCGCATAGCAACATTGTAACGTCAGTCCCCACATTACCCTGCAGCGCATAGCAACATTGTAACGTAAGTCCCCACATTACCCTGCAGCGCACAGCAACATTGTAACGTAAGTCCCCACATTACCCTGCAGCGCATAGCAACATTGTAACGTAAGTCCCCACATTACCCTGCAGCGCATAGCAACATTGTAACGTAAGTCCCCACATTACCCTGCAGCGCATAGCAACATTGTAACGTAAGTCCCCACATTACCCTGCAGCGCACAGCAATATTGTAACGTCAGTCCCCACACTACCCTGCAGCGCATAGCAACATTCTAACGTCAGTCCCCACACTACCCTGCAGCGCATAGCAACATTGTAACGTAAGTCCCCACATTACCCTGCAGTGTGCAGCAACATTGTAACGTAAGTCCCCACATTACCCTGCAGTGTGCAGCAACATTGTAACGTAAGTCCCCACATTACCCTGCAGTGTGCAGCAACATTGTAACTTAAGTCTCCACATTACCCTGCAGCGCACAGCAACATTGTAACGTAAGTCCCAACATTACCATGCAGTGTGCAGCAACATTGTAACGTAAGTCCCAAAAGGAAGAAGACGGAATGTGAAATCTCAGACCAAAATTTATGTAACCACAATTAACATTCTCATTACTATTCACAACATATATATATCAATTTCGGTCGGAAGAGAATTACGGGTAAAAAAAGATCAGCTGCATAAACTAGGAAAGTGCAAAATAGAAAGGCAGACTCTTGTCAGTACGCGAAGCACACAGTTCTCCAGCATGGTCTGTGGGACAAACGATCTGGGAACTGGTACAGACAACGTCTTCTCCGCGAGAGCGAGAGCGGAGAACGGTACAAAGCAGTGACTTCCGGTTGACGAGGTATCCTACTTGACCACGTTAGCCATTGGAAGCTGGAAGGGCCGACTATCGCACGTTGTAATCTGCTTTCCTACGCACCAGATTACACTGCATCTCACCAGCTATATTGGAAGGCGTAATATATAAAAATATAAAAATCTGAAACAGAATGACTGCTAGCGTTCTAAAACAAGATCCAAACACAAAAAGGTTCAAACGAACGCTTATTTATAAATAAGCGTTCGTTTGAACCTTTTTGTGTTTGGATCTTAAAAAAGAAAGAAAAAGAAACACAACACACACACACACACACACACACCACACACACACACATACACACACTCACAAAACAACAACCTCTTTTAGAATTGTTTGAATACAGAAGGATCTTGCAACCAAAGGAACTTGTTCGCGTTTTTGATCCAGACACATCAAAGATTCAAAAGAACTCTTATTTATTGTGACACAGACACACAATCTGCAAATTTTCGGAGTAATCCCCTTCGTCAAGCCACAAAACGACACTTAAACAACAGTTAAACGGTTAAAAATGATGAAAAATTAGATGAGAAAGGAAATAAGTAATATTTTATTTTGGGTTGAGTTGTCGCTTTCTTGTCCAGTGCTTGGAAGAATGTGCATCTTTTTCGAATCGCGTTTTCGATGTTTGTGGTATATACGGGCGCCCAGGGATAATGGGAGCCCACGTTTGTGGTATGTGTATACACTTACAGTTAACACACAGGCTTACGGGAGGACTGTGAGAAAACTCATTATTTTCCTGCTGCAGCCACGGACGGTCATCCGTCTTAGGTACCGTTCCATTTTGTGACTGGATTCCGCAGGAAACGCTTTTACCCGCCCTGTAAGCTGTACGTTGTGTATTGACCGTTAATTTTCCCTCTGCCCGATCCGCGAGGGTTTCACACCCGCTGTGGGCGCCCAATGCGGTCTGCGCCCAACCATATGGATTCCGAGCACGCCATTCGATGATTGGGATACGCTTTGATAATGAAGGACACTCGGAGTGAAGTGGATATGAACGATTATCTGTCTCCTTTCATGCAGACGCCTGCGTCGATTACATGCTTCACATGTTGCTGTGTAGGCAGACCAGTCAATCGGCATGAGTTTTCGAGTGGGAGGAAATGTCTGCACTGCACTTGCCCTGAAGGCAATGCACACAGACACAGACACACACACACACACACACACACACACACACACACACACACACACACACACACATACACACACACGCATACACACACACTCACACTACACACACACTCACACACACACGCACACACACACACACACGCTAACACACACACACACACACACACACACACTAACACATACTACACACATACACATACTACACACACACACACACACACACACACACACACACGCGCGCGCACACACTAACACACACACGAAACACACACACACACACACACACACACACACACACACACACACACACACACACACACACTGCAAATAAATGCATTACTGGTGATGGACTAACAGAATGAGAAGAAAGAAAACGACAAATCGGTATGCAGAAGAGAAGAGGTAGATGAGTTTTCAGTTCTGACTTAAGAATGAAGAAGAATGCCTGACAGAGAGAGGAAGAGAGTTCCAGACCACAGTGTACTTTGAAAGCAAAGGAGGTGACTATTGCGCAAATCTACTAGCCAGGTGACTATTGCGCAAATCTAATAACCTTTTGTTATGAGCTAAGTATGTCCAGGAGTCATGCATTACTCGCCCTGATATAACCGTAATGGATGACTGAACGTAAAACACCAAGTTACTTGCTTACTCGTTCGATACTTTCATGTCTGTTAGAAAAGGTTGACCGTATTGATGATTTTGAGGTTTACTGCTTTACTGTTTCCTCAGCACCGCACAAGGGGCTCAAAGAATAAACAGCCTCCAGCCCTTGGACATTTAAAAAGCACGGGTGATGCTGTGTCCTGGTTCCAGATGACCACACTGGGTATAATGAAAGCATCTAATTATAGTACTTTGGCTCTTTGTAGACGAATGGCTAGGCTGGATATTTTCAGGAATATAGATGAATGGATGGGCACCAAATCGAAAGCTGTGAGCGGTGGGTGGGGGATCAGTGGTGGGTGGGTGGGTAAGTGTTACTCAATACCAGTATCACATAAAAGGGGGAGGAGGGTAAGTGTTGCTCAATACCAGTATCACATAAAGGGGGGAGGGAGGGTAAGTAAGTAAGTTGGTGTTTTACGCCCAGTCAACCGGTGCGGTTATATCAGGGAGAGGAGGGAGGGTAAGTGTTACTCAATACCAGTATCACATAAAGGGGGGAGGAGGGTAAGTGTTACTCAATACCAGTATCACATAAAAGGGGGAGGAGGGTAAGTGTACTCAATCGTATCACATAAAGGGGGGAAGTAAGTGTTACTCAATACCAGTATCACATAAAAGGGGGAGGAGGGTAAGTGTTACTCAATACCAATATCACATAAAAGGGGAGGAGGGTAAGTGTTACTCAATACCAGTATCACATAAAAGTGGGAGGAGGGTAAGTGTTACTCAATACCAGTATCACATAAAAGGGGGTGGAGGGTAAGTGTTACTCAATACCAATATCACATAAAAGGTGGAGGAGGGTAAGTGTTACTCAATACCAGTATCACATAAAAGGGGAAGAGGGTAAGTGTTACTCAATATTAGTATCACATAAAAGTGGGAGGAGGGTAAGTGTTACTCAATACCAGTATCACATAAAAGGGGGTGGAAGGTAAGTGCTACTCAATACCAGTATCACATAAAAGGGTGAGTGTGGGTGGGTGGGGGGGGGGGGGGGGGAGTACTCAATACCAGTATCACATAAACGGGGGAGTGGTGTGGTGTGGGTAAGTGTTACTCAATACCAATATCACATAAAAGGGGGAGTGGTGTGGTGTGGGTGTTACTCAATACCAATATCACATAAAAGGGGGAGTGGTGTAGTGTGGGTAAGTGTTACTCAATACCAATATCACATAAAAGGGGGAGCGGAGTGGGTGGGTAGTGTTACTCAATACCAGCATCACATAAAAGGGGGAGGGAGGGTACGTGTTAATACCAATATCACATAAAGGAGTGGTGTGGTGTGGGTAAATGCTGCTCAACACCAGTATCACATAAGGGGGGGGGGGGGGGGGGGGGGGGGTTAGTGCTGATACAATATCACATAAAAAGGGGGGTGGGTGGGGGTAAATGCTGCTCAATACCCGTATCACGTAAAAGGGGGGGGGGGCTGCTGCTCAATACCAATATTACTTACACTACGGAGCAGCACTATGACCTAGCGCCTCATATCCTGATGTCGTTGGCAAAGCCCCTTCATGAATGGCGCTGGTGCAGTCGTAAGGACAGCACTGAATATTAAGCACACATCGATCGATGTGATAGCAAATTTCTCTCAACCACTGTGGAGGACAATGAGCAACTTTGCCAGCTTGAGCAAAGCACTGCCCAGATATGCCCAGCAACACCTTGCTAGTGTACAGGAGACCATTTGCGGCTGACTTTAGCTTTGTTAAAGTCCCAAATATGTCCAGCAACACCTTGCTCTTGTATTGGAGCTACACCATTTGCGGCTAACTTTAGCTTTGTTAAAGCCCCAGCTATGCCCAGCAACACCTTGCTAGTGTATGGGAGGTACACCATTTGGGGCTGACCTCAACTTTGTTAAAGCCCCAGCTATGCCCAGCAACACCTTGCTAGTTTTTGGGAAACCATTTGCAGTTAATTTTAGCTTTGTTAAAGCCCCAAATATGTCCAGCAACACCTTGCTAGTGTATGGCAAACCATTTGCAGCTGACGTTAGCTTTGTTAAAGCCCCAAATATACTCAGAACACCTTGCTAATGTACGGCAAACCATTTGCAGCTGACTTTAGCTTTGTTAAAGCCCCAAAATATACTCAGAACACCTTGCTAGTGTATGGGAAACCATTTGCAGCTAACTTCAGCTTTGTTAATGCCCTTAATGTGTCCAGTGTCACCAGGCGAGGCTATCTGCAGCAAAATCTCCCATTCCGTTTCAATTTCCCCTAAAACTACACCATTAATATTTGCTATTTGAGATTTACTTTGCCGTCTGCGGCTTTAGATCGGAAATTACACTCGCCAACACATTTCTTCATCTTTACCTTCTCAAAGTTTTTTTCTTTTCTTTTCCCCAAGCAAAAAGAAGTAAAAGAAATCTCGCCGTGACATTTCGACATTCGGCAGCCAAGGAAACAGCTCTGCCGGTGGACGAATGTAGCCTATAAAGGTACAATCGCGCGAACATCCATGAAAAGGTCAGAGCTTTCAGAGAAATAGGTTTTGGCAGCCGATTCGTAGGCGTAAAACTGGGAAATTCTAATTGGACATTGGAAGCGATACCAGTTCATAATTATACATCTCACTCAGCACTGCACTGCCGACTACAAGTCAAAGTGAATGGGCAAAGACTTAATTCTCACTGACCTCAGAGAGAGAGAGAGAGAGAGAGAGAGAGAGAGAGAGAGAGAGAGAGAGAGAGAGAGAGAGAGAGAGAGACAGACAGACAGACAGACAGACAGACAGACAGACAGACAGACAGACAGACAGACAGAGATTTATACATTGCCGTTCCCAGGCCTGATTTGTCGCACAGAAAGGAGACATCAGCTTCAACTTTGTGATCAAGGTCAATGCCAGTTGGAACTGTTTCACTGACATCCGACAAAACGAAAGGAAATTAGTTGTTCTCGCCCGATGCTCCACTGTCCCATTATAGTCTGGGACCGAGCGAGGCAGCTAGCACAGTGATTAAACGCGCACATGTCGTGCTTTCGACGAATGCACGCAGAGAAAAGTACAGAGCTCCCGTCAGTTTACGTGCTCTAACGCAACTTTCGCGCAAGTAATGATCCATTCGCCTTAACCGTGCCGATATCTTCTTCTTCTTCCTCTCCGTCTATTGGCGTCTCTTGAAACACCGTGCCGATATCTTCTTCTTCCTCTCTGTCTATTGGCGTCTCTTGAAACACCGTGCCGATATCTTCTTCTTTGTCTTTGTGCATTGGCGTCCCCTGAAACACCGTGCCGATATCTTCTTTCTCCATGTGTATTGGCGTCTCTTGAAACACCGTGCCGATTTCTTCTTTCTCTTTGTGGATTGGCGTCTCTTGAAACACCGTGCCGATATCTTCTTCTTCCTCTTTGTGTGTGTGTGTGTGTGTGTGTGTGTGTGTGTGTGTGTGTGTGTGTGTGTGTGTGTGTGTGTGTGTGTGTGTGTATGCGTGCGTGCGTGCGTGCGTGCGTGCGCGCTTGCATGCATGTGTATGTGCGCGCGTACGTATGTGTGTTCACTGTGATATCTTTAAGGTTCCTCTACCCCCCAACCCACCCCCAGCACACGAGAGCTTGTCGCTGCAAGGATCTGACACTGATGCCCACAACCCTGAAGCTGAACAGAATGGAGGACAGGGCTTCAAACCCTGAAGCTGAACAGAGTGGAGGACCGGGCTTCAAACCCTGAAGCTGAACAGAATGGAGGACCGGGCTTCAAACCCTGAAGCTGAACAGAATGGAGGACCGGGCTTCAAACCCTGAAGCTGAACAGAGTGGAGGACCGGGCTTCAAACCCTGAAGCTGAACAGAATGGAGGACCGGGCTTCAAACCCTGAAGCTGAACAGAGTGGAGGACCGGGCTTCAAACCCTGAAGCTGAACAGAGTGGAGGACCGGGCTTCAAACCCTGAAGCTGAACAGAATGGAGGACCGGGCTTCAAACCCTGAAGCTGAACAGAATGGAGGACCGGGTTTCAAACCCCCAGCTTCTCCAACCAGCAATACACACACAGACACTCACTCACACAGAGAGATATCGCCAAGCGCTCCTTCCTTTACTTCCTTTAAGCCTCCCCACCACGGCCACAACGGACGTCCCGTAATTAAATGTCAAGCGTCCACAGCCACAGGCCACTAATCAGAGGCAAAAAAAGACCGACTTTAAAGGGACAAGGCGTGGAATAGGGGCGACTCCGGAGTTGATTCCTCCACGTGCGGGTCAAGCCGGGTCTGGAATTGGCGACCGATCCAGGTTTTATCAAGATTTGCCCCAGTCGTCTTTGGTGCGTGAGTTCGTCTGGGACGGGGAGCCAACTTGTTTGTGTGTGTGCCGAGGTTATTATCAATGGCTAGAGCGGGTTTTTAGTTTTCGTGATCGGTAATCGGCTTTGTGGAACGGGTTTCTTGCTTTCTGGTTTTTGCTGCTGTTGTTGTTGTTGTGGTGGTGGTGGTGGTGGTGCTGTTGTTGTACGCGCGCGCGCGCGTGTGTGTGTGTGTGTATGTGTGTGTGTGCGTGTGCGTGCTTGCGTGTGCGTTCGTGAGCGCGCGCGCGCACGTTGATGAATATGGTTGAAATGCTCGAATTTCTGCAAACGAAATCACACAGGCATCCGCACACACGAGCATACACACACCACAGACAAAGCTAAATTCACACAACTTAAAACGGGCGGCAAACAGACTTGAGCCGGATGAAGACAGAAGCACGGAACGGCAAACATGGCAGGTCTACAGTTTTAGAAAAAGAAATGTTATTAGGTTACACTTGAATGAGTCCAGAGAGGGTTTCTGTCGGAGAGGAAGGGGAAGGTCGTTCCACGTAGACGGACCGAAGACAGAAAAGGCGCGGAACCCAACATATGCTCAGGCATTAAACGTCACATCGGTTCCCGGAAGCCAGCGGTGAGTGAGTCAAAGCGTCACTGTCAGAGGAATGCGTCACTGCCCCACGAAGAAGTGACTAAACAAAAAGGCCTTCCGTATGGGTGTTATTGGAAGACTCAACGCCTTCCGTATGGATATCAGTGGAAGACTCAACGCCTTCCGTATGGGTGTTAGTGGAAGACTCAAAGCCTTTCCTGATGGGTATTAGTGGAAGACTCAACGCCTTCCGTATGGATGTTACTGGAAGGCTCAACGCCTTCCGTATGGGTGTTAGTGGAAGACTCAACGCCTTCCATGTGGGTGTTAGTGGAAGACTCAAAGCCTTTAGTATGGGTGTTAGTGGAAGACTCAAAGTCTTCTTTATGGGCGTTATTGGAAGACTCGTAGCCTTCATTATGGGTTAGTGAAGGACTCAAAGCCTTCCTTATGGCTGTTAGTGGAAGACTCAAAGCCTTCCTTGTGGCTGTTAGTGGAGGACTCAAAGTCTTCCTTATGGGTGTTAGTGGAAGACTCAAAGCCTTCGTTATGTGTGTTAGTGGAAGACTCAAAGGCTTCCCTATGGGTGTTAGTGGAAGACTGAAAGCCTTCCTTATGGGTGTTAGTAGATTTTAGTCATCGGTTAATTCATTCGTCCGGTGTCTCCATGAGTGAGAATGCTCCTTCAATCTCACACACTCCGCGACACAACCAAAGCTTGAAGAAAGAGAGGTCACTGACCGTATCTACTAAATCGATGACGCCCCACGTGTACACACACACACACACATATGACGGAAAAACAAAGAAGAAAAAGACGAGGCAGAAACCAGTTTTCCAGCATACTTATTATTCTGACACGGGTATCCACTTAGCCGCTTCCTAATCCGGACTCTCCATCTCTGCCTCTCTACCACGTCTCTCCACCCCTGCCCCCCCTTTCTCGGACTCTTCGCCCTCTCCGCTCCTCTCTCTCTGCCTTCCCTCGTCTTGAGATGACCCTATGTGGTTAACTAACCTGCCTCCCCCCTCCCTCTTCCTCTCATCCCTTCTTTCGCTGACTGATCCTTTGTGGTTAGTAACCTGCCTTCCCCCTCCTCCTCCTCTCTCTCCTCCTACCCCCTCTCTCTCCCTCCCTTTCTCTGCCTTCCCTCGTCCTGAGATGACCCTATGCGGTTAACTAACCTGCCTTCCCCCTCCTCTTCCTCGTCGTCCTCGTCGTCTCTCTCGCTCTCTTCCTTTCTCTGCTCTTCGTCCTCATATCCTATTGGTTAACTAACTAACCTGCCTTCCCCCTATTCCTCTTAGTCACCCTTCTCCTTCTTCCCTCTCTTTCTCCCTCCTCCTCTCTCTGCCTCCCCGTCCTGAATGACCCTATGTGGTTAACTACTACCCCTTCCTCCTCCTCCTCCTCTCTCTCCCTCTTCTCTTGCCTGCTATCTATGTTCTCCTCTCCTCCTTCCCTCTCTCCTCCTCTCTCTCCTCTTCCTTCTCGTCCTGATGTCCATGGGTAACAAACTAACTAACCTGCCTCCCTCTCCTCCTCCTCTCTCTCCCTCTTCTTCTCTCGTCCTGACATGATCCTATCGGTTAACAAACTAAAACCCTTCCTCTCCTCCTCCTCTCCCTCTTCCTTCTCTCTCCTACATGATCCTATGCGGTTACAAACTAACTAACCTGCTTCCTCTCCTCTCCTCTCTCTCCCTCTTCCTCTCTCGTCCTAATGATCCTATGCGTTAACAAACTACTAACCCGCCTCCTCCTCTCTTCTCTCCCTTCCTTCCTTCCTACATGTCCTATGCGGTAACAAACTCAACCCTCCTTCCCTCTCCTCCTCCTCTTCTCCCTCTTCCTTCTCTGTCCTGACATGATCCTAGGTTAACAACTAACTAACCCTGCCTCCCTCTCCTCCCTCTCTCCTTTCCTTCTCTCGTCCTACATGATCCTAGCGTTAACAACTACTACCCTCCTTCCCTCCTCCTCCTCTTTCCTCTTCTTCTTTCTCTGTCCAGCTACAACTACTACCTGCCTCCTTCCTCTCCCTCTCTCCTCTTCCTTCTCTCGTCCGCTGATCCTAGGTTAACAAACTAACTAACCCTGCCTTCCTCTCCTCCTCCTCTCCTCTTCCTTCTCTGCCTCTGCAGGTTAACCTCTCCCTCTTCCTCTCCTCCTCTCCTCCTCTCCTTCTCGTCCTGAATGACCTATGGGTTAACAAACTCTACCGCCTTCCTCTCTCCTCCTCCTCTCCTTCCTTCTTCGTCCACATGATCCTATGGTACAAACTACTAACCCTGCCTTCCCTCTCCTCCTCCTCTCCTCTTCCTTCCTCGTCCTGACATGACTGTAACCTAACTACCCTGCTTCCTCTCCTCCTCCTCTCTCCCTCCTTCTCTCGTCCTCATATCCTGGTTAACAAACTCCTCCTTCCTCTCCTCCTCCTCTCCTCCTCTTCCCTCTTGCTGTCCAGGTTAACAAACTAACTACCTTCCTCCTCCTCCTCTCTCTCCACTCTTCCTCCCCTCTTCCCCCGCTTTCAACTCGACCCCGCCTTCGCCCTCTCCCTCCTCTCTCTCTCTCTTCCCTCGTCTGAGATGACCCTATGGGTTAACTAACCTACCTCCTTCCCCATCCTCCTCCTCTCTCTCTCCCCTCCCTTCTTCGTCCTGACATGATCCTTTGTGTGTAAATAACTAACCTGCCTTCCCCCTCCTCCTCCTCTCTCTCCTCTCCCTTTCTCGCCGACATGATCCTGCGTCACACTCCTCTCTGCCTTCCCTCTCCTCCTCCTCTCTCTTCCTCTTCCTTCTCTCGTCCTGACATGATCCTGTCGTTAACACTACTCCTCTCTCCCTCTCTCCTCCTCTCTCTCCTCTTCCTTCTCTCGTCCTGACATGATCCTATGTGGTTAAACTAACTAACCCTGCCTTCTCTCCTCCTCCCTCTCTCCCTCTTCCTTCTCTCGTCCTGACATGATCCTATGCGTTAACAAACTCTACCCTCTTTCTCCTCTCCTCCTCCTCTCTCTCCTCTTTCCCTCCTCGTCCTGAATGACCTATGTGGTTAACAAACTAACTAACCCTGCCTTCCCTCCTCCCTCCTCCTCTCTCGTCCCTCTTCCTTCTCTCGTCCTGACATGATCCTATGCGGTTAAAAATAACTAACCCTGCCTTCCCCTCTCCTCCTCCTCTCTCTCCCTCTTCCTTCTCTCGTCCTGACATGATCCTATGCGGTTAACAAACTAACTAACCCTGCCTTCCCCTCTCCTCCTCCTCTCTCTCCCTCTTCCTTCTCTCGTCCTGACATGATCCTATGCGGTTAACAAACTAACTAACCCTGCCTTCCCCTCTCCTCCTCCTCTCCCCCTCTTCCTTCTCTCGTCCTGACATGACCATCGTAACAACTCTAACCCTGCCTTCCCTCCCCCCCCCTCTCCCTCCTCTCTCTCCTGACATGATCTACGTAACAAACTAACTAACCCTGCACTTCCTCCTTCTCTGTTGTCAATGTTTCTTTTTTGGGGTGGCTGAGGGTGATCTTGTGGTTAAAAACTAACTAACCCTGCCTTCCCTCTCCTCCTCCTCTCTCTCCCTTTCCTTCTCTCGTCCTGACATGATCCTATGCGGTTAACAAACTAACTAACCCTGCCTTCCCCTCTCCTCCTCTCTCTCTCCCTCTTCCTTCTCTCGTCCTGACATGATCCTATGCGGTTAACAAACTAACTAACCCTGCCTTCCCTCTCCTCCTCCTCTCTCTCCCTCTTCCTTCTCTCGTCCTGACATGATCCTAGGCAGTTAACAAACTAACTAACCCTGCCTTCCCCTCTCCTCCTCCTCTCTCTCCCTCTTCCTTCTCTCGTCCTGACATGATCCTATGGGTTAACAAACTAACTAACCCTGCCTTCCCCTCTCCTCCTCCTCTCTCTCCCTCTTCCTTCTCTCGTCCTGACATGATCCTAGGCAGTTAACAAACTAACTAACCCTGCCTTCCCCTCTCCTCCTCCTCTCTCTCCCTCTTCCTTCTCTCGTCCTGACATGATCCTATGCGGTTAACAAACTAACTAACCCTGCCTTCCCCTCTCCTCCTCCTCTCTCTCCCTCTTCCTTCTCTCGTCCTGACATGATCCTATGCGGTTAACAAACTAACTAACCCTGCCTTCCCCTCTCCTCCTCCTCTCTCTCCCTCTTCCTTCTCTCGTCCTGACATGATCCTATGCGGTTAACAAACTAACTAACCCTGCCTTCCCCTCTCCTCCTCCTCTCTCTCCCTCTTCCTTCTCTCGTCCTGACATGATCCTATGCGGTTAACAAACTAACTAACCCTGCCTTCCCCTCTCCTCCTCCTTCTCTCCCTCTTCCTTCTCTCGTCCTGACATGATCCTATGTGGTTAACAAACTAACTAACCCTGCCTTCCCCTCTCCTCCTCCTCTCTCTCCCTCTTCCTTCTCTCGTCCTGACATGATCCTATGCGGTTAACAAACTAACTAACCCTGCCTTCCCCTCTCCTCCTCCTCTCTCTCCCTCTTCCTTCTCTCGTCCTGACATGATCCTATGCGGTTAACAAACTAACTAACCCGCCTTCCGCTCTCCTCCTCCTCTCTCTCCCTCTTCCTTCTCTCGTCCTGACATGATCCTATGCGGTTAACAAACTAACTAACCCTGCCTTCCCCTCTCCTCCTCCTCTCTCTCCCTCTTCCGTTATCTGCCTTCCTTCGACCTGAGATGACCCCATGCAGTGAACTAACTCTGCATCCCGCCTTCTCGACTTTCTCATCCACCACCCCCCCACCACCACCACCCCCACCCCCCATCTCCTCTCTCTCCAACAGGAATACACACACGACACCGAAATCTAATCCAATCTGCAGAGGAACAGTAAACACAAATGCATGTTTTGTTGTCAGAATGTTTTTGTTTTTTTGGGGGGTGGGGGGTGGGGAGGGGGTGTTGTTTTGTTTTTTGTTGTTGTTGGAGTTGATATTTGTTTGCGCCGTTGTTCGGATTAAATCTGTTTGCAGCATCACCGATGAACATGGCCGAAGACTGACAAGAGTTTGACAGGAAATTGGACTGGCGGCGCCGATGCTCCAAGATCAGAGTCGTTTGACCGGAAAGAAAACGTGTCTTCCATCCCGAATCACAGAAACGCCTCACGATTGTCAAGGAAAGACAACGCGCACTGCTTCAATTTGAAACACACGAGCAAAAAATATGTTGACGGCTCGCTTCCAAATCACAGTGCGCAAGCGCTACCTTTCCGCAGAGGGGCAAATTCCGAGGTCCGTGTGAAGTCCTCACAAGAGGAGTGATGAGGGACTGCAAGCCGGATTGCGACCGGATGCTGCATCAGCTGAACTTGCAGGTCAGTGCTCCCCACTCTGAACCCGAGCTCATCGCTCGCTTTCCTGACGGCGACATGCACTTGGTGACAAAATGCTCAACTAGTCACTCAATGTGCAAGGCAAATATCTGTCTATGAAGTACTTTGTCCAACTCGGTCTGTATGGCTGTCTATACGTCTGCACCTTTTTATTATATATGCATAACCTGTACATGTACATTTGTATATGTCTGCTATCCATTGTTGGAACAGGTGTACTGACATGTTCTATAACTGTGTTATATTCGTTATATTGAATAAAAGAAAAGAAAAAGGGGGGGGGGGGGGGTGCTAAACTAGTGCAGCTGACATCGATGATATATCGATGATAGGACGAGGATAGCTCAGTTGGCAGAGCGTCAGACTAAAAAGCCAGGCGAAATACTGACGTGGGTTCGAGTCCCTGATGCAGCGAGGGATTTTTCTCCCAGAGTCAGCTTTCAGTGCAGACTAGCCTAACCCCTTACCGCTAGGCCAAATCGGCTCGCAAAGGGGTGTTAACAAAACATCCTCATTTTATATCTCTCTCGCTTTAGTACGCTGTCTTGCTTCTGAGCATTCGAGTTCCTTTCAACACTCGCAGGTGGTCAGGCGAGACGTTGACCCTCTCGACAGTTCAGCCACGGCGTCCGAGCAGTTTGGCAGTGACGGAATGGAGCAATGTTGACGCAACACGCCGGCTTGATGGATGGAGGATGTTCATCCGGCATGCCCCTTCACTCTTTCATCCCGCGCTCCATTGCTCAATTCTGTCCCTTGGCTGCACGGTTCTGTCCCCTGGATGCTCGCTTGTGTCCCCTTTCCTAGCCTTTCTACCCCCCTCCCCCGATCTTCTAGAATCGATCTGCGAGAGTCGGTGCTTATAGCGCCCGTGGTCCTGTGTTTGATAACCTTTCCGAAGCTGTTCCACTCACTCTGTCTGTCTGTCTGTCTGTCGGTCTCTCTCTCAAACACACATGTACACACATACACATACACACACACACTCTGTCTGTCGGTCTCTCTCTCAAACACACACGTACACACACGTACACACACACCGAAGACAGAGAGAGAAAACACCACACCACATACACACAGAAAAAGAACACATACGCATACACACAAGCAAGCACATTTGTGCACCACACCATACACACAAGCAAGCACGCCTGTACTTGCAGACACCCCACCCTCTCTCCTCTCTCTCTCTCACACACACACACACACACACACACACACACACACACACTACACACACACACACACACACACACACACACACACACACCCTACACACACGTATGAACATTGTCATACCATCCTTACTAAATCGATACACATTCACCCGCTATAACAGCATAAACTATAAAAACAAATAAACAAGCCTTATTCTCACGATTCATCCTGACGATAAACCCACACTGCACTCATTCTCACGATAAACACTGCACCATAAACCCACACTGCACTCATCCTCACGATAAACCCACACTGCACTCATCCTCACGATAAACCCACACTGTACTCATCCTCACGATAAACCCACACTGCACTCATTCTCACGATAAACCCACACTGCACAATAAACCCACACTGTATTCATCCTCACGATAAACCCACACTGCACTCATCCTCACGATAAACCCACACTGCATCATAAACCTACACTGTACTCATTCTCACGATAAACCCACACCGCTCTCATCCTCACGATAAACCCACACTGCACTCAGCCTCACGATAAACCCACACTATACTCATCCTCACGATAAACCCACACCGCACAATAAACCCACACTGTATTCATCTTCACGATAAACCCACACTGCTCTCATCCTCACGATAAACCCACACTGCTCTCATCCTCACGATAAACCCACACTGCACAATAAACCCACACTGCACTCATCCTCACGATAAACCCACACTGCACTCATCCTCACGATAAACCCACACTGCCTCATCCTCACGATAAACCCACACTGCTATCTCATCCTCACGATAAACCCACACTGCACTCATCCTCACGATAAACCCACACTGCACAAAACCCCTGCACTCATCCTCACGATAAACCCACACTGCACAATAAACCCACACTGCACAGATAAACCCACACTGCACTCATCCTCACGATAAACCCACACTGCACTCATCCTCACGATAAACCCACATTGCACTCATCCTCACGATAAACCCACATTGCACTCATCCTCACGATAAACCCACACTGCACTCATCCTCACGATAAACCCACATTGCACTCATCCTCACGATAAACCCACATTGCACTCATCCTCCCTCCAGCTGTCCGATGTTCGACTCTTCCTCTAATGGAACCGCGACAGACCTCTAGCTCCCACCGTGTTTTCCTCAGACTCCGGAGATAAATCACGGCCCACGACAGACATGTACCGAACGAAGCTTTGACAAGGGACGCAGGTTGCATGCCGACCAAAATTGACGGGCTCCAGACCTGCCTGTCACACAATTTCTCGCTCGGTGCCAAACTGTGGACTAATCTACACCCTCCTTGGGCATCTTCCGGTCACGTCTCTCTTGTCTCCCCTTTGTCACGGAAATCAACTGCAGGACGGTCACAAAGGCTGATTGAGTCGAGTCTTCCTTGGCCTTACAACGTGTGGGAGACGTTTGCTTTGCTTTGCTGGATTTTTGATGTACGTCAATTCGCGTGTTTGTAGCATTGATAGTCTTTGGATTCTGAGCCCCTCTGAGCACACGCCCGCGCGTTTGTGCGTGCATGCGTGCGTGCGTGCGTGTGCGTGCGTGCGTGTCGTGGTGGTGGTGTGTGTGTGTGTGTGTGTGTGTGTGTGTGTGTGTGTGTGTGTGTGTGTGTGTGTGTGCGTGTGCGTGCGTGCGTGCGTGTGTGTGTGTGTGTGGTGTGTGTGTGTGTGTGTGTGTGTGTGGAGAGAGAGAGGAGAGAGAGAGAGAGGGGGTGGGTGGGGGGGGGAGCTTTCGTTCATCCTGTTAAAGGAACTGAATTTAAATGTCTACCCCTTTCTTCTTTTTGATTGGACACGAGAACTCAAGTCCTGGCGCCATTTCATTTCCTGTCACACACGAGAGACCATATGCACCAATAAGCGCACAGACGCGTCGTCGTTCAACGCAGACCGCTCAAGCACACCATAACCTCGTCTGCCGTCTCCCCATAGTCTGATAACGACACATCACCGGTCTCATTACCCGCACCCGGCAATGAGATCAGAAACCAATGGTTTACTGATCATCTTGCGCTGGGACCATTTTGCTTTTTAGGTCACTGCATGAGTTGGCTATGTCGAGATATAACCCTCCCCCTCCCCTCCCCCACCCCCCAGTCATATCCAACCATAGGCGTGGGGGCAGCTTGCATATAAATTACGAGATTCAAATCAATTTGTTTTCTCTCTTTTTCTCTTTCTTTTTGTTTATTAGATGGCTGTAGTCTGAAGGATGTTTGCAAAGACGTGCATTTCAGACAGATCTCTGAAGGTAGCATCTGCTCGCACTTTCTGTGGAAACTATAACGCACATCTCTGTACGGATGTCCAAAGTTAAAAACAAACAAACAAACAACAACAAAACTATAAGAAAACCTCGTCGACCTCGACAGGCTTCAGTTTTACTTTGTGATCTGTTGTTGCTCACTTTGAGCCTCTTCAAGTCCATTCTATACGCAAAGTCAGTCGACTTTTCAACAGTGTAAATTGTCCACGATTTTTAATCACGCAGACGTTCTACCGCCGACCGAGAAAAACGAATCATAAAAGGTTCAAAGGAACGCTATTTATCAGGACAAAACACAACATGTGAATTTTCGGGGTAATCCCATTAATGAAACTACAAAAACGACACTTAAACAACAGTTAAACGGTGAAAGACGACGAAAAATGAGATGGAGAGCTAAACCGCTATCTGTTATTTTCGCATGCTGTGTTTTGTACTAATAAATAGCGTCTTTTGAATATTTTATGTGTTTGGATCTTGTTTTAGAACGCTAGCAGTCATTCTTGTTTCAAACGTTTGAGAAAAAGAAAAGAAAAAAGAAATCAGCTTCTGACTGCTGAGTACGCATTTCCCGACAGCGGACTTCGTTAGTTCTCGGTTGACGGGACGTTGAAATCCAAGAACTAACTTACGTCATTTTCAGGAGAATATTTCTCAGTCGTCAGGGGTGTTTCGAAGCCGTTCCAATACCCACGACAGGACCAGTCGAAGACAAAGTGATAATAAGTAATCAACATGAGAAGTATTCTTCTTCCTCGGTGAGAGGCCTCAGGTCATATCCATTGTTGAAGTTTTTGTTGAGCTATAAAGAACAATTGAAAAAAGTAGCTATCACTGACGGCAGGCACGATGGATATGATGATGTTGACGACAACGATGAGGAAAGCCACACACACACACACACACACACACACACACACACACACACAAACGAAGAAGAAGAAGAAGAAGAAAGGATCTGTCCCACCCTCCCCCTTGCAGCAGAGATTTCGACGTCAGTAACCAGACACTGACAGTAATCAACATCATCACTCAAATGATGATGCTGGCGACCACGAAGAGGACAAGGAAAAACGATTTCGAGGAGGAAACGTGAGTCCCATTTTCTCCTTGAAATCGTTTGCTCTCTCACCCCTTCGCAAAGGGGAAACAAACCTTCAGCCACAACAAACAGAGGCAGTGGCGGAAATAATCGACTTCCTCACTCAATGATGATGCGGGCGATGACGAAGAAGACGAGGAAAGCGATTTTCAAGACGTACTCCGCCAGAGAGAAACAAACCTTCAACCGCGACAAACAGTGGCAACTGTAGTGACAACAACAGACATCCTCACTGAAATGATGATGTGTGCGATGACTAAACACAGAAGGGAAGCGATTTCGTGGAGGAAATGAAAGACGGGAGTCCCTTCTCTCACCCGTCCACTAAAGTGAAAGAAAAAACCAGCAACCACAACAGAGGCAGTGACAACAAATGACATCCTCAGTCAAATGATGATGTGTGCGACGATTAAACACAGAAGAGAAGCGATTTCGAGGTGAAAATGAAAGAGGGGAGTCCCTTCTCTCAATTGTCCACCGGAGTGAAACAAGCCTTTAACCACAACAAACACAGACAATGACAACAACCGACATCCTCCCTCAAACGATGATGAGTGCGACGACGAAACACAGAAGGGAAGCGATTTCGAGGAGGAAATGAAAGAGGGGAGTCCCTTCTCTCACCGTCCGCCAGAGGGAAACAAACCTTCAACCACAACAAACAGAGGCAGAGGCAATAATTGAAGTCGTTGAGATAGGGACAAGGCCTGGCGCTTTCATTCCCACGCCAAGGGCCTTGGAGGGAGGGACCAAAGGGGACGACGGTGTCTTGACAGAGCACGTCTCGGCCTTCCATTGACTACCTCACGCACTCCGCAGGCTGGAGACTGGCTTTAAAGTAAAAAGCCAGCCATTATTATTACTTTTCCGACCATTTGGTGCTTCCTCCCTCCCTTCCTACTCCCCCCCCCCCCCCCACTCCCCGCCCCCTAGTTCCCTCCCTAACAACAGACTCTTCACTCCCCTCCCTCTCACTCTTGCTTTTGCCCCAAATCTCCTAAAAGCCATCTCCTTGTAAAGAGATTTGAAAAATGAGAACAGTCGATCGAAAGACTGACCGGTTTGTGGATGGTTCCACGTACGTCATGAATATCTTATCAGTGCATTCCCGGAGTCCTTTTTCTGTGAGCCTAGTGATCACGGAGCCAGAACATTCGGCGGATCGCTGGAATGAGAAAACAATGTTTTCCGACCAGGAGACTTCGTGTAATACGTCACGATATTAAAAGCCGAGAACACGACTTCAAACAAAAGGGCAAAATCAGACAGGATGTGCCCACTCTTAGGGCGTTATTCATGAGCAAAACACAGTCCTTTATCTGTGAACCCGGTGATCATGCGAGAGGAAACAGTGTTTCCGACCACGAGACTTCGTGTAATGCGATACTGAAAGCCGAGAACAAAACTTTAAAGAAAAGTACAAATCAGAAATGATCTGCCCATTCTTAGGACTTTATCCATGATCAGAACACACAAAAGGTTAAAAAGATTAACGCATAATTTTTATTGTAATTAGACAATTAATATAAAACATACGCAAAATGTCGTTTTTTATTTTAATTTTAAAGCACACCACTTTCTCGAGCGAAGAACAGAGCAAATACATTAACAAGCGATAATAAGAACGGAATTTGATCTACTTAGCTTTGAGTTAGTGGAGAAGTTGCGATTTTTTAAAAATATTCTTTTATTTTTATTTTTTAGAAGTGTTATGAAAAAGTTACATTATTCATACAATGAAGTAACCATCTTCCCGAAAAAAAGGCAATGTGGGATTTTCATGAAGTAGAAATTGCTTCCCCCCCCCCCCCCCCCCCCCCTTTTACTAATGAGCACAGTACGAGAAAACATTAAGCATAGGCAAGCAACTGCCTTTTCACGTAAAGTCAACCTCGTAGTCAACGATCAATCAATCAGTGTTTTATTTTTGTCTGTTCACAGCAAGGTAAAATTAGAAGAAGAAAAAATCATATATTAGTAAGTTGTACTAATTTACCAACAGACTGAACAATCAGTTTAACAACAGAAGTTACTGCATCAGTATTATACCAAATATCACTTATGTTGTTGCAAGCATTAAAGTTACACCCTTTTTGTGAAATAACTCTGTGGTAATAGGACATTCAAGCAGTCTGTGGTTAA
The DNA here is from genome assembly GCA_018857735.1 of Alviniconcha marisindica. Lineage (NCBI taxonomy): Eukaryota > Metazoa > Mollusca > Gastropoda > Provannidae > Alviniconcha > Alviniconcha marisindica. Next base: position 857,680 of record JABMCL010002073.1, read on the forward strand.
CAGATAGGACATTCTTACAAACGCATGTCACATTCTGTGAATATTTAGTGTCAACAATCAGGGCAAAGCATAGAGCACTGAACACTACCTCAGGAACACGACTAAGAGTCAAACAAATGGACAGTGTGAAACGTAAACTCTACCAGAATTGGATAGAGCCAGCTTAGGGCTGAATGAAGTTTGTTCAGCTGCCTAGTTAAAAATTCTCAAAGAAGAATGACTGCTAGCGTTCTGAAACAAGATCCGAACACATCACACGTCGTTCTCATGCCAACATTCTGCCAAGCACTGGACATAGCTCACCCCCAGAAAAGATAAGTGGATTAGCTCTCCATTTAATTTTTCATCGTTTTTCATGTACACAAAGAACATAGTTTCTGATGCAATAAAGACTGGGCAATCTGATTTTGCTGAAAACCCAAAATCTAAATAATGGAAGCTCCCTTCGAGAAGAAGTCAAAATGAGAAAGTGACCTAGAAACCATCCGACTCGTTTGGAAAGGCAGGGTCACATATGATGTCGTGTGGCTTAATTTCTGGTTGCACCAGTTTATGTGCGTTCCCATGCGGAGTAAGTATCGCGAATGTCATGTTCTCTGATATGTTCAGCTGCCTCACTTTGAGATGTTTCTTAAAGGACCTAGAACTGTCACAGCAAGTTCTGTGACAGGCGGGAAAGGGTCAATACAGAATTTGGGGATCCAGACGGGTTGGCCGAGGTGCAGAGCTTACTGTACTCTTACTTTGGCTCATTAACCTGGTATTCTACGCTTAGTTAGCGGCATAAGCACCCCTATTAAATCTGAACTGGATATAAAACCTGTCGAGTGGCCCCGCCTTAAAAGACCCCGTCAACCTGTTGAGACGGGGGAAGATGGCGCGTGAAGGAACAACAAAGGCAGCGCTCCAGACAGAGACAGACTGATGTCTGACGATTTCCTCTTCAGACGTGTTGCATTGACTGTCCAGGCCAGGAGATGGTGCCAGAGGCAGGTGAAGGAAGGAGCCGTTTTCCCTTCCTTCCTCCATTGAGCGCAACACGCGTCCCTTTCTGGAGAGGGACGCCAGCAAGCTAAATGGAGTCGCTTTACCTCGGAAACAGTAGAGTTAAAAAACCAGCGGACGCAACTTCGATCCGTTTGTGAAGAGTTTTGCCCTGCTCTGAAAGCCGACAGGAGCATAATTGCAGCAGCATCGACCACATAGCCGAACGCTTACATCTTTTTAATAGAAAATTTTGACAGCGACAGTCATAGATCGCTTTTTTTTTTCTTCTTTCTTTTTTCTCGCTGAGCTCATTTTCTCCAAGGAGCCTTTCGCGTTAATCGTTTTCGTGTAAAAGAATTGCTTGTTGGTTGGTTGCCGGGAAAAAGGCGTTTCTGCCGAAAGTTCGCCGAAAGTTTAAACATTGTTTTGCTGGTGTTCAGTTCAGAAGCTTTCACTGTTCACCTCTTTGTGTGTGCGTTTTGACTTTGAGACAGAAAGTCAATATTCTTGTTGAAGTGGGCAATTTCAGTATCGCTGTGCTTTACATGTTAATGAAACTCGATAATAAAGAGTATTCACTTGTCTACTGCTGATCGTTTAATGCTGAAACTGTTGGCTTTTATTTGGAGCACAACGCCCGTCTGGGGCCTGTCGCACATATAATAATAATAATAATTTTCCACAAGTTTTCTATAGCGCTATTTCCCGGTGAGCGAGCTCGTCCATAACAATAATATACAGATAATGTCGGGGGTAACTTTATTACACTTTTTGAGCTGAACATTTGAGCTGACTGATTTTTTCGTGTGACCGGTTCATGATGAAGTGATGCTTAATGTCCTCAGATGTCGGCTGACATATTAGGGACAAGCTGTAACCAATGCCCAAGCATGGTTCAATAAATCTTTACGTCCACGGAAACCAGAAGGCTCGTTAGGACGGACAGCCCAGGACGGCCACCTCGACTCTCACACAGCTCCTGAACTATGAAGTGAGCGGTTCAATTGCCTCTGTCTCTATTGGCATTCTTAATAAAGCCACGAAGGTAAGGTATTTGAGTAGTTAGATTAGTCGGTTAGTTGGTCAGGTCAGATAAATAAGCACAGTCAAATCGCTGAAGCTATGGAGCTCAACAAAAAATTAAGCAACGGAAATTAGATAGTACACGACAACAGTATATGCAAGATTATCGTTTTGTCCGTTTCGTGAGAACGGAAATAGTGGCGTTGAAAAAGAGCTCGGTCGATTTCGTCACAAGTTTAAATGTCAATTTGAAGGGAGGTAATCAAAATAGCAGACAAATAATTCACTTATAACGTTGCCCAATCAAACGACAGCTAGCACAACAAAGGAGATTCCCAACACAAAACAACCGCTCCCCACCCCGCCCCCTACACATCCGCCTCAAACCAACGATAGCTCTGTTCACGCTTGCGCGGACCCCCATACAGTGTTCGATATATACTCAGCCTTACGGATACAGTGGAAAAGAGAAGAGCCAGCCAAGCAGCAAAGGGGCCTCTACTCAGCATCCACAGATTACCTCCCTGTCCTACGCTGCCGAGAGAGATAAGAAAAAGCTCGGTGCCTTTAGTCCCCCTCGCTACAAATGAAAAAGGCGGCTGGCTGGAACTGCATGGTTTCTGTGGACGTTAAACACCATGTTTACTTACTCACTGGAAGCAACATGTTTACTTACTTACTCACTGGAACTTCATGGTTTCTGTGGACGTTAAACACCATATTTACTTACTTACTCACTGGAACTGCATGGTTTCTGTGGACGTTAAACACCATGTTTACTTACTCACTGGAACTGCATGGTTTCTGTGGACGTTAAACACCATGTTTACTTACTTACTCACTGGAACTGCATGGTTTCTGTGGACGTTAAACACCATGTTTACTTACTCACTCACTGGAACTGCGGCAAGCCAAGGAGAGGCATGCATCGGCAGTGTCCTCCCGACACTGACCACATGATAAAAACATACACCCCGCATTGAGTCCCCCGACCCCTCCATCACCCCGACCCCTTGTCTCCGAATGAAGAAGCGGCCGCATGGAACTCGGCTCACCTAGCTGGCATTCGCAGAGGATTCTCCCTGCGACACTGGCTGCCCGGACAGAAATATGCTTCCATTCCGGAGCACTGACCCCTCGGAGTCAGCAAATGTGATCAGTCATTGTGATGTGGCGATTTGCCAGGGATCTTCTCCTCCAGCTTCTTATTAATAGCTCACGATGCTAGCCGCCCAGCAGCGCATTTCGTCAATTTATCCACCGGCCCCCCCCCCCCCCCCCCCCCCCCCCCGCCACGCTTTCATCCACTTGCCGCAAAGTGGCCTTGCTTAATTAGTTTTATGACGGAGAGCACCTCAGAAGAAGTGGTGCTCTTTCAGAGATCAAGCTACACGACACACAAGCGGTGCTCTTGCAGCGGCTCGCTTTCCTCGGAGACAATCGACAAATCAGCCTCCACGGTATCCATTCCGGCTCCAAATATCTCCTCCAGTTTTGTCATTAAAGCAGTTTTCCATTGTTTGGTTGCTGACGGCCCCATTTTCGTGTTTTTTAGAGTGTACAGTCAGCAGCTGCCTGCATTCTGCGTCCGTTTCCACATCTCAAGGCGATCGCTAACACGACGTCGTTGTCTATGATGGAGGTCCCCATGTAGCAACCGGCTCGGGTTTCTTTCATGAGCACCATGGTCTTCCGAGAGACAAGCCACGTGATATGCTTGCTTTGCCACTGACCAAACCCCCTCGACTCCAACCACCCAATCATCTCCTAGCATCGTGTTGCGGCGAAACAGGATTCCCCAAGTCACAAGCAAAGGCCTTAATCACCGTTCACACGTCAAATCAGATGATTCATGTTTGAAGGCATATAAGGTTAAAAGGAACGTCAATTTAATACGACAATACAAAACAAATGCGAATTTTCGGGGTAGGTCTCTTTTTTTCAAGCGGTAAAACAACAAATCTGAAACAGAATGAGGCCCAGAGCGCTCATGCTCAGGTACGTAAACTCCACCAGAAATACATCTAAGGAGGATGTACGTCTGGTGGAGTTTATGTACCTCGTATGTACACGCATGCCAGGTGAGAGTTACTCAGGTCTTTGCTACTGTACTTGTGTGGCGTCTTCCGAGCGCTAATTAACTCCCTTGTATGTCGATTTGGCAAAACAACAGTTAGACAACATTTAAACAGTGAAAACTGAAAATCTACTTCGGCTTCGGTTGTACTGTGTTCAATGCCTCGAGTCATTCAGTCATCCTTGTTTCAGGTTTTCAGGTTTGAAGGTGTCTAACATGACACAATGAACCGGGAAGATAGGAATAAGTTTATTCAATTTCGATTTTTTCCCATTCCTCTACTAACATTGTGACTGATACGAACAGAAAAATGAGACTTTTACTTGCGAGTTCACGACGTGTGTTTCATCCTCATATGGCATTCGTGGTTGACTGGGCGTTACATATCAAGTACGTAACTGACTAAAATACCGTTAAAATCCAAGAACCCCCCTCTCTCTCTCTCCCTCTCTCGCTCTTTCACACCCCCTCACACACACACACACACACACACACACACACACACACACACACACACACACACACTCACTCACTCACACACACACACACACACACACACACACACACACACACACACACACACACACACACACACACACACACACACACACACACACACACACACACACACACTCACGCTTGGCAAATAGAAACAAGTTTGATACATCTATACCCTCACCAACAGCACACATCCTTTTAAGGAAAGTCATCTATAGAAAAACGAAGCTGTCCGGGAAGACGATGGACGACGTGCTAGGACGAAGGCCATTCAACACAACACAACACATCACCACACCACACAACACAACACCACACAAAACAACACTACACCACACCACACTACACAACACTACCTCACACAACACTGTGCAACACAACATTACACAACACCACACCACACCACACAACCCAACCCAACACCACACGGCACAGCCCAACCCAACACCACACCACACAACCCAACCCAACCCAACACAACACCCCACAACACAACACAACGCACGCAGACACGAATGCAATTTCAATCACAAACAAAATGCCCAAGCACGAGAGAAGCGCAGGGAGAGGGAGGGAAGAAGGCCCAGACTAATAGAGGGCAAGACGAGGACTGTAAACTGCGAAGAAAGATGAGCCCGGAGGGCTGTGCGTCACCACAAAGCCAATGATTCGGCAAATGTGTCCTCAACTACCTCTTCCGCAACACCGGGTCTATTTTCCACCCCCGGGAGCAGATCTCGGGAGGCAACGGTTGTGGGGCGGTCGGGGCCGAACGAGTGAAATTAGTCAGCGATAAACACGTATCAGTGTCACGATGTAGCTTATTTACAACTCGGACGAAACCTCCGAAGTGCGAACGTAAGCGATTTAAAACGAGCACGTTGCGGGACAACAGTTAGGTCAACGGGGCCGGAGGGAGGAAGCGCCAGCCTGGGTCCCTGTCGATGGGAATGGAGTAGCAATTAACAAAACAAACAACAACAGCAACACACACACACACACACACATACACACACTCACTCACTCACACTCAAACACACACACACGCTGTATGTGGTTTTTGTTTTGTTTGTTGTTGGTTTTTCGATTTCTCATCCAGCTATGCGCTGCTATTTTGTGCCAAGCAGTCTGTACCAGTGACGTCATAAACAAGGCGGGCATGTGAGGCGAAAGTATCAAACACGTCAGGATCAGTCTGTATCAGTGACGTCATGAACAAGGCTGGCACGTGAGGCCAAAGTATCAAACACGTCAGGACAAAACCTTTCTCTGCTCGTAATTCACTGGTCCACAGCGAACCAACATGGCCGCAGTATGAGGAGCTCAGCTTCGAAGCAAAAGCGTACTGCTTTCCTCTCAATATGGACAGAACAACCACACAATAAAGCCTGCGGCTGAAACTGTTTACACACTCTTCTCTACGTTCCCGGGCCAACTTGCGTCAGCGGTTCAGTCCCCATTTACATATCAGTCCACCGTTAACGCCCCAACAACAGCGAAGGTCGCGCCAGGGCGAGATGTCAGCAATAAAATCACACCTACAAGTCTCACCGACAAATCCAGTGCACGGTAGTTTTTATCTGAAGGAGACTGGGAGTGCGTGGGTGTGGATATATGTGTGTGTGTGGGAGGGAGGGCGAGAGAGAGAGAGAGAGAGAGGGGGGGGGCCTTGAAACTGTAATGATTGGGAAGGCAGCAGCAATTAGAACGGTGGAATTCCTGGGACCAGACAAAGAACGCAGAGCTATTGCTCTGACCTAGCCTACCCCAGGCCGAAAAGAGAGAGCTTTTGACAGCTATGGATTCTCGGAAGAGGGGATGCTTAATTTCTGCGTCCGCGGCACCACACTGTGGTGGTAGTCGCTAGACCAACAGACGCAAAATCAAATCTGCTGGCGTCATCCAGAAGGCATGCGTCATCGAGCACTCATGATCTTCTCTGTCAATGCTTCATTTAATTCCAAGGCCCGATGACGACTGCGCCAGTCTTCCCTAGTGACCTACTCAACCAATCACGCATCAACCACCGACCAAAACGCTGTGTACCAGATTGAGTTGAGGCGAGTGTGTGTGTGTGTGTGTGTGTGTGTGTGTGTGTGTGTGTGTGTGTGTGGATAAATGTTGGTGGGGGTAGGGTGGTATATACAGAGAGCGTGTATATAACTGTAATTTTTTTTTTTCTCACCGTTTCATTGACGATGATATAGATGAATGTTCCTTCTGTTTTCTTTGAGGGTGGGTGGGCCGGGGGGGGGGGGGGGGGGGGGGGGGGGGAAAGGGCAGTGCCTTTTAATGTGCTTTACTGTATTTTAACGTTGTATCTTTTTACATTAGGGCATGTTTGGAAACTAGCAAACGCTCCAATGCGCATTTGATGTACCCAATAGGAGTCAAGTTTTTTATTGTTTAGTTTTTGTTTATCTCCGTTACCTTTCACTGTCACTATTCCCTTTAACAATGCGTCTGATTTTCTAATGGCTTACTGGTAGTCATTCCTCCATCTTCATCGTTATGTTTTCACTTCTGGCTTTCCATAGAGACAGTACACCAACTCATTTAACTGTCCTTCTTCTCTCTGCCTTTCAACCAGGAAGCCTCTGTCGGAAATTTAATTATGCTAGTTGATGTATGTCAGTGTTGTTGTTTGCTTATGTTTGTATGCCTACCGCTTTACCAGGAATTTACTACTCTCCCATCAGGTCGTCGTCTTAGATGCCCCATTTGTAAAACAAACAGATTTAAGAACTCTTTTATGCCAGTCGCAGTACGCCTTTTAAACAACACCTCAAGTGTACATGTATACATGAAGTGTGTGTGTGTGTGTGTGTGTGTGTGTGTGTGTGTGTGTGTGTGTGTGTGTGTGTGTGTGTGTGTGTGTGTGCGTGTGCCACGGTGTGCGTGTGTGTGTGTTGGGCCACGGTGAGTGAGTGTGTGTGTGTGTGTGTGTGTGTGTGTGTGTGTGTGTGTGTGTGTGTGTGCGGGTGTGTGTGTGCGTGTGTGCGCCGCGGCGTGCGTGCCCCGCGCGCGCGCGTGTGTGTGTGTGGTGTGTGTGTGTGTGTGTGATGTGTGTGTGTGTGCGTGCGTGTGTGTGCTGTGCGTTGGTGTGGTGCGTGTGTGTGTGTTGATGTGGTGTGTGTGTGTGTGTGTGTGTGTGTGTGGTGTGTGTGTGTGTGTGTGTGTGTGTGTGTGTTGTGTGGACTGTGCCACTGTGTGTGTGTGTGTGTGTGTGTGTGTGTGTGTGTGTGTGTGTGTGTGTGTGTGTGTGTGGTGTGTGTGTGTGTGTGAGTGAGAGATACTGTTTTAATTGCTGTGTGTGATACTTTAATTAATTGTTTTACAAGTATGTGATCTAACTTCATACTATTTTATGATGAAGTCATCAATTGTTTTATATTTATAACTACACTACGGTTAAAGTAAGACTCTTTGTTTGTTGTATTGTTCTCTTAACTTTATGTATTTTTTATGAGCCCGCCATGACCACAACAAAATTGCCCCCTGTGGGATGATTGAAGTTTTTGAATTGAAGTGAAGTGAATTCGAGACATTTTCCTTGTTGTAAAACTTGGTGAATAAAGAATCTGAATTTGAATCTGAATCTGAAACGGTCTTCTCCTTTCTTCTGTTCTGGTACAGACTTGTTCTCCCACGGGGCTGACCTTCTCTCTCTCTCTCTCTCTCTCTCTCTCTCTCTCTCTCTCTCTCTCTCTTCTTTGTGGTTTTGATCCGCGTCCCCACCCCAGCAGTCGCCAACTTGTATGTAAATAAGCAACTTGGTGTTTTACGCCCAGTCAACCATTACGGTTATATCAGGGCGAGACATATTTTGTTATCACACAGTAAATGTTAAAAATGTGTTCCGTCTAAAACTGGTATATGTACATATTTTTAAAAAGAGACATACACAGATATAATCAAAACAGATCTGAAAATTTAAATTCTTCCCAAAATATTGATTGCTTTGAAATAGTTAAAACTGTACGTACTGTACCAAAACTTCAACGATGACATTGTTGCAACGGGGACTGTCCGTTTCACTACCGACAGACACAGGCAGGTAGATAATTGGGTCTTAATACCCAATTAACCGCAAGGGTAAAATCAGGGAGGAACATGGTATACGAACATCAAACACAGACCTACTCCCCCCCCCCCTCCCCCCTCCTCAAAAAAGAAGACAGAACAGACAAAAACTAAGAAGAAAAAAACAGAAGAAAAAAACCCCGCAACAGTCTAACAAAGTCCAGTCTTAAAATTCGCTAATTCGCAACTAATGAAAAATATCTATAACTCGGGCTTCAGAAAGGCAACGATGCTTTCCGGGAAAACATTTTCAACAAGCAGCATCTTTCACGACTTCGCTGCAAAATGCTTGCTCCATTACATCAATTAACTCCTAAAAGTACAGAGAACTGCGCTCTAAAGTACGTTAAGGGACGCATAACACCACACTAAAAGTCGGGTTGAGGGGGGGGGGGGGGGGGGGGAGAGATAGGGGGGAATCATTTAATTTACGTCGTGAAATGATTGTCCCTAGTGAACGAGAGTCTCAACGTGCATAATTGTCCTGGCTAGCCATTGTCAACCAACAACTGTCGCCTGGGAACTGTCGCCTGGCATTTGTCGACTGGCAGCTGTTGCGGGCTCCACCAGAGTAGTCTCCCCTGCTGAAGTAGGTGAGTGGCCGTCTCGGTTCTCTCCAAGACGGTCAAACATGACGGAGATTGACGAACTATGACTACTTATGTCTCTAGATCCCCCTTCCCCCTCCTAGAACACAGCTCAGCCCGACCCAGGCGTTTGTAAGGAGGTCAAGGAGGTGGACAAGCTCGTGGCCAGCCAATGATGACCCCCTCGCCAGGCCCCTACACCCCCCCCCCCCCCCCCCCAAGTCCCTGTACACTCCAGCGAATGTTGGAGGACTATTAAACAGAGGAATGCCGACCAATGATTCCGCCAAGCCCCCTCCAGTCCCTATGCATTCTAGCAAATGTTAGGGGATTTTTAAACAGGAATGCCGACCAAATGCATTTATTCCCGCAGTCCCAAAACACTCTAGCAAATTTTAGGGGACTTTTAAACAGGAATGCCAACCAAAGGTATTTATTCCCTCAGTCCCCAAAACACTCTAGCAAATGTTAGGGGACTTTTAAACACGAATGCCGACCAAATGTATTTATTCCCTCAGTCCCTATGCATTCGAGCACACGTTAGGGGACTTTTAAACAGGAATGCCGACAAATGTATCTCCTCAGTCCCAAAACACTCTAGCAAATGTTAGGGGACTTTTAAACAGGAATGCCGACAAATGTATCTCCTCAGTCCCAAAACACTCTAGCAAATGTTAGGGGACTTTTAAGAAGAGGAATGCCGACAACCCCCCCCCCCCCCCCCCCCCCCTTTTTTTTTTGCTTCGCCTCGGCTCCAGTCCCTATACATTTTAGCAAACGTTAGGGACTTTTATACATAGGAATGCCGACCAAGGATCCCCCTCCACTCCCTATACGTCCTAGCAAATGCTAGGGGGCTTTTAAGCGGAGGAATGATCACCAAGGCCCCCCCCCCCTCCCCCTGAATCTCGCAAATATTGGGGTACGTTTGCATAGCTATAGATGAATACCGACCATACACCCCGCATTGAGCTATTAACAGAGGATTATAAACCGATGACGCAAAGGATTACCAGCCAATAACCTCCTCCCCCCTCCAGTCCCTACACACTCTGGTAAATACTGTGGGACTATTAACAGGATTACCGACCAATGACCCCCTCTCCTCCTCCTCCTCCTCCACTCCCTACACACTCTAGTAACCACTCTATTAACAGAGGATAACCGACCAATGACCCCCTCTCCTCCTCCTCCTCCTCCACTCCCTACACACTCTAGTAACCACTCTATTAACAGAGGATAACCCCCCCATAACCGACCAATGACCCCCCACCCCACCCTTTCAGTCCCTATACACTACCATTTTTTGTTTAATGTTGGGGGCCTATTAAGCAAAGGATTACCAACCTATAGCCTTCCCCGTCCCTATAGATACACACTCTAGTGAATACTGTGGGACTATTAAAAATTTCGCCGCCCCCCCCCCAGTCCCTATAAAAAAAAGTGGGACTTTTAACAAAACAAAACCGGGGGCCCCCCCCCCCCCCCAACCCCCCTAGAAATGGGGGGGCTTTTAAGGGGATTGAACCAAGCCCCCCCCCCCCCCCCCCCTTTTCTGCAATAATTGGGGACTTTAAAACAAAAATCCCCCCCCCCCCCAACCCCCCCCCCCCCATTGGTATTAACGGGGGCCTTCCCCCCCCCCCCCCCCCCCCCCCCCCCCCCCCAACCCCTGTAATATGTGGGCTTTTAACAGGGATTACAAACCAAATGCCCCCCCCCCCCCCCCCCCCCCCCCCTCATTTAACCCCCTAAAACAAAAAACCCCCAAGGGCCCCCCCCCCCCCCCCCCCCCCCCTAAAACCCCCTAGTAAATACTGTACATTAAAAAACCCCCCCCAATGACCCCCCCCCCCCCCCGCCCCCCCCCCCCCCTCTCTACACACTCTAGTGAATACTGTGGGACTATTAACAGAGGATTCCCCGACCCCCACCCACCGACCCCTCCAGTCCTTATACACTACCAAATGTAGCGAAATGTTGGGGGACTATTAAGCAAAGGAATGCCGACCAATCCCAATTATATTTCAGGGAAGACCTTAAACAGAGTAAATCCGAAGGTGGGGGAGAGAGAGAGAGAGAGAGAGAGAGAGAGGGGAAAGAGAGAAGAGAGAAGAGGAGAGAAGAGAAAAAATGGGGGAAAAAGGGGGGAAAAAAAAGCGAATGAGAGGACTTCTATACTATAATCACAAATAACCCAGACTTACCAAACCAGATAATTTTTTAAAAACGGAAAAGAAAACCCAGAAAAAAGAGAAGAGGAGGGGAGGGGAGAGAGAGAGAAGAGAGAGAGAGAGAAAAGAGAAGAGGAGAGAACGCAAAAAAAACGCAAGAAATTTTATTGTAAACGTAAGCAAAAAAGGGGGGAAAAAAAGAAGAAAAAAGGGGGAGAGGAAAAAGAGAGAGAGAGAGAGAGGGGGGGAAAGAGAGAGAGAGAGGAGAGAGAGGAGAGAAAAGGAAAAAGAGAAAAAAAGAGGGGGGAAGAGGGGAAAAAAAAAAAAAACCCCTCAAACTCGGAAATTTTATTCTCCCCAAGGATTGATTTGGTTAAAAAAAAAACCTGTAAAAACAGTCCTGCTAAGACTGTGAGTAATATAAAATTACAGAAAAGAGGGGAGGGGGGGAGGGGGGGAGGGGGGGGAGAGGAGGGGAGGGGGAGGGGGGGGAGGGGGGGGGGGGGGGGGGGGGAGAGAGAGAGAGAGAGAGAGAGAGGAGAGAAAGAGAGAAGAGAGGAGAGAGGGGAAAAAGGAATTTCAGACCAATTTTATTGTATTTTGGCCATAGCCCAATCAAAACCGCAACAAAAAAATTATAACACAGAAGACAAATAAGAATACAAACACAAAACCACAACAAACAAAACAATCAACAAACAACAAACAACAAACAAAAACAAAAACAAAAAAAAGAACAAAAAGCCGGGAAAAAATAGACTATGGTGGAGATCCCGAAAAAGACTTTGTCGGAAAATAAGGTGGAGTTTTTTCTAGCAATATCATCCCAGTGCTTACCTCACAATAGTTTTTTTCTTTATAGCATGGAAAAGAATTAAAAAGCAGTCAAAAACCTTTAGTGTTTTTTTTTTCTCAATTTTTCTGTAACGAGTCCCTTTTTTGTTAAAGGGAAATCTGTTTCTTAGACCCTGACAGGGAAAAACCCAAAAAGGGAAAGTATTTTCATTTTAAACCCGGGTTTTTGGAAAAATACACGTTTTTTTTTGTGGCAGTCACTATTGACTATTGCTTTTTTTAAGAACCAAAGTCGGAAAATTCCGTCTCCTTGAACATTTTATTTTTTTCCCCAAACATAACTTTGAAAAACCTTTTCATTCTTTTCTTTGTCTCTGTTGTAGAGTCCATCTGGGTGAACTGTCAAAAATTTTTGCTAAGACATACAAAAAGTTTTGACGTCTCCAAGCCTTGGTAACATACAAAAAAAACCCGTTTAACGGGGGGGATTTCTCCCTCCTTCCCCAACATTTTTCCCGTTTTCATCAAGATTAAAAAGCATCCTGTAGGCCCCGATTAGGTAATCTGCTCTGTTCCTTACATAAGCGAACCATACTTTTAAAACAAAAAAACATAGAGGCAATAAAAAAGGAATCTACCTACCTCCCTTACCATTTGTTTGGGGGGACGGCTTGGACTCCCAAAAAATCTTTTACAGCCCTAATTACTCTTTGAGCTGTCTAGATGTGAGCCCCCATATTTCTGATGAAAACAACAAAACTAGAACGAACAAAAAAAAAGAAAGTCTCTTTTGTCATTTCCTGCATTTTTGGAAAGACTAAAAAATTGAAGACGGTTTTTTTTTTTCCTTTTGCCCCCAAAAAGAAAAAGGGGAAGGAAAAAGAAAAATTTTTTCGACTTCCATTTCAACGCCATCATAATACCCATTTTTTCCCCCTTTTTGGAACACCATAACTTTTGTTTTATTTTTGTTTACTTCCATTGCATCTATTCAAAACGCTTTCAGAGAAACAGTTTGGGTTTTTTAAACCATAAAGGGGGGTTGCCAACAGAGCTACATCATCTGCAAAAAGGATATGAACAAATTTAACGAGTCCCGACAAGATTGATACCATTCACCGTCTCAGTAATTAAAATTGGCAAGCCGATTAATGAAAGGGAGAAAATTTTGGGGCTTTTACACACCCTTGGCGGACACCAACGGGGCAATCAAAAAAATCAGAGTATTCCTGTTTTGCCCCCACACAAGAAACAAAGAATCATACATAATTTTTATAGGCAAAGAAATTTTCCCCTTTGGGTTCCCCCTTTTTGCATAGCTTGTAACATTTATCGGGGGGACAGAATCGAAAGCCTTTTTGAAGTCCACAAAACAAAATATAACTTTGACCTTTTTTGTTCAAACCTTTGACAATTGCATATAATTTAAAAAATTGACTGTGTCGAGTAGTTCCTGCAAAACCCGCTTGCATTTCCAATTTTGCATTTTCTTCAACCAAATTTTACAGTCTAGTATTCAGAATTGCTGATAACACTTACTAACCCATGCTAAGGAGTGAAAATCCTCTATAATTGTTGCAAATGTAATTCCCTTTTTTTGTATAGGAACGATGGTAGCTTTGGCCCAGTCACTTGGATAAATGCCTTTGTCAAAAATTTTTTTAAATAGTTTGGTCATAACAATTCCGTCTTTTCCACCCGTTTTAACATCTTGGGTATGTGATCAAGACCACAAGCTTTTTCCCCGGGCTTTAGGGTTTTTAACGTTTCGAAAACCCCATCTACACTTTTTTTTGGTTTAGAGAGGGGTTTGTCTTTCTGATACATCCCCCTTCTTGTACATTCGACCTCCACTGTTTGTTTGCGTGTGACCGAGTATATTTTAAAATGATCATACCAAACATTTATATAATTTTACACTTCTTTTCTTTTTTCTTCCCCCCAAAAAACCTTTTAGTTCTTTCCAAAATAGATGCATTTTTTCAGGGGAGGGCTGAAAAGGCTGCTTTTTTTTCTTTTGAAATTTTTTCTTATTCTAGTAGGCGCCCGAGCTTTTTTTCAATCTGCTAATCTTTCCGGCTTTTGGTTTTCTGTTTTCCGAAATTTTTTGCAGTTTTTTCCTTTCTTTCTCTTTTCGCTTCTCTGCATTCAGTTCAAACCACAGCACCTTTTGGGATTGTTCATGTGGATTTTCCCAACCATACACGATAGCTGAAAAATTAAACACCAACAAAAAAAATGAGAGCACCATCTACATCTGCTCTAATTTTGTTTGGTGCTTCGAGTGTTTTTTGTACTTTGTCACTGTTCAGCTTTTTTTTTGAATATTTGGTTTTTTGTTTCCTGCCAAAATTTTTTTTCTGAGCCAGTTGCCTATTCTCTTGAATGGGTTACTTGATCAACCGCAATCAGCTTTTTTACACATTAATGGCTAAAAAACGGGGGGTGATCAATTCGTCATTTTTCAATTTAAAGGAAATAAGCTAAGAGGATAACATATCGCAAAAACAAAAAAGGAAAAAGTCTAAAAACACTTGACCCCGGGGTTTGAGAAAAAAAACAGCTGCTCAAACCCACGCCTGACAAACCTTCAGAAT